>WHYT01017865.1:317329-348465 GCA_009806455.1 Tetrax tetrax
TCCTTGGGGAGGTAGAAGAATGGCAAATACCCTCATTTCTCTGCAGTTTGCTCTTTTAAGATCTATTTTTTACTCAGAACTTACTCAGTTCTTCAGTTTTCACCCACGCAAAACAAGAAAAAAAAAAAGAGTGTATATTTAAAAAACGAAACAAAACAAAAAAAACAAAAAAAACAAACAAAAAAAACCCAACCCCCTCAAACAAACCACAAAACTGAGATGTTTGCTAGACAGACATATTTCTTGCCACACATAAACATAAATTAAAAGTGTGGTGCAACTTTTGTCCCTCTATAGACTCTCCCAGTTGGTGAGACTCTCCCCATTTTTGCTTTTCAGGAGAAGATCCAGTTATTCCCTTCTGTTTAAAGACATCTCGCAGTAGGCTCTGCACCAGTAGCACTTACACCCAGAGTTCAGCTGGGTTTGGAATTTTTCTCTCCAAAGATTGCAACCCAAGGTTAGTACAAGTGATCAGATTGGTTAAAGATTATAAAATCTTAACAAAATAAACAAATATAAATGTTGAATTAAAAAAAAAAAAAAGTTTTAATATAGACAAAGAAATCCATGGTGAGGTCTAGTTTAACCAAGCCTTTTATGCAGGTCACTCCTAATCCATCCTCTCTGAGGTGAGGCAGCTGTTTTCGCTTTTTCACCTCATCTTGACCCACCCAAGGTCACTGCTATTCCCTGCATCTTCTCAGCCTGGTTAAACCTCATCTGCAGAGTGTCAGAGGTGTGTACCAAAGCAGATGGCTCTACATTGTCTGATATCCCTTGAAACATCAACCAGGAGGTGTGATACTATCAGTTAAGACAATACTCCCTCTTTCGTTCCTATTCTTATTTTTTATTAACAAATTAAATATTCGATACGTGCCATGATGAAATCACTGCAGTAGCCACTCAACACGTTGCATGCATTACTTATCAGAAATGTTTCTCCCACCACTCTCACCTGCCAGTGAACCACAAACCAAAATGGCACAACTGTGGATAATATATGTTTTTCAGTAGTTGTTCAATGCACTGAAGTCACAAAGGGATCTGTGAATGAACGACTCCCACATCTACCACAGTGCTAAACACCAGCTGCCCATTGCTAAGTCAGTCGTTTCAGCAATGGGGCACTTTCAGATGGACTAGCCGGTGATATTTCTGCAAGAAAAGTGAGCTATGTGGGGAGCTTCTACACAGCAGAAATTAGACACCAATCCGTGCAAAGTCTAAATCTGCACCACATAATGAAAAAAATGTCTTATATTCTAGCACTGCAACAGTCGACATACCATGGCATCATTTATTGACCTATCCATAGCTGTGACACAATTAATGGCAATTTGGTTCCAGCAAAAACGCATGTGATTGACCCTACTTCATTAGTCTGGAGATTATTTTACAAACTGAGAGCAAAGTGCTATGATTTAACAGATGAACTACAATGGCTGATTCATTTAATCTTATTTCAACTCTGACAAACCCAGTTACCTTTCAGAGATAATATATTAATCAAACAGTCTCTATACAAGTATTGGTCAAAGATTAAATAAAGTAAGTGTCTTTTCTCTGGATTTGTATTTCAAATAGATCTCCATGTGCTTAACTTTATTGATTCAAGTGGTAGGTATGTGAGTAGGCAGATAGATGTACTGTTTCAACAGATCTACATTCATCAAACAAAAGCATTCAAACAGCATTTTAGCTTTAATCTCAGATATCTGTCTCTGCAATAAATTATTTTCCTAACCTAGAACCATCAGCTTATGAAGTTGCAGCTGGAATAATGATATGGAGCACTGCAGGAAACCTTTGCTAATGATAGACAGCCTAAATACCTTTTAATTGTAGGCTCTGATAGAAAAATAAATAAGGCAGTGTTTCTTAGCCTCCTGCACTTGTGGTGGTGGCACAGACAAAACCTTGTTTGGTCTCAGTGAAGCACTGAGATTGCAAAGCAGCCTTGACATTGACTTGAACAGGCCAGAACTCCAGTCCCAAGGGGCAGGAGCAAAGCGGACCAAAACTTGAGAGGTGGAACACTGTATTAATAACAGCAACAACAACAAAATGGGTTTCTGACAAAATATTTGATTAATAGAAAGTTTGGGGTTTTTTTCCTTTTGATGTTTTCAAAATGAGTCTGCTCTTTCTCTTTTCAAAGGTATACTAGCTACAAACCAAGACACACAACAATATTTTTAATCTGGTTCAAAGCTATTAACTTCTTCCCAGCCTTTGGGGAAGAACCATTTTTCATTTGTGCTTTGGAATGGCTGTAGAAAGAAAAAAAAAAAAAATATCATTTGCACAGCGCTATGGATGTGACAGCCTGGGGAACAGGAAGGAGCCGGAGCAGATCCGTGGTCCTATGGCCTTCCCATTCTCTACAGATGCACCTGGACAGCATGGGGAAAAAAAAAACCGCACGAAGTCCACAGTGGAAGAAAAAACACTAATTACATCTGGTATTTTCAAAACACTAAATGGAAATCAGGCAACTAATGAAGCTGCCTAATTCCCCTAGGCAATGTGATCATCCCAGCTAGACCAGAACAGTGAGACAGCACACTAAGAGGACTGCTGTCCCTTTGGGCCTGGCTGTCAGCTGGGATAGCTCAGCATCTCCATGGCACTCCGAGCTGCTTTGCACCCGTTGATAATCTGTCCCAATATTGTTAACTTCAGTTTAAAGGAAAGGAAAGGAAAATCTAGCTCAGACCATGCAGGTTATATGCAGTAGCCTAGTGACACAAAATCCTCTACTGGACATGATCTGAATTAGGAAACCTGTCATTCACCCTGACTTATCACTGATCACACCTCCTTCAGAGACTTAAAACAGCTGAGAAGAACAGTTTATGCTGAATAGACTTCCAGAAACCTCCAGCGACGAAAAGCAGCATCAGTCCTTTCAGGGTCCTGGCTCCTGCCGGGAGTGGGAGGAGAAAGAGAACTGGCTGGCACAGACTGAAGAGTGCTGCTGCTGCCAGGGCTACCCAGCTTCACCTACCTTCTCCTCAGGATCTGTGAAGATGTGTATTATTTCTGCCTTCTGCACTCACACAACACATCTTGCTGGGTTGTCCTGCTACGCTGTTTAATTTCTAATGGATGGTTCAGGCACATGATTAGCCCTCAGGTGATCTGAGGCAAAGTAACAGGCAGATTAGAAGCCTAGAGGTATTAGGAGCACAAAAGGCACTTGGAAATGAGCATTGAAAGCCATGCTAGCTTGCCTCAGACCCTCACACCTCCTTCTGCTGCTTCAATAGCCAGGGGGAGATTGTTCTCCTCTTCCCTCAGGAAGCTGAGGGATTTAATCTTACCTGGCTTCTTGCATCAGAAGCTTGCTCAGGGTCTGTTGTTTTCTGTAGCTTCCATTTTACAGTCCTGTCATACATCTTTCTTATTTGCTTGCTCTGTTTTTCTTTTTTTTTTTAATTTTATCTTTTTTATTTTCTTTTTTTTAGTTATTTTTTTCTTTCTTCTTTTGAAGATAATCCGTTTGCTGGAGAGAAGTTCAGCCTGTGTTGATTAATTCAGCAGTCAAGTCTCCTTTTGTTTTTCTTGTGAATTTTAAAGATGCAGACTGGATAGCGTTGAATCAATGATGTTATCAGGATTGTTTTTTTATTCTGATGCAAGCAGAAGCCCATTGCTGATTTCCAGCACAGAATCACCAGTCATTTCAATACAGTTTGGCTTTAATAGACTGAATCATTGGCTGCTTTTGTCTCTTACATAAAAGAAGAATCGGCCTCAGTAATCAGAGCTAAGTCTCAACACTAGGAGGAGGGAAAAAAAAACAACACTCTTCTTGCCCCTGCCAAAAAACCCACATGCCCACTGCATAAAGAGAGCACTGTTAAAATCTGCTTAGCCAATCCCTAATAACCAAAGATCTTTTAATCTGGTTAGATATTTTACCAGCTCTTTGATAATGCTCATCAGAAGAAACGCATATTTCACCCTATTCCATTACCATGGAATTGTCCCTAAGTTGCCCATAAGAAAATTCACCTGTCAGTTCCAGTAATTTTGCATTTTGTACCTTTTACCATCTAAAAATATTCAGGTACAGGTTCTCTCATAAGAGAAAAGACTTTTTTTTAATCTGATCCTATAAACTCACTTTTCTGATTATTGTTAAGATGTTAAAAAACTGCAGGTTTGTCTACCCTTTCCCATATTCCGATTAAAAGTTTTACCTATAAATGACAGTTTTGCTGCATTTCAACTACATTGGCTTTATGAGAGACACTTCCACATGAGGGACAGATGTGTCCACTTGCATCTATCACCCTGGTGCAAAATATTGGGTAGCAGAGAAAGGTACATGACCTTATTTCTCAAATACGTTTCTAAGTACCAATATACTACCTGACACCCCTTAGTTCAGCAACAGGGCACAAGAAAGGAGATGAACTCCAGCCCTGCACTGGAGAGAAAGTGCCATCCGCTCATGGGGATGGCTGGTTGTCAATGAAGGTTTGTATTCTCTGAAACTTGGGACACTAATTTCAGAAATCCTTGCTACACACAGCATTCAGGAAAAGAAGAGAAATGAAAGTAGCTTATTTCAAAAATAATGATTACAGCTCTCAGTGTGACTGAAAGGGAGAATGTTATCAGGACTTCATACCAGAAGTGAAAAGCTCAGTCATTCCTAGTGTTATATATGTTCATCTGATTCGTGTTAATATACACAGAATCTTTAATTATCCTGGGAAGAACAGGGTGATATGTACATAGTTCTGTATTTTGAAACTGTAGAGGTAATTTATAAGTTTTGTTTAAAGTTATAAACGTATTTGGGAGGTTTATTTAAGTTATTGAAAATGTGTTTGTCAGGATTCACTCCTGCCTTAGTAGTTTGACATAATTGAGGATTTTACCTGCTTAACAGTGCTGTTTGCATAACAAGGACCCTGAACAGTGGAGCCAGAAAAGAGGCGAGAACCCGGGATTGGGGCTGGTGACCACGGGCACGACAACAACTCCAAATGTGGGACCGTGGGACCGGCCGCTTCGGTACTCTTAGCCAATTAACACCTGTATAGGGGCTAGTGACAGTTTCTTAGCTAATCAGTACCTGCCACGAACGGTGTGAGTGACCAATGGAATGCAGATTGTGAGCGCCAAAAAGGAGACAGGTACAGTGGGGGGACTGGGAGAAGTTATAAATACTGTAACCTATTCAATAAATTGGAAACTTTAATTGGAATCCTGTTTTGGGGCTTGGATTCATTTATAACACTAGCATGGCAAGTTATTGCTATTCATGGAGATGTGCTAAGTTCTGCTCTTATTTGGAGGTCTTTTAAGTGTTTTTAACACATTCAGTTGTCATAATAGGAGAATCAGCTGTAATTCAAGCTACAAGGAAGCAAGGCCAGGCATGAAAGACCGCAGCAAGCCAGTGGTCCAGCTCGGGACTGTGGCACAAGGGACAGGCAGTCTTGTGTCTGCCATTGACTCAGGTCTGTTGGAATTAGCACTTCTGAGAAAATAAGTATTTGTTACTGCAGGACTTAGTGGTTGCCTACCTGGAAGACTGGAGGGTTTGACGACAAAAAGATTAAAAGCTCTGCAACATCGAGCAAGAAAAAGTTATTATGTAAGTAATGGATGTTTTACCCTTTTTCTTGGTCTCAGGTTTCTAAACAATTTTGGCTGGAAGATGTTTGGATCCACTACACAGATTGCACTACATTTACAAGAGTAATGAGTGACAAAGAATTCCTAGTAAGCTACTAGTGTATAACTCCAGTCCTATTTACAAAAAAATCTAGGATGTGTTAGCAGTACGGGGGGAAAACCAAGCTGGCATAAGAGCATTAACTCAGATATTCTTCTTCATGGATTTCTAGAGAGAAACTGAATTCCATGGCAGGAATGAAATCTGGACACACTCCTTGCCCTCTACATAGGCAAAAATTTCTGTAGGCTTTTCTGTCCTAAATTGCCAAAGAAAGCATCTGCATGTCAGCTTTTCAGAATTATGTCAGTTATTATCTACAGAGCAGATAAAGCAGGAATGCAATTTTACAACTGTTTTTGTGTAAGATGCAAGTTAAGTATGAGGGAAAAATAGCTGGAAGAGTTCCTTCAGTACCTAATGACCAAAACCATTTGGGCTTTTGTCTGCTGAATATGAGCAACTGACCTAATAGTTCCTGAGAAATACAACCAAATGGGTATATTTTAAACACGATCAAATATCAAAGGAAACCACTGCGGAGAAATACAGCTGGGGAAAAAAATCAAAACATTTCTTAAAAGGATGTTGAGCTCACGTCCTGTTCCCCACAATAATATGAATGAGACATGCCTTCTTATCTCAAAATGAGAATAAACACTGTGGCCTGAAAATCTGCCACAAAGGATCAGTTAGAATGCACTTGCAATGTTTTGTACGTATCAGACAGGTTTCCACTGCATCATTATTTCTATTGCAAAAGGCTCTAGTCAAAACTGCTTTCTCAGTTTCAGGCATTGCAATTGATGTATGAGCCCAGCTTAAAGATCAGTGGAGTTTTGTTTGAACTGCATGAAATGACTGAATATGGAAAAGAAAGGAAGAAAGAGCAAAGGTAACAGAAATAGAATAAGACAGTCCCATCGATGAACAGCCTGACCATTTTCAAATTGAGGGTCAATTTTATTACAGAATTAAGTAATCGAGTCACTAGTATCACCTTTTTTTTGGCTAAATTAATGTCAATGGACCGAAAACTATAAGAAACGAAATCTTCTACTCAGCTACGTACGCACTTCCACATACCTACTTGGGATTTGTATTAAACTCTGAATACAGAAATGTTCACTCAAAGACCAATGGGCAGCTCAGGCTTCATATTCATGATCTCCAACACCTCTGCTGAAAGGCTTCCCAGGGTGACAAACAGCACAGTTGTTTCAGGGACACATAAAGTTTTCTTGAGCACATTGGCCCAGTCAAGAACTCAAACTACACAAACCACTGAAAAGTCATCAGGTGAGATTCTAGTCACTGTGGATTGTCCAATGACTCTTATCAAAGTGGAATATAGAAGAAATGGCAGAAAGTACAAGCCACAGAAATTACTTTTGCTGTGTTTTTTTGTATACGCTATTTGTGTTTCTGAACACATTTTGCTATCTGTAACAATTGCTTAGACCTTCAAAATTATCTGATTGCATAGAAATAATCAAGGATATAATCAAGCTTAAATTACATAAATGTTTTATCAATTTCTCTGTACTGAACAAATTCTGCTCCACCTTGATTTATGGTGTAATAGCATGTGTCACAAGATCATTTAGTAGTTAACCATTAATACTATAATCTTTGGGCACACTAGGGCACTGTTAAGGGTCTAATTCAGAACTGCATGCCTTTGGAGATCTTGCTGAAAACTTTTACAGTTCTGTTATTTGACTTTGTATAAGCAGAGTATGATGGTGCATATCTACTAGGAGAACATCCTAGTTCACCCATACTCCAAAGATGAACAGAGAAAGGGGATCACATCCAGGGAGTTGCTTTGAAATCCTTCCAGTTCCTATTTAAACAACAAAACCTACCTCAACTTTTGCTCCCTTGTTCTCATGGGAAAGCAATTTCAGGAGAGAGTTACCAGTAGTCTTGTTGTAAACATCTAAATGACATGTTTTATCCGTATAAGACTGGCAAGATTTGAAGATCAGAATATCTTTTATAGAGCAATTCTTACAGTTTTGGCTGAAACAGAGGCAGCAGACTTCAATCTCAGTACAAACTGGGACATACCGTTCTAAGCTTCGTTTAGTTATGCTAATCAGCTAAAAAACTTTAGAGAAGAGTATCATGAAGGGTAACCAAGAGTAGAGGTGATAAGGCTCATTTCCTTATCGGTGGACAGAAGGTGGAACAGAAAGGATTTATCAAGAAGGAAGGCTTAAAAAAAATTATAATTCAACATAAAAATGAATCTGTTGTTCCTGCATTTCTAATATCCAGCAAAGTTATGCATTGTATCCCAAATTGCCTCCCTCAAAGGTATTTTGTGTATCTCCCTTGAGAAGCAGGCTCAGTAAGTCACAGATAAAAGTATTCATTTGCAAGAAATGTTCTTCTCTGAGTACTGGCTTTTCTGTCCTTTTCTGATTATCAGCATGGAAGTATTTCGGTGTAAAGTCACTGTTTCACTCATATAGCTCTAGGAGGGTGTTTGGTACCTTAGAGAAAGTTTATCACACTCTAAGGCTTCCATGTGTAGAACTCACTGGTGATTTGGTTGTCAAGAACAACTTTTTATTTGTGGCAACTTTTGTATTTGTTGTTCTCACACAATCTGATTCTATAAAGCTTATGATAATCAGTTTGGTGATTTTGGGAGACTTATTTAAAGGACAGAAGGGAGAGGATAAGCATATCTTATTTTTCCAATGCAGGAGGTAATCATGGAGTGATTTTCTGTATCCCATATGTGGCAGCAGCATAAAGCCCCTAGATATTTTATTGTAGTGTGCTTAAGTGCGCTGTTCAGGTGGTTTATTCAACGTTGTAATTTCCATAGAAAAGCATCTTGCAGCATGAAAGCTGTATATATATGGCTGAGATGGGCTATGTGCATTTTCCCCTCAGTGAACATGCAGTGATGTCTAACTACATCATGAGCATGGAGTGTGTTTGGAATAACAGCTTGTTGTATGGTGGTAAGAGTGTAGGTTTGTGAGTTTTCTGTGAAGAATACTTTATAGATTCCTCTTCTTGCTGTTGAACATGATACCTATAGAGTTTCCCTGGTATAGGAATATTCTTAAGATAATTTGCTGTAGGACAAGGTAATTAATTAATTTGCGCTAAAAAGGTAGAGAAAAGTCTTACTACCTGTCAGACTGAAGAATTACATGTGCTACTCTTTTCAATGGCATTACTAAGCAGGTATATACTTGCCTGCTGTCTCTACTGAAAATTCACTCTGGATGTCCAGCTGTGATTTTATGTTGCTTTACAAAGCCCTATCAGCTATTAAAGTCCATTTGCTCTGGGGATTTCATTATGTGAATATTTCAAAATCCATTTGTCAATGAATAGCAGAATCACCAGCCCTTTCTTGGAGGTCAATTCACACTGAATGTTTGTTGTTTTTCTACTGACAGCTGAATGACATACCAGTGCAAGCAGAGCTATTTCAAGTAATACAAAACGAACCTATTTCTATGCTAATATGTTTGAAACATTATGTTTTCCTGACAATATCATAACGTTGGAGTCTATAAAATGTCTATACAATATTTGTTGTGTTGCTGTGTTAATAAATAAAGATTCATTATTCTAATTTTGTCCTTCATTCTCTGTAACCTTTGCAGAAAGGAAAAAAAAAAGCTCATAAACATCAGTGGTAATAAATTAGCATAGAGAACTGGACATATTTACATGGACATAGACTTCATATCGAAACACTAATTACTGCAGGCAAATTTTCACTTTAATCGGATTTTAAAGGTAATTGGCAGTCAACTAAAATTAATTACAATTCATTTTGTGTTAATGTCATCTTTTGGTCACAGAAAGTTTACACAGTATTTTATTTGCCAGATGTAAAAGCTAATTCTTACATAGACACATCAAGGTTATGCAAGTATGTTTTTAGCTCACCACACACCTCTTACTTGTCTTAGAAATATGGTTTTGCATGACATTTGCATGAGGTATACAAGATCTCCAGCAGGCCATCTAAAACTCCTGTAAAGCTGCAAGATGTTCCACCCAACCATTATTCAACTGTAGTTAAAAGGGTTATCAGGCGTGTTAAGTTCAGTCCATTCAGTGCGAGACCACACTTTTGTACCCTACCCCATGCTTCCCTGCAGTTAGATTTATGCAGTTCTGCAGCCTCTCTCACATTTCTTCCCTAGAGCCAGATAGAGCCGCTGATGAGTCTCTCAGCCGCTGATGAGCTGTACTGCACTGTGAGGACAGGATCTGACAGATGTTCAGAGAAGCTCAGCTAGCTGGTGGGCTCTCCAGTTGTATCTTAGTATTACAGTCCTTTCAGTCAACCAAAGCCCTACACCCAAAGTATCTCACACCACGGAGGAAAAGGATATGTCCCAGGCAAGCCTGGGGATATTGCCTGGGGAACTGCCTCCAGGGCAGGATGGGGATCTTATAGAGACATCAGAATAACAAAGTAAGCTTGGAGATTTATAGAATCATAGAATCATTAGGGTTGGAAGGGACCTTCAAAGGTCATCTAGTCCATTTATGGCTAAATCTGTCTCTGGGAAAGATCACAGGAAGCTCAAAGTATAATTGCTTTGCAAAAATGCAAGGTAAGAGCTTGAGAAGGCTGTGACTCTTGACATTGAACCAGGTTGCACCATGCCAAAATGCCCTTGCCTTATTTCCTACTTAGAAAAGTCCATCACTCTGGTTTGCCTTCCTCTTTCCTGTTTCAATCACAGAATCATAGAAACGTAGACCAGTTTGGGTTGGAAGGGACTTTTAAAGGTCATCTAGTCCAACCCCCTGCAAGGACCAGGGACATCCCTGACTAGATCAGGTTGCTCAGAGCCTCATCCAGCCTGGCCTTGAATGTTTCCAGGAATGGGGCATCCACCACTTCTCTGGGCAACCTGTTCCAGTGTTCTAAAACTCACATTGTAAAAATTTTTTTCCTAATATCCAATCTAAATCTACCTCACTCTAATCTAAAACCATTACCCCTCGTCCTATCACAACAGGCACTACTGAACAGCCTCTCTCTATCTTTCCTGTAGGCCCCCTTGAGGTACTGGAAGACCGCTATCAGGTCTCCCCGGAGCCTCCTCTTCTCCAGGCTGAACAGCCCCAACTCTCTCAGCCTAGCCTTATAGGAAAGGTGCTCCAGCCCCCTGATCATCTTTGTGGCCCTCCTCTGGACCCTCTCCAACTGGTCCATGTCCTTCTTATGTTGGGGGCTCCAGAACTGGACGCAGTACTCCAGGTAGGGTCTCACCAGGCAAAGTAGAGGGGGAGAATCACCTCCCTCGACCTGCTGGCCACGCTCCTCTTGAGGATGTGGTTGGCCTTCTGGGCCGCAAGGGCGCATTGCCGGCTCATGTTGAGCCGTTCACCAGCATTCCCAAGTCCTTGTGCTGTAGCTTCTGAGAAGTTTCACACAAGGAGAAATACCACCTGAAAGGCTAGTCCTTCCTGGTTGAACCAACCTGATTCACCAAAGCTCACTCTCAAATTAATAGAGCTATCAGTTTCCTCCGAGGCCACTTTGTAGTGATGTATGAAGTCCCCTTCCTTTCTTAATGCCCTACCATATCAAATAATCGAGCTCACACTACAGATGTTATTTTATACAGAACCAAAGCACCTCCTGACCTGTCGTCATTCAGGAATGTTGAAATGGAGAGTAACGGAAACAAGTTTTTAGGCTTCATCACAAAGAGTTAGCAATCAGAGCTGCTACTGAAACCAGGAAGTATAGGAAATCACATCTTCTGAAAAGATGTGATTCTTCTTCACCTGTTCAGATAGAGTGACCTGTAAAGGTCAAACACAAAGCTCATGGGAGGCTTGTGGGCTGCAGCACCTCAAAAGGCATCAGGGCTTATAAACATCCCACTTCCTGGGAGCAGGACATTTGGAAACAGTATTTTGGGTATTCCTCATCTATGCAGAACTGAGAAAAGTTCTATGAAATAAAAGAGAGCAACTGACCGACAAAAAGCATGAATAAACACACTGTCTCTGAACAAATGAAGGTGGCCCTGAGGAAAACGCACTGGTAAGAAATTTCTGTAAAAGGGCAGATCCCTTTGTGGAGCATCAGTGGCCCAGTTTCAGACGGGCTTGGTCTCATTCAGATCCCAACACATAGTGCTTCTTCATTGGCCACCTCTTAGCTTTCATAGGCATGGAAAGTTCTAGGATGTGAGTGACACCAAGACTGTGTGTATCTGGGGGCTCAGCATTGTAGTAAGATGGAAGAGATGGAGCACTGAAATGCTTAACTTATCTCTCCTCACGTCACATGCAACTTGTGCTAAATCTGTGCTTATGTCAAGTGAGAAAATACTCACTGATAGGTTTTAATATTCCTTTCTAAGCCAAAAAGGTGCAAATGTCATAGTCTGACCTCAGATAAGCAAAACCAAACCAACAGAAATCATTGTGAAAAATCACATAGACATTTTCCTCTTTTATTTTCCTATTGCCCTCTTCTTACCTATCTCAATAGAACAAAATCAAGAAACAACCGGAAGTATATGAATCAAAAATGAAGCAGTGGACATAAATTTACCATGACTGTTCAACATACCTAACTGTGGAGCACACAGAAACTGCTTAGTCGAAATGAGGAAATAAATATGATCAAGAGGTGAGTCACTGGGAGTATTTAATCAAACTCACCTGAGGCAGGAAAGAGGAAAACGTGTAAGGTGTGCTCTTCACAAAGCTTACAGCTGCAGTTAGAAAAATCGCAAAACACATTTCTGAGTCTAAGACCAGAGCTTGAGGAATTGTAGGGTCTCCCTCACAACAGCGTGGAAAACTCTTTTTCATCATATCAATTCCCTCATGCTCAGGTGGAAAGTGTCTTGTGAACATCTGCCCAAGATACAAACAGCTCAGATGACATCAGATCATCAGAGCAGGGGAGTTACTTATCAAGTCTTTCTTACAATAGGGCAACATGGCCTTTGAGTTGACCATGCAACAGCAATAATATAATTCTAGAGTCACAACACAATATAAAGACAAAACCCATTGGCACTCTATTTTTAACTTCTTGGGATGAGTCATTTGGTGGTGAAATAATTGAACAACACCCTGCACTGATAACCTATTTTCATCTAGTAATTTCAAAATACATTACAATGCTTAGCAAAGCTTAACCTACATTACTCCTGTGAACTAAAAGCTACTCTACTGAGTTTTGTTAGAGGAAAAAAGTGAAAGAAGGTGCAGGGTGAATAAGTGATTTTACCAAGGCTACTCTAATAATCAGTGATAAAATTGGAAACAAGAATAAGAACAATGACAGTCCAATTTTCATAGATTAATCTTGGAAGAGTACTTCTCTCTCTGCAACTGTGTTGCAGAGGTGATCACAATGACTGACTGTAGCAGTCAGATCTCCTAACAGAAACAATTATATTAAAATTAATTAATTTTAAAAATATATAAAAAATAAATTAATGAAAATTAATTCTGCTTGCACATTAATTCCATCTTTACATTTTCCTAATTAGAGCCTGCAAGCTCTTTTGTTTTCTGATCATACATCTAGAAGACTAGAGGAAGAATATCATCATCATCACTGTCTGGCACCAGAGGAGTTGTCCAGGTCCCCACTGGACTCTGCAATAACCATCTAACTGTGAGGTCTGCAAACATCCCAGCACCGTGTTACAACACGAGGCGTGGGGCCCCACAAGGCTAGATGAGACATGCCCAGTTGGTGTGAATCCAGGACCAGTGTTACAGAGCTCTGTGTCCATCAGTGTGGAAAATTCTTCTATCATTAAAGTAGATGTGTGTAGAAGAAAGAATTTTCCTTTCCAGCTCTTTTGTGCTCTGCACTACTCTCTTATTAAACTGGAGAATGAGAGCTCTAGCAAGACCTTAGTATCTGCTTAATATTAGAAGGGTATCTTTCCTGTTGCCTTCATCACACAACATGGTGATTCATGCAGTAATACAGGAGTAAACCAGGTGGTGTAGAAAAACTAAACCTACCACCCCACTCAGGAAAGCCAGGCTGTTAAGGCCGATACAGAAGGACCTGTTACCCTTATTCCTGCACAATTCCCACTTGACGACATGGACAGAGCTGACATAATGTTTTTAATGGTCCCAGCTATTCAGTCCCTTGAAACCTACTCTGCGGGGTTCAAGGGACTGCTCTCCTTGCTACTGAGCAGTAATTAAGCTACCACAACATGGTTTCAAAGGAAACATTTTTTTAGCTGAAGCTGACGCATATGTGAAACTAAAGTAATGTTTGGCAAAATGAAATTGGGGCTCACGTTCACATCTGTGTGTTTGCAGAGCACCCTGCACCAGTCCTGCCTGAGGCCTTGGAGCACTACTGCAGTGTTAATATTGACGTTCCCTACAGATAGCAAGTTCATTAAACTCAGTCGGGAAGCGAAGTCAGTAGACAGTGGAAAGACCAAAAGACCAATTAAGTGAGACCTTATACATCATTCATGGAGGCTGCCACCAGAATTCAATAAAAAAAAGTCCTGCTTCAACAGGCTAAGCAAATAATTTATCAAGAGGAAATAAAAAAAAATGAGACAACTTTCAGTACTTATATATGATAAAGTATTTAAAAGTATTGTTGCAGTTTATGCAATACTTCAAATGCTAAGCAAGGATACATAATCTAATTTACATCAAACAAGTTTTCAATATGTACTATATAAACTTTAAAAATCAGCAAGAATTTATACCAAATGAGTTATACCTGTCTTCACAGAGAAACTTTTAATTATTTTATCTTTCGGTGTTCCTCTGTAAGTACTGCTCTCTAAATTCTTTATTCTCTAAAATCTCTGAAGCTGTAGTTTATATTTCTCCAAACAGCGTGCTGGAGCACACCAAAACTGGCTTTTATCTGTTCTACAGGCTTCTTATCTTCCATCCTATCCTGAGCATCAATACTCTTCATTGCTGCATTCCATTTTCTTTCTCTGACTTAATTTGTACCCTTCTGATACAATATTCGTATCCTTTCCAAGTATCTCCTTCTGACAGAAATGCCTTCAGGAGCAGTCAAAATAATTTAGTCACCTCTCCCTGATTCTGAGTCACCTGCGTCTATTCTGAATCAATATAAAACTGCATTAAGCTCTATACTTAGAATATGTTGCAAATACAATGGGATTTGAAATACATTCCAACAACCAGCTCATGTCATCTGTCAATATGAGCAGTGAATCAGACGTCTGCAAATACATAACTATCTATAAGTAGAAGCAAAATCTTGATCCTTCATGTATCCTAAGTGACTGCAGACATCTAATTTCTAACTACATTTTCAGAATATTTTGAGAGGTCTCACCCTCTAACTTTAGAGGAATAAGATTTCATGAGGTGTGACTCACTGGATAATAGCTTAGCGTGTGGATTCCCAAACTATGGTGCCTGGCAGTGTATCTCCGTCAGTAGTCTTTGGGCCACTGCTGGTCCACATCTCACCAGCAGGCAGTTCACAAAAGAGCCCCCAAAAAAGCACCAAAGATTCCCACATGGGCAAAGGAGAACACAAATAAAACTGAAAGAGATATCACCAAGAAATAAAAATTCAAACCTTATCCTAAACTTTACTTTCTTGTGGTATTCTGCACAAGAAGGTCTGGAATTCTTTTTTAAAGAGTATGTAATCCTTGAATAAGAAAGGATGAAGATACTGGTCCATAGAAATGCAGAGAGCATTCACAGAAATGGATGCTCACATGGTGTTAGTCTACCTCTGGTTATCATTCATTAACCTGCACTAAAAAAAAAAAAAAACCAAAACAACTTTACAAGAACCCTTTGAGAGTTTGACTTTCTATATTTTTGCAAGTTTCCAACATATTAAGAGACAGCTAGAAATACCTACAGTGCTTTCTTAAGGCTACTATTCTCTGCAGGTAACTGCTTTTGCTGCTGCTTTCATGTAGTATAATCCTTAACGGAGACAGAATATGACCATGGTACAACTTTTCTCTTATAATGTAGTTCACATTATGAAAAGTCTTCATATAACCCCTCTTGGTTCAATGTTGTAAGTAGTGCCAGTCCAACTTTCTGCAATCATTAAAAAAAATATCAGGCTGGAATTTCCTTCTTCAGCAACAATACACAGCAGGAAACTATGCAGCATGACTGAAAGTGATTAATAAGAATCTCCTGAAATAACACATAGACAAAATTCCCTGAGTACTTTCAAACTCCAGTCAAGTAAAATCAAACTGAACAAAACAACAAAGTGAACCTTAGATTCTACATTGAGGATCAGAACGATGCTCTAGCAGAGTGAGTACCCTATTTCCAAGTGTTACTGACACTTTTAACCTCAGAGAGAAACATATGTGGTCCACAGACAACTTTTGAGAAACCCAGAACAAGTAGAACTCTTTGATAACGGCACATTTCGGTATAAGGAGCTACGCCTTAGAGAGCCGGCAGGATTCGATAAGCAGAAATCTTGGCCCTATATGGCTAATTTAAAACTCCCAAATTGAATGAATACTTCAAATAATTTAGTAACATTATTTACTTCAATAAATGTAGATACTGCAGGCTCACCAAAGGAACATTTCAGTGTATTTAGGTTCTTAGGCCATTTCCATCCCTCCAGTTCTGATTTTATGATGAAAGTTAAGGACTAATCTCAGGTCAGAGACATGTTCTTATTAATCTGCTTTTGGGGAAGGGAGGTTACATGTATTTATCTTTGTGTATTAAGGTTAACAGTACTGTCATTTAAGGCTATGAGGTGTCCCCTTCTTTGCTCTTGGTAAACTAGGGTAAAATTTCATCCTTCATAATGCTCGTTTTCTTGATCAAGAGATAATTCAGCAACTGATAGTGACACCAAAAGTAAGATTTACTAAGAGATTACATAGGATAGTCATAACTATTTTCAGAAGGGAAGAATTAAATGCCAGCAGTTAAAACTGAGAGCATTACCACCAAGGAAAAAAAAAAAAGAAAAAGGCCTCTTATCTAAAATGTGCTGGAGGGAAAAAAATAATCTCCAACTAAATTCTGCACACAGAGGTGCAAAATACTGTTCTCACACGCACCTCATCACAACCCATTCGCTACTGCCAGCTCAATGAGTGCCCTGCGGCCAACACCTGCTGCCTCGGTGAAAGAAACCCATGCTACCATAGTAAGAGCTTCCCTCTTGAATCAAAATACAGCTTGTAAAGGCGCCTCACACCTGGACAAATCCACTAAACAAGCAGTAAATAAGGAGTAGGGCATTTAAAATAGATGTCCCAAACATATAGTAAAGTACTGAGAACAAGTTAAAATAACTGTCCAAATATCAAGACACCTGAAAATTCTCCATGCAGAAAAAAATTCTCTATGAATAAAAAAAATCTTGTGTATAACACATAGGAAATAAGAGCCAATATTTCTACAACTCTGCATGAAAAATATGTACATGCAGACACATATACACACAGACACATGATCCTGAACCCTTTCCCACACCAAGAAATTTTATTTTATCTCCACACTTCAGTTATGTTTCTTTCTGAAAAACAAAGACTTAAAATGGTTGCTTCCTATTCCATTATCCTTTGTCATCCACTACTTAATACAGGTCCTTCTGTTGCATGATGACTATGATAAATATACAGCCTATGAGAATTTTATACTTTATATGGCTAGATATATCAAAATGTTTTTCAATGACTACCTACAATTTTCATTAAAGGAAGGTTTTGGGACAGATCAAATAGCCTGGACTCCCTTTTAAGAAAATGAGAGACAGTACAATTGACTTTCTGTAGTTCTTCAAAGCAAGAAATCAAAATGTAGAGTTCTTGATGTTTCAAACATTTTTGAAAAATGCAGAAAGTGCAAGTATAGATGTATGTATGCATAAAATAAATGGTCTTTTACGCTGAGTTTACATGACCATTTAAAATCAGGTTTGTTTTTCCTGCAGTGGATCATCTCCCTTGGGTTGCAGACACCAGAGAAACCTTGTTCAAAAGAATGCAGACCATGATATCCCAACAGTGACTCAGGATTTAAAGTCCCACTACCGAGAATTTTACAGTTCTCTCTTCAGCACTTCATACAGGGAGTACGGTCAGAGAAAACAAAATGTATTTTCATGGGTACTTCTAAAATTGAGTGAATATTGACAGACAAATTCTCAGCTGAATATAAGTGTTTGATCTGTCATTATTATATGAACAATTTTTAATTAAAAAATGCCTCCTCTAAACTTAATAGATCTACTTGCATGAGTCAAGTGTGCAGGATTTTCCCATAAATACAACACAACCAGTAATACAAAGGCTTGAGAAAGTAGTAAGTGCAATAACAACTTATACTTTATTCATTACAGATACATAATTAATATGTTTATGTAACTAAAAATGGAAAGAAGTGCAAAGATATGGGTGAAAAAGGGGCACAAAGCAGCTTTCTATTTATTAAACACATTGGTCTACAACTTAAATCATGTATATTCTTAACACATCTCGGAAAATTAAGCTTTCCAGTGACACTTTTATTTGACTCTGAAGTAGCTATAAGTTCTTTGTCTCAACCGCATTTGGAAGAAATCAGAAGCACTGTCATGCACACGGAATCACAATAATGCATATGAAAATAGATATCCTCACTCTACTACTCTTGTCTTCTTGGAGACAGCAGCTTGTCAAAATAATGATATTTGCTATTGAATAAATTCCATCTTTAACTGGAATTATTCCACACTTGATATTAGTCTCCATCATGCTTGTATTTATCTCATTAGTAGTCACTTGCTTCTCCTTCCCCTCAGTACCTCTACTGCTGCCCATCTCTTCCACATGGTCTATGTTGTCTTTCTGAGAACAGTCCTTTGGGAGCCATGACTGTTGCTTACTGTTATTCTTATTCACACGCAATACAATACAGCTTAAATTGTTCTTGACCTTCAAGTGATGTTTCAATATGGATATTAATATACAACAATCAAACATCTGTGTAGGATAGGAGTATCCCGAGTGCTTTACAGAAATCAACAGAAATACAGATCATCCCCTGAACTGCATATGACTTCAAATTCTAGTTTGGCAGCCTCATCTCCATGGGTATACACGAATCATAGGGAAGTTTAGTGCCATTTGCAATAGTTTTTGCTCAGAGGTACATTTTTGTCCACATAAAGTCCTAGTGAAGACCACATGGTGCTGTGTGGGCACAAATATCCAGCCTGAAAGCAGCCAGCTGCAGGAAAAAGATCTGTGGCCATGAACTCTCCCGATGAGTGATTATCGACTTGCTGGCCCTGGACATCGGAGAAGTCCTGAATTTTCAGGAGCAAAGGAAATGACACCCTGACTTCTGTACACTCATTTGAAGGCCAGTGTTAGTGTTCTTTATTTTGGCTGGAAACCTTGGACACAGGTTGTAATTTGATTGTGTGGATGATACAAGCAAAGCTGACATCTAACAATAATTTTATGTATTAAGAGAAAAAAAATCAAGAAGAAAAGGCTATAATTTATTTTTTTTAAAAAAAAAAAAACAGAAGTAGCTGAATCAAAGAGCATTAAAAAGTTTATGATGGTGAAAAAAAACAACTTGAGAAAGTCAGCATATCTCTGTTACAAGAATGTGGGGAGATGAGCAGATTCATAGGGAAGAAATAAAGAAAATTATGGAAATTAAGGAAAGATAACACTACAGCTAAAATCTCAGGTGGCAATATTCTGTTTGAGGATTCTTGATCTGTCAAGCTCTAAACCTCTTTCCCTATTCTGACCTTCACAGGAAAGAAACCCATTACTTATGTTACTCTAACATTATCCAACATACAAAAAATGCACATACATGCAGTTCCAGCCGCAAGCCATTAGTCTGCTTAGAGCCCTTCAAGCAAATTACATTTTTTCAGATGGAGATTTACAAAGTTGTTGAATCCCTACTACATGAATTTTCCCTCTCATGTATCTGAGACAGAAAAGCTATCAGCTTCACACTTCATTTCGGGCAACATATGCTATTCCCTTGGGAATTACTACAGCCACTCAGGATTTAGAGCCCATTTCCCAAGCTGGAATATTGCCACTAAGCATTATGAAATCTGAGTTCCTTTGCTTGAGGAAAACTTGTGGGACAAGTGCTAAAAACCTACAGGAATCTTGAGGATTGCAGCCAAATCGAACAACTTCCACCACTTTTTTGCTCAGAACATCATACTTGACCTTCTAGACACTTTTTCAACATTAACTCCACATTTGCCTATGTACAGTTTAAGAATTCTGGTTGTGTTGTTCCCTTGAAAGCTACTGTTGCTAAAAAAGGAGTATTAAATCTCTTCCAGTCCATGCAAAAAGGGTCAGGGAACTTTACAGCTGTGATCTGGACAGAAACTACTCTGTGTGCTGATCTGCCAGCTGGGAGGACAGCCAGACCAAGCAACTGTTGAGTTCATCCTCCATCCCTTCCCCCTGTGGAGGCATTGATTTCGACCTCTTTTTTTTTTTCCTATGCAGCCACTAATTCTAATATTTAGACAATACTTTTGATATCACTGCCTGCTTTGTCACATTTGGCTGAAACCAACTGCTGGTTATTGGCAGAAACGGACAGAAAGGTGAAGGCACGGACAAAGAGGAAGATTTCCAAATCAAGCCTAGAGGTGTTTTTCAATTAAGATTTTTTTGGTATCAATACGTAAAGACTTTGTCCTACTGGAATGTATAGTTTTAGGTTTGAACTAATCTCACAAATAACTTTATTCCATTTTGTTGCCATATTCGAAGCTGTCCATATGAATGACTCTCAGATACTTTTTCTCAGCAGTCACTACCACTTTCTACATTTCCTGCTGCATTCACGAATAAAAAGTAGTTCTGGAATTTTGGGGTTTGAAATTACACTAGATTATTTTTCTGATCCTTTCTGGTTGCATGCTGTCTTACACCTAGTTTCAATGTAAGCAGCTGAGATGTTTCTTCTATGTGAATTACAGCAAGTAGGTAATCTTTTGACAGTTGTTGTTGTCCTTTGCTGAGCCATACAAAACAAGTCATCCTATCATTCTTGCAAAATGCAAAAAATTCTGCTTTCTAGAGGAGTGCATAAATAGCACATATTTTAAACTTAGTTCAAAATCATTTTGTCTATTCTGCCTATATTCTCTTGAACCAATAGATCTCAGATTCTGTGGTTCATATATGTAATGTTTAGCTCATGATAAATACAGAAGATAAAATCACTCTTGCATACTAGAAACAGTAATACAGAAAGTAATCCTAGTTGTAATTATTTCAGGTAGACAAGAAATATTAAAACAATAAAAGCCAGGCAGCTTTCTTTCATTTCAATGGAAGTTGATAATAATGTTTGTATATATTTTGTAAAAACATTTGTTATTTTAAGTCATTCATAAATTTATACAATTATTATCTGAGATGACGTATACAGAACTTAATATAAAACTATAGTTATGGGATACAAAAGGCACTACAGGAAAGACAACTCATGTAAGATCTTTAAAAATACTATTAGCTGGAATTGTCTCCTAAGAAACTAAATGCTGCTGAACTATTGTGGATCTGCAGGATTGCATGAAAGGCAAATAACATCAGCTGTTAGAAAGCATTGCAGGAAAACAGAAAGAAATGAAAACACTAAAAAACACACAAAAAATTGAATATAATTAAAAGGATAACAGTAGGATTCTGTTCCTTTATCACAGATGTCACATACTATTTTAGATATCAAGAGGCTTTCTGCTTGGCTTCCCTCTGCTGTAAAGATGTAAAGATGACTCTGATGACTTATGATATCCCTGCTTGTAACCAGCAATGAAATTTCTCAACATTATGCTTGCCTTGGTGTGGTAGGGATGTTAAGAAGAATGCAAGTTTAATGCATGAGGATGTTTTCAGGTTCACTGGCCGAAGGGCTCGAAGGGAGTAATGATTGTTTCATACCATTTCAAACAGAATACTTTTATCAGAAATAGAGCATTTCTTGCAACGCAGCACTTTAAAGAACATATCCAAGTCGCTGCAAGACTATTCCTACAGGAACTTCCCAAGTTCTATTGTCAATTGAAGCAAATTCATGCTTTGTGTAACAATGGCTTCTTCTGTGCAAAAATGTTAAGCCAAAAATATCTCTAAAGGTTCATGCAGTGGTGAGCAGTCATTCTTCTGTTTACAAGTATTGAATAAAAATATTAAATACCACACATTTTCTAATATTAGTAATAAAATTGAATAGACAGAAATAGCTCATTGAAATCCAATGAACTATTCATAAGTCATACACACAAGAAGTTGCAAAATATCATTATCATAAAAGGCAGCCATTAAGCGTAACTAGAAGTCTGTTTATTAAGAGACATCAATAATGTCTTTGATGTATCTAAACTAAAGGCGGCACACTAAGTATTTTCTTACAACTACACAGGGAAATGCTCTTAACGTGTACACAAGAGAAAATGCTTCCAAGGTGCTCATTCCTGCTCATTTGCCAGTAGAGAAATAGGTACAATAACTGCAGACATGCAAATTGCAGACACCAACGTTTTATTTCCTTTTTCAAAGGAGCAGATGCTGCCCCAGCAGACACAGAGAGGATGTTTCACCCAAATTCACCATCAAAAAGGTGTTTGAGGAGGAAACTACATGAAGGCAATGCAGTTACCAACAGACAGTAGTAGATGCAGTAGTAATAAATGGATAATTTAAGACTTATTGCATAGCTCCTATAATTTGTGCATACTTCAAGCAAAACTGAGTCCAGAATTCTATGCTAGTAGACATTTGTAAGTTGATTGCAGACTTTTTCCCACATTGACATGACTGGCATCCTGAGCTCAAGAGAGGAGTAAGTATGAAATAATGTTAAATCAGAGCTGTGCTGAAAGAAGGTCCACAGAGATACTAAAAAATTTCCTATTTTCAACTAGCTCTGCACACAGAAATTCCAGAATCCTTCCCTCTCAGTATTTCTCAGACATCACGTCTTTGAATAATTTGGATATCAAATGAAAAATAGTCCAGCCTGTGGCTAAATTCTGGGAAAAAAAATATGTCATCTACAGCAGATTGCTAAGAAATAGTATTTTGCTGAAATATCATAGATCTCCCATAGTTCACGGAAGATAAATAACATGAGCTTTTAGCCAGCATTGTAAGTTCCTGGGAAAGCAACCAAGAGTCACAAAAGAAATCAATATAACTAAAAGGATAACAGTGTTTCAAGTAGTAGGGTTTACTGCCTCCAAATATCACTTGCCTTGTAGGTACTTTTAAAATATTCCTAACATTTCAGGAAGACCAATGTGCAGTTACTGGTTACACTACGTTCCCTTTCTATTTATAAATACCAATCCCAGTTCACATAATTAAAAATTGGGTTTGGTTGTTTATTTGTTTAAATGGTTTGGTTTTAAGTGTTTTCTGTTATGATTTGGAGAAGGTTGCAACTGAAGTATTTATCCTGATTTGTATAGATATGGCAGAATGTTTCTTGTTCACTTTAACAAAATAATCCCAATGCTGGACCCATTTGCAATGGCTCGTGCAGACAAACAGGTACTCTGCAAAGACCGGGAAGGTCCAGGTCCTTCAATGGACTGACCTGCAGAAATGGAACTGCTCAAGAGCTGCAGAAACTTTCTAGCAGGTGATGAAAGTTATTTCCTATGAACTTCTCCCAAGAGTTGTCCTGCCACAGCAATGATTAATGCTGTTCCTTTTCAGCTGAGGAATAGCTTCTCCATCCAGCTCTAGAAAAACAGCTGAAGTCTCAGAGGAAATGGAATATGAAAATACATTAGTCATTAACTTCACTATTAAATGGAGTTTTGTAGTGCATGCCATAATTCAATTTCTGGTGAAATCTCATTTTCATATGTTTTCTTTATCTTATAGAAATTTACTGGGATCAAAGTTTTTACTCTCTCCCTAGCTAAATCAGCTAAGTTGAAACAAGGGACTGATTTTTTTTTCCCTCAGAGGAATAGACAGCAGTCTCATAGATGCCCACAAAAAACCCACAGATGTGCACTAGCACAAGGAATTTGATCTCAAGACATTCAGCAATAAAAATTTTGCTCCTTGTAAGAACAATTCTTGAAGTGTGGTAGGTAGAGGAGTGAGATTTCAAGCTACCAAGTCACAGAGACTTCCAGAAGTTGACTCATCTCTTACAGATGGGCTTAGACAAGTGCACGTGAAATCTGCACTGCTCTTAAGAACATATTTTACACATAATATTAGAGATTTAGTAATACATTCTGTTGTGTAAAAGAATGAAACTTTGTTATTCCAAAGACTAATTTATATCTAACATTTAAAATCTCATCATCATATGGACTATTACTATCTCATTAGAGCTCTTAGAAATATCTTTTGGCAATAATAAAAACAATAAAAAATGAAACAATACAGAAATGTGATTTAAAACAAATTTAAAACAGAGAGTTCAGTACTCATAAAACAGAAAGAGATGAGATACTTGGAGAGAAGGACTAACAAAATAACTTTGTTCCAATTCCCCTCTGAATTGTGCTGCCAGAACCACTGCAGGCAATAAGCAATGCAGAGTCTCTCTTTTGTGCCACCATCCAGCTGGGCTTGCTGAGCTGCACGTTGAACTTCCCTCCTGAATAGAACAATGGGAGAAGGGAGTCCATTTGCAAGTGCACTTTTCCTCCCTTTCAGAGTCCCACTGAAGAAAACACTGATTTTCAAACAGTCCCAAAAGAGGGATGAGCGCGTCATTCATTTCCATTCATTGATCCCAAGTACTGTAGTGTGCTTAGTGTATAATCCTGTACTTTAGAATCCTTATCAAATCTTAAGAAGAAAGTGGCCTTTCTTTTGTCTTCCTATTTCTTTCTGTTTCATTGTTCGTGCTCATCATCAACATGATCTCTCGCTCTAGACTTAGATCTTAATTTCTTTGGAAATAGAAGCCGTTGTAATGACCAGAGCTACTAGATGCTGTTGCAATACGAGTAAATACATTAATAACCTACAAATAGGACATAAATTTGGTGGCAAAAGAGAATAAAGAGTGTCGGAAAGTCATATGAATTAAAAAGAAAATAGATTGAAATTTAGACAATGATTTCCCAGGAAGGTTAGTACCTTCATCTAGATCAGCCACCTCAACATGTGGTAGTCTCCAAAACAGAATTCGGCATGATAGACCCTGTCCAGCATGCTAAAGAAACAGTCTTCCATGATGTACATCTCAGTTTGTACCTCATCATATCTATGTTACCGAAAAATAATCACTGCTATTTGATACCACAATTCACCATGGCAGGTAGAATCCATGAAACGATGGAAAAAAAGAATGCTAGACCAGAAGGCTTCCATGGGGGAGAGAGCTGTCAGATTTTTTCCAAAGCACTCCCTTAGTTTGCAGAAGTGGACAGTTTCTGTAGTTAAGGCAGTTATTTCAATTCAATTGCTAGCTCACTTGAAGTCTTACTGTGAGGAATACTTCTATTTGCTTCTGCAACTTCTAAGGAAATAACGTTTTCCCTGTGAGGTCCCATAAATTGTAGCAGCTAAAATGTTTCTTCTTTACTGCTAAGAAAATGTGCAGGATCAGGAAGTCTATGTCAAGGGTATGGTAGAAAATTATGCTGGGGGTGGGAGGAATGCACTGTAGCATTGACTTCTGATTTCCAAGGTCCAAAACAGACATGGTAGACACAATGAGTTAAGCTATGATGAAAAACTCTCTCTTTTGCAGAGGAAGACAATTATTTGCTACTAACATAAGGCATTGCATATGTAAAAGGGACGGAAAAAGTCTTAAAAGGGTAGAATTAAAAAAAAAAAAAAGGAAATCTCAGTATGCAGGCTGGAAGACTGTATCTGTAAAGGAGAAGAGAAATGAATTAATGCTGCTAAAATTACAGTTCTGACCCACCAGCTCTGGATTCTGCTAGTGACTCTGCTAAAGATTTGGTGCCTGACTTTGAGGAAGTCTCTCTTCTTCAGTGAGTGCAAAACAAGTTCCGCTCTCGGCCAGCCAGATTCTACCTCCTCTGTGTGCAAAACAGCAATATGAAAACTCCATTTGTCAATTTATACTGCCAGATCTTCATGGCAGTGTGTGATAAGAACCTGACACAATAGGGTTTTGATCTCTGATGCTTGCTGTAATATAAATAATACTAAAACTTGACTCTGGGTCATTTAACTGCCACTCGGTACATGTCAGATAAAAACCTCTGTAGGTTACCTCAAGGTTCCTGATGTTCAGAATCAGGTCAATAAAATTCTGCATTCAAGGTTAATAAGACAAATTGTGCATACTCATGTTATGCACTAGCAAATAACAATAAACACTGCCAATATCTAATTTTAGCATCTCATGTACAAGGTTGTTCTTAACAGAGAAAGCTAACAGTCCTTAGGAACAACTAGAGGTTCACTGAGGTCAAGCATTAACTACTGCATTTTTTTCCTGTGTATTTTTCAGACAGTTTACAACATAAATCATGGTTTGTGACTTGAAAGTACTCAACACTGGCCTAACTCTGCTCCTGCTAAAGTAATCTGTAAAGGCCTGTTAGCTTTACTGGCAACAGAGACAGGACAGAGCCAAGTGCTTTTGAAAATCTCACCCGTATTGAAAAATAACAGACAAAATCTACCTTAAGGTTAAGGTTCACACACAAACGGTAAGTTGTTAACTGTCAGATTTAAGCCTCAAGGTCCAAAAAAGCTGTAATTCAGGCCCTTGTGTGTATGTATTGTGCTAGAGTCTAATTATGTATCCTATACACTATCAACTGCCTCAGATGTAGCACCAAGTGGCTGGTGCTCACACGTAGTGAGGCTTCTTCAGTATTTCATTTGATTGTTACTGCTGTGTGTGCAGTCTTATTTGCAGTGCACAATCCCAACCAGCTTTAAAGGCAGAGTTATCAATTTTCTCATAGCGGTTTCTATGGAGCTCATCACTACAACATGCGAGTGCTTCAAATATTCATCTCTCTCTTTCCACAGCACCTCTACATGGTGAAGAGAAGATATTATCCCATTGCACAGATGGGGAGCTGAGTCAGAGAATGATTAAGGTCAAACATTTTGCTAATTTAGGGTGTCCAATTTCAGACGCCTGAGATCAGATTTTTTTTCAGAGTAATTATCATAACTTTATAAAGTTAAGTATAGCTCCTATCTAGTTCAACTGATGCTAGAAATGTCTAGCACTTCTGAAAGTCAGAAAAAAAAAAATATTGGTTTAGAATCCAGAGTCTTACTGTGCAAACACACCCAGCTAAGCTTTGGAAAAAAAATGTGACAAATGAGAGCTATGGAATCTGTCAGAAATTTGGCTAAGGGGATCACTCAGGATCACATACAAACTACAGCACAAGGGCATGAGGGGCTCCACGACAGCATTTAACCTCCACAGCCACCAGACCATCTTTCTCAGTCCCTACACCTCACCTGATATCTTCAACAACCAAACCCAAAGCCCTAGATAGTAAACTCATCAGCATTACACTCCAAAAATCACCCCTAATGTCAAAGACTGTTTTCTGAAAGCCGTTAAATTAAACATTTGTACTTTTTTTCAAACTTCTTAACATTTGGATCAAGTCTTATTTGGTTGTTTCTTTGGATAGGAGAGGCTAGTTTTGAGTGGGTGGGTATGTCCATTTATGTGTGCTTGTTTGTATTTATTGCTTGATAAT
The DNA here is from genome assembly GCA_009806455.1 of Tetrax tetrax. Taxonomy (NCBI): domain Eukaryota; kingdom Metazoa; phylum Chordata; class Aves; order Otidiformes; family Otididae; genus Tetrax; species Tetrax tetrax. Next base: position 344,719 of record WHYT01017865.1, read on the forward strand.
GCATGCATATAATGTAAACAAAAGGAGTATTTTACGTAGTTTTCCGTATTATGAACCCTTACAAAGGAGTCAAATTTAGTCAAATAACCAAAAGAATAGGCATTACAGATATATTCAAAATGGAACTGTTAAGCCAAGAAGGAGAGTAATTTGAAATCACTGGAGGCAAAGGACTATCTTATTTAACTGGAAAATATTTATTGAAAACAACATTTATTGCAGTCAACCTTGTCTTTCGGTTCCTTGTCTTTTGGAAAATGCAAGACTATCCAGGCAGCTCTATGCGACTAACAGTGTTAGAGTCACAGGGAAAGGGAAAGCACGCCTGGAGTATTTCAGGACAGAAACTGTCTCTATTTTCAGATACAGAATTGCCAGAAAGAACAAGAAACAGAGGGTGATGATGATTTATTTTACTAGCATTCTTCTTCTTCCCCACACACATATTTTTAACACATTACTACATCTGTTTTCAAGGGAAGGCTCCCTTTCCTCCAGCCTCCACACTTTCTCTAGGCTCTCCTTGTCCTCATTAGTTGTAGATGACTGAAAATGCAGTTGCTTTGCCACATATGAAAAACAAAAAGAAAAATTTCAGAGATTTTCCTGGAAACCTCATCATATTTCTTTTTCCCAGGCCAGAGACCTGTGGCCACAGAACTATCTGTCTAGTAGGACAGCTAAAAGCAGCACTGTTCACACATCCCTCATGCCATTTCTATTTGCCCACTAAGGAATGACATATATTCTGCCCCTCAAGGGAAGCAAACACATTTGCAGGTTATAAAATACTCCTGTCATTGCTGGGTGAAGACAGGAGATACTGAATTTTCTAGGAGAAAAGCTAGTTCAGTGGTGAAATCATTGAAGACTTGCGAGGTAAGGGTTAAGTGCGGGGCTGAGACAGAGCTGGACCATCTCTTTGTGCCTCTATCCTCTCTCTGTGAAAGAAGCAGCATGAATTAGAGGTAAACGTGCAGCCTGTGATAGTGATAGGACTAAGCAGGTAACGAAAATGGTCTGTTTGGGCTTCATAAGCTGTGCCAGCATCCCTACCACTGAGGTTACATTCATGAACAGTTCTGAGGCACTCCGATATGGCAGGAGGTTATATCGGTGCATCTGATAGGCAGTTCTGGGGCTCATTTCCTCCTGCCACTGTAAAGCATTCACCCACGGCGCTTGGATTTTTTTTTTTTTTTTTGCCACAAACCAGCAGGTACCATGAAATTCTTCTTCCTTAAGAAAAAGTAACAAACTACAAATTTAAAACCATCTGCAGGGGAACGACACTATTCTTTACTTTAGAGATGAGACATTTTTTGAGAGTGGTGCACTAGTCTGCTTTTCTTTCTTAAGTCACTTATTACTTAGGCCAGGAGAAATACAGTGGAAGCTGGAAAATACTACCTCTCAAAGGGGAGAGATACTGCCCAACACCTTTCTGGAAGCATCTTGGCCTTAAAGCAGTGATTTCTTGCTCTCAGGTTCAGAGTTCAACAGGTAGTGGTAGGCACAAGGATTCATTTGACGATTTTCATGGTGGGATTGTATGTCTGTGTATCTGTGCGTGTATGCATGAACACATATAATGTGTGCACAAGTTCTCTCGACTGAGTGTTAATATCCATAGTTACTTGTTAGAGTCCGGTTTAGGAAGAGTTTCTTTAAATAGCTGTCTAATCTCTAGAGGTGCCCATAAAGATCCAAAGACCCAGGGGTGTCTGATGTTATTTAAAAGAACCAAAACCTGAGTAATTGAATGAATGACTGAATAAATCATTGTTAATATTTTCAAAATGCTTAAGCAATGGAGGACACGTCTACACCTTGCAACAAACAGCCTGAAGCCAGTGCTGACCCAAACTGATAGTTCCCACAGCACCAAACAAGCCTGCATTGCATGGGCTTGGAGACTGACACAGAGGAGCAATTTAGCCCTGGGCAAGTCACTTCATTCTCGTATTAAGCCTCCCTTTCTGCCAAGCATGGGTAATACAGTTTACCTACATCACTGAGATGTCAGAAATAATATTTCTAAAAGCAATGTGAAGGCATAAAGAACACGTTAGGTATTATTATTACATGTGGAAAGCACCGTATTAGCCACACACCTTTCTGTAAGGAGGCTATATTTAAATAACAACCCCATAATTACATTTCTTCATCATTAATAGTATAAATAGTTACTTTAGAGCATTTACTGTCCTGAGGTCTTTCAGAGCCTGTTACATTCCAATTAAAAAAAGAAAATAAACTATCTTCTATTACTAAAATGGCAATTCAGTTCTATTATTATCTCTTTGATGCAAAGAAAAAGACAAAACTCAACAGGATTATCTGATGTCCTGATATCTGAGAATCTGCTACTTTTTCCTTATTAATACTGTACAACAGACCACCCTCAGTTTCCCAGAATTAAATGCTGCAATTTGAATACACAGTAGTTCAAATGTGTTTGTTTCAAGTGTGGGAAAAATAAATGTTTCAGAGGGAAAAATAAATGGCCAGTAACACAGAAAGCTTTTTTAAAAAAAACCCATCCTTTTTAATAGGCAAGAAAAGTGAGCTTTCAAAGCCTGTGCATAAGCACCTACATAATTGGCTGGATTTTCAAGAGCACTGAGGTTTCAGCAGTCCCCAGTGAGACCAACAATAGCTTTTGCATGCTCAACAATTTATCACGACTCAAAAATTTCTCCCCTGGGCATTATTTACCAACTATGTGGTATAGAGAAAAATAAAACATTTAAGACTGTTATTTTCAGCTGGACTTGGACACCTAACTCTACTGAGCTCCCCTAAAACACCCCTAAGTATTTCCACATGTTTTTTCCTGGATCTTACAGGAAAAAAATCACCAGACTTAATTCAAATGAACACCACACACTGGGACTCAAACATCAAAACTGTATCATGCTAGTAAAAGATACATGAAGTAATGATTAATTAGTCTTTTTTCTCATTTAGGTTTTACTTGCCTGTCAATAAAAGACAGTAGATGATTGCCTGGCCAAAATATGCTCATTTCCAGCTCTCTAATATCACTGAAAAGCAGGCAGCAGTTCAATTTGCCAACAATAATTTATTGTGTAGAATCAAAATTCTGCAAGCAACCTCTTCTCATCTGTTACTTTCAACCCTCCCACAGCTATTTGATTTTCTTCCTGGCTTTTCATGGTAACCGGTCATCTCCTGCCAAATCCCAGCTATCTGAATAAGACTCTGCAGCTTGGTCAGTAGTTATAGCTGTGCTTCACGTACGCAGAGTGCATTTAACAACAAACAGGATTGTGGCATTACTGAGACAAAACTCCAAAGGGTATTTGTCCCAAATGCGCTAAAAAAAAAAAAAAATCAGGAGCTACCCTAGCTTTTTAAAAACTGAATATGTAGCCAAAGTTTGAAACATTGCCCAACTGATAAAAAGAGTAAACGGCTAGCAGGTACTGAAATCTGCTGCTAAAAATGGACGGGAGCTTCCGTGCCACCCTCAGCCATCTGCCTCTGCTGCAGAGTCAGGGAGCGCTGCAACCAAGGCACCGGGAGGAAAATGCCATGGCCGAATGTCCCCTGTCTCCTGACCCTTTTACAAACACCTCCTAGGAAGGGAGGAGGGAATCAGAGAAATTAGCAACAGCAGCACCTACTTCTGATAAAGTATCTTTCCTCCCTTCAATCAATAATTCCTGAAGGCAAGAGTCACAGGTGAATTTTCATTCTTTCTTTTTTTTTTTTTTTTTTTTT
>WHYT01017865.1:348485-368905 GCA_009806455.1 Tetrax tetrax
TCTTCTCTTGCTCACTGGAATTTCAGAAAGCAGACATCAATGATTTTATTAGCCTGTTTGCTTAAGCTAATAGTCTGGTTTAATACACATCTTTTGTGTATCCTCTCCTCCCTCTCGGGATACGAAAGCAAAAGGAAAATGCAGTGATAGTTAACATTTGCAAAGACAATTAGTGCAAATGGACAAGTCAATGCCACACATTTTTCAGACAGACTTAGGTCTTCACTCTCGCACACTGCCAACACAGCCAGTCTTGAAGAAACCTTTGACTGAAGTTGATCTATTCTTGAATTGTATTATCCATATTGATGAATAATATAAAAAATACTCTTCAACAGTTTTTTGGCTTTGGGCCATGGATTAATTTTCTTTTGGTATTTGAAGGCTTATATGATGGAAAGAAACTCTATGGAAACTGTCAAGACAATGAAAAGTAATGAAGTATAAACATCCAAGTGTCACCTAAACTCAGTGTCCTTAGAGCAACTGTCATCTCTTGTTTTTTCAGCAGTTTCAGCAATAAGAATAAATAAAAGTTATGCATTACACCTGACTAGCAGCAAACCATACACAAAAGTACAAACAGTATTTGGTGAACAGCTTGCAACAAGTTAATTTCTTTTTTCCTCACAGATACAGTTTCTCTTTGACTGACACAAAGCATTTACTCAAGAAATGGGACAAGGAAAGACAAAACATAGGTTCAGTGGATACTGGAGACTGTGTTTCTGGCAACCCATAGGCATTTGAGATCAAAACCGTAAGAGTTTGGACAGAAAAGAATGAAACATAATATGGAACATGGTTTGAAAAGTGCATATCGCTGTCCTCCTACACAGTGACTCCCCAGAGAAAGCGCACACTTGTGTAGCTTTGTTATAATTTCTCATTAACTGCTTCCCCAAACCTCTGGCACATCTATTCTTCTTCTCTGAAGGATTACACGTAACTGTACTACAGTAGACTGTGCCTAAGCAACTTCGCTGAAGGAAGAATTGATTCTTGATCAAACTTTTTCATAGAGGTCAAGGAAAACATGACAGAGAAGCTATTTGGGAAACAAAAGCAAAGAGAAATAAGCTCCAGTTTCAGTGAGAACTAGAAGTAGCATGAGCACCAAGTATCCCACTAGGATTCATTTAAGCTTATATTTTTAGCCTCAAGTACATACTTTATTTCTCATGTGTATTTTACATGGCCTGCTGAGCTCAATTACTTCATATCTTTGTGTACATAAAATAGTATTTCCAGAATGTTTTGTTACAGAAGTAGCAACCAGCCAAGCCCTCTTTTCTTTCCTGGAGATGAATGACGGGGAAGAGCTTTCTGTTATGAATTGGGAGGTGTAGTTAACTCCAGTTGTATCACAAATCAGGACAAAAAGTTTAAATTTCAGATATTTTAAACCTTGAAGAATAAAACCAAAAGCTTATTGCATATTTTGGCAGCAGAAACAATTTTTAGAATAACAAGAATTTTTTTTTGTTTGGTAATTCCCCATTCCATCAAATCTCAATTTTAGTCTTTTTTTTTTGTTTCCATTTTAATTTAGATGCACATAAATTCCTAAGTAAAACAAGGTTTACGGTCCAAACATGTTCAACAGGGAGATTTGAAAAGTCTTCCCAAATATTTTGAGTTAGATGATTCAGTGGCAATATTCCAGCACGAATGAATTGTAATTTACAGAAAAAAAAAAATTCTATGCAGTATAGTTTCAAACAGGTCTAATTTACAGTAGGGTGAACACTGAAGACTTGAAAACTGGGCTTAGCCTACAACAGTGGCTGTGTGCTATTGGCTCCCTTCTGGCATGACATACAAGATGACAATTTATTTACTGACCCACCCAGATGGTGAGAGCATTATAACCGACTGGAGAAGTTCTAAAATTTATAGGAACTTATAGGAAGAACACTATCTAGCATGGAGGTTTGGCAGTGGACCTACTTGGTCCCCAACTGCATTCTAGTCACCTCCCACCTCAAGGTCGGGACAAGACCAGTGTGAGCAATATTTCCACACAACCAAGAGGATGGGAGCCAATGGGTGCTAAAATAAATCTTCTGAAACAAATGATGAAGAGACCAGGCCTGCAACCTTACTCCAGCATGTAAACAGGGCCTGATTTATATTCTGGTCCTAATCCTGAACTCCATTCTCAGACAGAGCTCCATCAGAGTTCACAGATCAGAGGACCTAAGAGAAATTTGACTTCTGAACAAAGCATTTCTCCTCATCATGACAGAAGAGTACAGAGAACTGCCACTTACAATATAACCTTTTTCTACCATAAAAGCCACATGAAAACAGAACAAGCCAGCTGGAATAAAACTGTTACAAATTTGTTCTCTTGTACATTTAAAGCCTCAATTTTCTACATAAGGGTTTTCAGACTAGACAGGTCAGCTCAGGCCTTGATGAAGTCAATAGATTTATTCTCAATTTGACCACTTGCTGCAAACATCTCTTCATTATATTTCAGATACATGCACTTTCAAGAATTCCTTGAAGTTTTCTGTTTTAAATAGGGATACTCTGTCAACACGCAGCCCAGTATCAACACTGAATTCCTCAAAACATTTGAGTGAAAAAATCTTAGTAGATAACAACGCAGTCTCCTAATCTCCCAGAAGGGCATTGGAAAGCCCAGGATGTAAACAAGGAACAAAACCAAATGAAGACATTATCTATTTACTTACTATCAATCTTTATTTGTTATGGGAAGGAAGGTAACATTTCTCAAGCAGATGAGTACTCAAAACATTTCATAACAATATACATTTCACTAATGGACAAACCTTATGTGTTAAGTACTTTCCAGAGCTATTTCAACCAATTTCTCCTTGGATGTTTCTGTCCCATACATTCACAACTGCTTTTTGTTTTAACTGGCTGGTTTAGCTTGGGGTGTTGGAATAAAACTTCTAATTATAGTATAACTTGCAACAGCAAAGTCAAGCATCAATATAATCCATGTAAAACCATGTATTATAATTTATGAGGAAAAGACCATGGAAAAGAATTCAATTTAATGCAACTGAAGCCTCCAATGATTAAACTTACACAGATTAATCTCAAATATTCATTAGCTTCAATGGATCAGCACTCTCAGCAATGTTTGTAAATTAACTTTTACATAAAAGATATTGGGATATGCAAATTTTTAAAAAGAAAGCTGCTAGTATTATCAGATTCTACCAAACTCTGAAGTGCTAGGGTTTCTTAAGCAGAAGAAATGAAGTTTAGATACAAATTTCCTGCTACGAGGACTAGTCAATGCTTATTGTACTCAGTGCAAAAGCATCTACAGAAACTGAAATTTAAGTAATTACAAAAAAAGGAGTTTCATTATCCTTCCCTTCCACCCGGAGCAATTACTCCTTTTTATCTAGTACCACGTATAAAAAGCCTGAAGTTTTTGCTTACTGTGTCCTTCAAGCTATATCATCTGCTTTGCCATAGACTGCTTTGCACAATTAAAAACCTATGACTTTGTGTCCCTTCTCTCTCTCATTTAATACAGGTTAAGTTGCAATATGTTTTTCCTGTCCATCCATGAGTTTCTCTCCACCGGTAGCCACAAAATGTTGCATATGCACTTGAAAATAACCTGTCTGCTCCTGGCCACAAAAAGAGAAAGACAGAAGTGTAAGGCTGTCAGTATGGTTAAGGATGGTCACAATTGAATGTACCATTCATTAATTCCTACGACATTAAGTTTCAGACCCTTTTAAACACTACACAAAAAAAGAGTTGAGAGATTGGTCACAGTTTCTGATTAAGCTAAATTAAAGACCCAAAATACATTCCATATAATATGCTACTGTATACATTCACACCCAGCCAATTACATATTTATTATGGTATCTCTGACAAGCTAAATTAACAATAAATTAATGTCTAAGTTCTGATTTCACTTTTGACAATAATATACTACAACTAAGCCTTAAATATTTGCATGTAACTGTTCGGCTACAGACATAAGCGAAGGTAATGGAGTCAAAAACTGCAGACTAATTGCTTCAGGTGATGGCTTATTATCTCTCTAATTTCAAGTTCAGCAGCAGCTAAGCAGCAACATAAACTACTGTAGTGAAAGTATTGTGAATCTTCATATAAAATTTACTTGTATTTTTATGTTTTCGATTTTATAAACAATAAAAGCAATAGCCATTTCTGTTCAGACTGATAAAGGTATGGATGCAAACTGAAGGGTTAAAAGAAACCCAAACAAACAATAGTTCAGCCTTGAGATTTGCTTGTTTTTTACTATTTCACTCAAACTCTTCCTCTTTCCTTTCCTAATGGATTTTGGCACGATTATTTCATGCGTAAGCTCAGCTCAACTCTTCCTAAATCCATGCTTCAATCTGTCTCATCTTCCTTCACCATGAGCCATATTCAGGGCTTGATTCCCCACTCAGCCCAAACTTGTGTACTCACATCCATGAAAGTGGATGCAACAAGGACACAAGCCTTTCCCACATGGGGATGGTGGCGGTACAAATGGCCACCAAAGAGCTGTAAGACACACCAAGTCTGAGGCACCGGCAGAGAGACAATGTCTAGACGCTCCTGCTCCCTTGGTGACTCATCACTATCCCCTCTTGACTAACTCCATCCCCGTACATGCCAATTCTAATGAAACTAGCCTATCTTCTGCATGTGATCATTCTCAATCTGGCTTTTTTAAGAGGATCATGGAGACAGGGGAAATGCCTTCCAGCAGCACTTCCCGCTCGCAGGGATGCAGGGAGATTGCCCCATCCTTTCACAAGACTCTCCCACCACGGCTGCTGAGCCTGGAGGCACAGCCACGATGCTAGCACTGCGGGGCTATGGAACAAGACAAGATCCCAAAGCAGAGTCCCTGTTACGCCACTGTGACCAGATGTTGTCCAGGAGACTGGGATAAATTCCACTCTGAGAAATTACAGTCTATCTGCACTTTTCACCTACAGTTTCCATCACAAAATAATATCTCAAATAGTAATAGCCATACCTTGCTTGTCAGTTATCATACACCACAAGTACAGGACAGATTTTCTCTCAAAAGAAAAGCTTTACTCCAGCAGCAGTAAGGGCACAGACAACCAGAACACTCAGAGATAGGTAATACAAGGGAGAATGAGGGAAGCAGAGCCCTTTGCATGGGCAAGAAGAGGACCTTAACCATATTCTTCCTCTTGTTCTTCTGGGAATTTCTCCCCTGGCAAAGATGGCTGCTGCTTTTTACCCACCACACCCCTTCACTTGACAACACAGACAGATGTGTCTTTAACTAATGTGTTATTTAAGTACTTATTTTGAAGACAGGTCTGAAGAGACACCGGGTATCTGAGAGCTGGCAAAAATATAGCATTCTTCTCTGCTTCACTCAAGGCAGGCAGGTAAACTGTTACTAGTGTGTTACAGGATGGAGATACTGAGACAAAGCACTCCCCAAGGCCACTACATGAATGCCCGGTAAAGGCAAGGGAAGAGGCAGTGCTCTAAACTCCCTCTGTCACACAAGGCTTGCAGCTGGTTCCTTACCTTGCACCTCATCCCTCTGTTGGTGCCACCACATCACCCACGCTGCATGGAGAGCAGCCACTGCCTCTCGCTGCGAGCCGTCAGGAAGGTTGCAAAGCCTGCTGAGATCCTCCACCAAACGTGTTCTCAGGAATGACAAGTGTCACTGCTGCTCTGCACAACTTAGCTGTTGTACAGAGGGCCATCCCCCTACCCACAACCCTGTACAACATGGCCATAGCTGATTTACCTCCTTCCACTTCCTTATTGCTCCTGCTGCTGCCTCCCTGTAGGGACGGGGATGGGTGCTCCCTTCTTCCTTATGAACCAGCTGCCTACCTGCAGCTTCTTCTTTCTCCACAAGCCTCTTTCACCACCAAATCTAGTCATACTTCTGCTGTAATTCCCCTAACTCCTCCAGATAGTTAATAGTTACTCTTTAGCCCACTCATCTTCTCCTCTGTTTTTTTCCTTGATCTGTGGAGAATTTTCACCAATGGTGGTGGGAAGTAGCCACGTCCTCTCAGTTTCTATGATCTATAAGAGCTCTCTTCACAACTTCTACAACTTTTGTTAGGGCTTTCTCTGTACAAATACCAGGCTCTGGGCTTCAGCCTTGGCTCATCACCTCATCCTGACTTTCAGGAGAAAGCCTTCCACCAACATTCTGGTTCCTGAATTTCAGCATCTGGTTTCTATTTCTGAAAGGTTTTGGTTTTACCTTCGACTACACAAATCCCTGGCTTGTCACCCCTGCATTTATATTTCTACTTCATCTCTATGGGTCCTAACTACACCACAGTATTTCTATTACTCCTTCTTGGAAAAGGTCTTTCTGCATTACGCAACAGAGAGCTGAACATTGTATCTCTGTCTTACATCGGACTCTAAAATTGCTTCAAGTTCCCTAAATCTTAGAATTAGATACAATCCTAAAATTCTATGCATTTTCTCTCTCTCTCTCATTTGCAAGTTTGCTTATAGCTACCTAAAGTCCTGCCAGGATTTACCTTTATCTTGATCTTTTTCTGCTGAAATTCTTATTCATATCTAAATCTTCATAATGAGTTTTAGCTTTCAAGTTTTCTCCTATGACCCTTTCCATACCTTCTCTAAATGTCAAGGAGTACATCTCTGTGATATCTCAGGTACTTACTTCTGCAGCCTGAGTTATGACAGTATCTCAGAACTCCATATTTCCTGTACTTATCCTTAGGAGGCATCCAGGGCGCTTTATTTTCCCAGCTTAAGGTGACAATGGACTACCTCAGGAGAAGAGCAGCTGCTGACTGCCACCTATGTTTAACATTCTTGCTTAAAGCCACAACAGAAGTCTGCAGCACAAGAAGCACTAAGATCCATGCTCCAACCACTGAACCATCACACAAAGCCAGCTGATAATCCCAGTCAAACTTTGCTCTTAAATCAGAAATGGATACTAACTCACCCTTCCATTCTTGATCACCTTCACTAATTTCAAATATACGTCTCTCTCCAAATTCCTATTTAACGAAGGTTTTGCAGATTTGCTCCATGCTCTCCTCTCACTTCTGCAGTTAGTTCTTCTCCACATCTGCTGCAGCCCTTTGGAGGAGGAGTGCACTCAGCTTTCCTGTTCTGTTGCTGCCGGCACTCTCTCTGAATCTATTTCACTTACTTAAATATCACTTAAGAATCAGAGAAGGAAGGATGGAAGGACAGAAGAATGGATGAAAGGAAGGAAAAAAGAAAGGCCAAAAGAACAAAAGACTTGAATGCAGGACATACGGAATAAACTACTTAAATAATAGTTATTACTGTACTCAACATCATTTAAAAAGTCTTACCTTCTCTCACATCATCCAAAGTGATCATGATCCACCACAACTTAATGTATGATAAAGATCACAAAGAAGCAGTGTTAAAGGCAGAAGAACTGAAAGCAAGTAAAACCATTGTTCACGAAATGACTGTAGCAATGCATAGCACTGCTAATGGACCACAACTGGAACGAAGCATTGGATACTCTAAGACAAGAGTTTAAAAAAAAAAAAAAAAAAATCTAAGTAGATTTTTTCCTTCTGGAGTTCAAGTCAATCTCATGGCCCCCAGATAACTGGTGAACTTCAGAGACAAATTATTCTATCTTGATCCAACAACAAATGAAAGACTTAATGAGAAAGACTGCAATACAAGGTACCTCTGCCAGGAATGGAATGAGCAGCAGTCAATCAACACTGTCCCAAGGACAAGTGGCAGAGGACATCCCACTTGACTCATCAAGGTATAGCCAGAATGTAAAGCACATACAATCTCAAGCAGCATCCTATGGAAGTACACCAGCCCTTAGAAGCTGTAGAAGATCACCAACCAGAACCTGGTATTGACACATCTGAGGCCTTCCAGAAGCACTTCCATTTCAGTATTGAAAGCCAAAGAAACCTTTTCTACAGCCTTTTCCTTTTGAGACTTCAGTTTTGTGCCAAACATGCTCCTTTCCATCTCTGTCTTCCTCTTCCCATTGCTTAGCTGTCTGCCTTCCTCATGGCAAATTAACAGCTTGAAAAGACTGCCAGTTTGATGTAATTTCATGTTCTTGAATACAGTGTTCTCAGGAGCACTATTACAGAAATTTAATCTCTTGAGAAATAGATCAGATACCATTAACAGGATGAAACACAAAAGTTCTTTATGACTTCCTGGAGAAAGCCTGTGTTGGGTCTACAATAAGATAAGTAATTTACAGAGCTGTTATCAAGAAAAAAAAAAAAGTATTATCTCACATTAACAATTTTATTCAAAAAACCTATGCATTTAAACATCTAACACTAAACAATTACATTAAAACTAAAAATAATCCCTTTGTTTTCTATGCAAGTCAGAGTCAGGTTTCTCCTCTATCCCTTCTCTTTGCCAGACACCTTCCAAAAGAGGACATTGCTCCCTGATTTCTGCACAGCTGTAATAATCAGAGCCAGAATACTGCAGCAAGTCAGAGAGAATGAGGGATTCTCACAAGCAGGGACTCACCTTTGGGATATTAGAGTTTTCAACTCCAGCCAAGAATGTAGGAGCTCTGCTATCACAAGTCACTGAGGTAATACGCTAAATTAGCTCATCTCCTGGGAGACTCACTCCCACCTGTTCAACAGCTCCAGGCCAAGCTCTTTTCAGCCCACTGAGTACCGCAGAGGTATGTCACGGTGCTCCTCTATTCCTCTCCCTGGATTTCATGCACTGGGGTGCTGCAATGGGGAATCTGACTGTGCCAGCTAACGGTACCATAAATCAGGGCTTTCTTGTACCAGATTCACAGCTCAGTCTGCTTCCAAACATAAAAGCATGATCTTGAACCTTGCTAAGAAAACACAGAGGATTCAGTAGTGGCTCTTTGTGGTCCAGCATACACCAGGGATGGTACTGACAAATTAAAGGACAAACTCCCTTCCCTATCTTGACAGATAAAATTCATGACTTATAATATGTGCCTGAACCTGCTGTACACTACAAGGTGTTTACAACATCAAGGGATCCTGCACTCTTTGGACCCAATTTGTATTGCTCACATGATGCAAGCAGGCTTTTGTGTCTCAGAGAATGAGGATTGTTGCAGTCTTTCAGGTAAAGTATGTTGAACTAACCAAGATATTTGACACCCAGGGATGATAATTTTCTGCACAGCATTTAGGTGAGCAGAATAGATCTGGAACGATTTTAAGCCATATCTCACCGGGAAAAAAACTAACATCTAAGATCATCATCAGATACAGGAACGTAGCTCACATGAAGTTACATTTATTCAACTGCATCCCTCCACCCCTACTAAAGACATGTGGGGTGCACCTAGTACTTTTGTTCAATTCAGAACTGCACTACTGACCAAATCTCTTTGTTGTACTCATCTACTGTGCTCTCACTCACATTTCATAGTGGCCTCAGAGCACACAAACTGGCTTCCTTTTGGATGAAGCTAAATGCGAAGATGCTGCTCAACCACTAAAGGACATTCACGCCAGTCTGGAACTAGCTTGAAATAACCCCCTGTCCAAAATGTGTATTTGGCACCTCAGTACCACCTCTCTCAACCTCATGGGGTGGGTCCACACTACTTCCCAATGTAAGTACATCTATATCTTTTGGTTTAGTCTACTCTGAGAATGAAGTAATGACATAGGACTCAGCTCTCAATGGCTGAGGATATTTATGACCTTGAAGAAAGACAACAGAGTACACTGTTGGTTGACACCCCTTCCTACAGGAATACCAGAATGACCCGAATTATAACTATGTAGGGGAAAAGTTGGCACAACGCACCTAAAGTGCACCCTTTTTTTCTTATTTGGATAAATTTACTCAAATAGAGGCACATTTCAGCATAGTATATCAGATACTCCAACTGTACTCACTCTTCAAGATACTACAGGCTATTTCTGTGAAGTACAGATTGGCAGGGGAACATTAGGAGCATGAAATATTAATCTTTCCATCATTTTATTCCTGAGCCTGGCCTAGGTTTTCCAAGTTAAATGTATTCTCTCTCCACTTGAAGACACCTGCTATTTGGAATTCCATCTGTTCTGTAAAATTCAAAATTGATTACCTTAATGACAGCTAATAGGCAGAACTGTTCTATTGATCTGACTCCACTGCTCCATGGAGCCCACTTCAACAAAAGGCAACCCTCAAGCTATTTTGCCTCCTTACTTAATTTTACATGGAACTTACATGTAAAATGTAAGCTTACATTTACAGTTCTTTTACATGGAGCTGCACGCAAACAGTCATTAACATCTTGTCTAGGACACATGCACATTTCAGAGCAGGATCTCACTCCCTCTAAGTCCATGACGGTTATTCTCTCTACAGCAAAGGAAACGGAAACAATCATTTATTCTGAGTGTTCAAGTACCAAATTAACCAATCAACTCTAAATATGTTTTATAAAAGGTGTTCTTTAAGAATCTGCAATACTGTTATCCTTGATTTGCTGACTCATTTTTTACAATACTTAAAAGTCTCATTTTAGCATTATGCCTATTAACACATTTTCATAAAAAAACCAGCCTCCTTATTTTTATGTATGACTGTAGAGCTATTTGCATTCCCAAAGGACATTAAAAGTAACAAGAACTGGGCTAAACTAAGATAACAAATTTACAGGCTTATGTTAAAACCCAAAGATCTTCAGCCAGTGTAAATTACTAAGGCGCACTGACCCAATACTTGACCAATTGTTCGTATTTTCTTCTCCTTTTTTTTTTTTTTTTTTAACAGAAAAATGGTTTTAATGGTATATTCACTCATCCAGCTAACAATCTCCAAGACACAGAACAAGATTCACTAGTCCTCTTGAGCCAGATCCCAAGCCTACTAGTGTCTGCAGGCTTTTCTACGGACTTCTGAGCACTGGGTCAGCAGAAAGCCAAACATAATAACTGTACACTGCATGGTACCCAACTCCAACCATTTGAACAAGAAACCACAGCTGTGTCAAAAGCACCTGAGCGTACAGAGGCAACAACATTCAACTTACATCTTGATCAAGGAATCACAACTTGACAGTAAGAGACAGTATTACATATCACTTACAGATTATTTTCTGTACATGATGCCTAAAAGACTTAAAGTTCAGACTCATGAAACAGCTAAGCAAGGAGATAAATAATGAAAATTCTGAATAGTTTAACTGGTATGGAGGGGAGAAACATTGCTTACCAGAAAGAAACCATAAAGAAACATTTTTAATTAACAAAGGGAAGAATAGGATGCTTATTGCCTGGCATCAAGCAGGTAAGGTAGTGCATTGCTTATCTCCACATCCCAATCATTTTTAAATTATTATAATTTTTGTAAATCTCAAGACAGAACATGCCTTCATTTGCATATAGACACATAAGACTGAATTAGATTTTTAAATTTATGCCTGCAAAGCTCCTGCAGATGTTTTCAAACTTTCCCCACCCTGTTCCTGCAGCGTGTTTTCATGCCCAGCTTCTGTTTGGGTTAGCATGGTAGGACACAGCACAGACTTAAGCCAACTGTGTCACTTGCCTGCCTCTGGATCCAGGGAATGTCACAGCAAGGGATACAGAAAAGGGATGCTCACAATCTCTTACGACAGCAGCAGCTGCTTCTGAAAAAGACTCAGTCCTCCACAGACAGATGAGCACTTTGCCTTCAATTTTCTCCCAGCTACAATTTTCACTTTCTTGATCAGGTTTAACAAAGAAAAAAATCTCTGCAATTCTTGATATGCACAAGTCTGGAAATAGAATTTCAGCTGGAAATAGAATTTGAATAGAGCCTTTTTTTTTCAGTTACGAACTGTTTTAAATAAAATAAGGGTTTAGACCTGCTTTTGGTGTTGGAAGATAAAAGTGCACTCAAATCAATGGACACAGATTGGATTTGACCCCCAACTGTGAAGCCATTTCACTCATAATGCATTGTGAAATCAAACAAAAAAATTAAGGGAGTGAGCAAAGTTGCTTACAGACTCTAACATTAATATTCATGCATATCATTGATATTTATATATGCTTGATATTTCTATTTCATGCTCACACTAGGGCAGAGCTGAGAGACCATGGACTTTCAGAATACTTAAGTGTACCATATGGGTATAATTGCAACTCCATCAGTTATAGAATATATTCAATCAAGCCTCTGCATAATACTGAAGACCTATTCTGGGGATTTTATACCTGATATGGAAGAGAGAAGTTGAAAAGACATGGCATGCCAGTAGCAAAATGGCATTAGGTAACACCACTTGAAACAAAAACACTGCACCTTTATGAAAGGCAACCGACTTACACTTCTTGACTTACAAAACCCAACACTTTCACACAGCTTTGAGAAGGAGGAGGGGACAGCCCCACGGTTCTCTTTGTTCAAAAAAGGCACTTATACACCCCTGCCTCCCAGAAACATGGCTAGACTAATTTTAATCTGCAGCAAACAGTGACAAAAATAGATATTCCCAAAGCAATGGACAGAGAAGCAGAGAAGTCCAACAGATGTAAGGTTAGATGAAGGCACAGTTTCTTTACCCTCAGTATCAAAGTTGTTTTCTTCTTGTTTTCACTGAAATGTTTAGCCTGTTTTGGCTATCAGGAAAATGTCACCCTGAAAAATGCAGATTTTATGATGCTACTTGTGGTGCCTAATGTCTTTCCAAGCTTTTCCCTTCCTCAACTCCCTAAAATAAAGCACCAAGAAAAAAAAAATTATGTGCAAGGCTCTCAGTCTATCAAGGCAGGAAGAACTATTTTAAGAATTAATTTGTGTCCTGAGAGATCTGTTTAAATTATCCTCCGTGCTGTCCTAACCGAAGATTAAAGCAGCGAACTTCCAACGTCTTAAGGAGACAGCGAAAACCGAAGAACTGGAGCGTATGGACTCCTCCGCGGTCCCCCAGACACGGGGCCGAGTGCTGGGAGGGAAAGCTGGTGCCGAGAAGGATGGAGCTGCTGATCTACCGGTGCACCACGAACCTTTGCCATCCTCAGCCGGAGCTCAGAGATTGCAACCAGACTTCCCCTTATGCCATCACTTCATAACTGTGCCTATCCTTACAGCTGAGGATATGTTCCCCTTTTCTGCCACCCATTGCTTTTTTTGACAGGGAAAGTTTTGACTTCATTCTGTCCTAGTAAGTGCAGTCAGATAAGAATACCCTCTAAAAAACAGGCATGACAGAAAAAAAATAAGGCTTTAACTTTCTACCTCTGTAGAAATACACACAGCACCTACCAAAAAAAAGAAAATGAATCAAGTTCAGCTACGGTGTGAGCACTGCAATTTTCCCCAAAGTCAATGGGAGTTATACCTACTTACAGCTGCTTTTTGCCCCCCCATCACTGCTTGCACACACACAGCCTGAGCACACACCATACTCTGAAGCATCCCCCCAAGAAAATGTCAGACAAAAAAAAAAATTAAAAAAAAAAATACCTGAAAGCGCGTGACAAAGTGAGAAGCTGAAACCCACTTTTGCAATTTTACATTCATCTGCAGAGGGGCTGTTAAAAGCCTTACCCCCCTCCTCCAGCGAGAAGGGGCCTCTGTCCCAGCATCCTGCCCCCAACACATGCACGTAAGGAACAAGTTACAGAAGAAATCTCTATAGCCTTCAGCAAGAGGTGCAGGCTGTTAAAAATAGCACAATTTCAGCTTCCCCCCCGCCAGCCACCACACATACTGAGAAAGCAGACCTTGAACCCAGCTACACATTACTTTCCTCCTGCCACTGACTGGTGACTCAGTTGACAATTTTAGGAATGCACACCAAGAAGAGAAAAAAAAAAAAATCATCATACAAGAAACATAGAGCTATACAACGCAAATCTGTATTTGTTTGAAATTGAGGAAAATAAGCATTACCTGTTCTTGTTGTTGGGCTTGTTTCCCTGATGCATTTTGCTCCTTGGCTGTAGTCATGCTCACCTATCTGTGCCCACTGCAGTGGCAAACAGGATTTTGTGTGTGTGTGTGTGTGTGTGTAATCTTGTCTGTGTGTGTTCAGATATACACACACACACAAAGACTAAAGGGATAAGGATGAGTAATAGTCCATCACTTAATCACTAGCTGAGAAATTTCCCACCCCCACAAAAAGAAATAAATAAAAATGCAATGCAAAAAAGCACTAGTCTAGCTGTCTTCCCCCTTGAGCCTCTAAAATAAAAGCAGAAGCAGGAGCAGAGAGAAGGATGCTGTGGGGGCTTCTTCAATTAGCAACAGCCTCTGCAATCGTCACAGAAACAATGATAACTGCTTGGCAACCAGCAACTGGCAGCTCAGAGCCGGGAGGCAGCGATGTGGTCCTCACTCCCCACCTCCACGGCGGCAGCCCACGCGTTGCGCATGCACCGGTCGCCTCGGAGCACAATGTGCTGCTGGCTGGTGATGTGCAGAGCTGGAGCTCAGCACTCATCTCCCCTCCTGCAGCTGGAGGAAAGGGGCCGCAAGGCATCCAGTGCTCAGGAATTAATCCCGCATTCCCCGTGACGCTGGCGACAGGAGTCCCGCAGATGCAGAGTTGCTGGCAGACGCTCTCACGTGTCCTCCCAACTTGCGGAGGTTTCAAAGCACTGGCAGTCCCCAGCTACGATGGAAAGCTGTGCTGAGGGTAGCCTCTGCCCACTGCCAGGGCAGTTTTGGAGGATGCAGGATTCCCACCGATGGCATGCTGAGAGCACCAATTCTCCCCAGAGTGCGGCTTGCCTCACCCTCAAAGGGTGGCACGTTCACCAGAGTAAAACATGCCCCCAGCCTCCCCTGGCCCTCTCCATGTCCCTGATGTGACGGGGGTCACATTGCATTTCTGACACCCTGGCTGCCGCCTGCGTGCTTGCAGCGGTCACACAGGTTGCAGGGTGGCACACCAGTGTGCGCTGCCTGCTCCCTGAAGGCTCCCTGCCATCGCAGGGAGATCTCCATCACAGTAGAGGTGTCAAACAAGCCCTCCTAGCCAGCTCGCCCACCTTGCTGTCAGCATGAGGTAACACGGTGTTCCTGGGCATAAAGCAAGCACTGCTCTCCAGTAACCCTCAGGGGACCTCACATAGTTGGACAAAACTTAGAGCAGCACAATATTTGCTCGGGACTGATGCAAGCTGTAGCTCAACTCAATACTGGGTGACACGAAACTGCCATGTGGCTGCTTTTCTCAGCCACATCGCCTCCCCAGCGCACCCAACGTACTGGGCTGGATGGAGCCCGGAGCTCACCTCTGCGCTGTAGCGCTGGATAAAGTGAAATGTTTTCTCATTCACGTGCTACCAGGATCTCTGCCGAGTCTGCAAGATAACCAGCTAAGGAAAGGCAACATCAGAGTATTTATCTGACAAGTGATTAAGCCCCATTTGATCCTCAATTTTCCAGCACAGATTTATTATACAAGGTCATATTCACCAGGAACACAACTCTGCTAGAGACAAGGTCTCCGTACACCTGGGATAAATTTGATTCTTGGTTGAGGGACAGATCAAAAGCAGGTCAAGTTTTCCTACAGATTATCTACTAGCCACTACTCAGACCTCCCAATGCATTTTCACCATTACAAATCACACCAGTTCATAGAAACTATGACATTAAAGATCTGCAACATGGAATTGTGCTGGTAGGAAACTGGACAACCTTGCCTGGTCCCAGGCAACAGCTCATTAAAAGAAAGTGAATAGCACCGCTCTCACAAGAAGCAATAATTTACATTTAAATCTAACAGCCTGTGTCAGCCTCTTGCTGGGTTATACTGTGACACAGTCCCAGCTTACACTGCAATTTCATCTCTTTAGTCCCAACAGTTTTAGTCACAATATTTTGTAGATGTTTACAGTGAGGTTATTCTTGCTTATACATTTTTCCCTAGCCATCAGAACAGAATTGCTTTCAGGATCTTGTATAAGTGGATCAGTTAGAATTTTCCAGTTGACTTGGTCTATTTTTCTACCTGTTATGGGTAGTAATGAAGGCTTGCTTGACATCACGCTTTTGCTAAAGAGGAATTCAAATAAAACAAAACTGTATTTTGGGCCTTTTTTACTTCCTTACAGAATATCCTGGAAATTTCTGCAAAACAGATCCCTCTCACTATACAGACTATTCAGTGTCCCTGACCCCATAGTACCTACTGGCACTGGTAATCACTGAACTTAACTGCACTTTAATTGAAAATAAGTATGTTTGTACCTATCTGCTTACCCTTGTATACCTTCCCCATGCATATTCAATTCTTTCATGGTTAACAATTTAAGACACGCATTTTTCACTAGCTCTGGGAACGGCCACTCTTCCTTACAATGTAGATTTGTTTCCAGTAAGTTTGTTGTTGGACACAAAATAAGTTATTTGTGCTAATCAGTCCGGCAGTTAGCTATGCAAATGCATATGGCTTCACCTCATTACATAGGTGCATTACGATGTTGACTCTTCTTGCTGCACCTCCCAATGTTTTGGCACAGTTATCCTGATGTTATTGAGATGCTCTGTGGCACCTTTCGGTCACCCCTGACGTGTGCAGGAGTTTCACCCCTCTGATGACCACAAGCTGCTGCTCACTGCCAGGCGGACATGGAAGCAGGGGACAGTCATGTCGTCCAGCTCTCTGCCACCATCCTTCCCCGATCAAACGGGTTCGGAGGCTGTCAAACACCTCCAGGGGAGATGCTAGAGGAGGAAGCAGTGGCCATTGCCATTCAGGAATACTCATTACTAACAGGCACAGAATAATCTTCTCCCATATTAGCAGGGCTGAGGCCATCAATCCTGACCTCTGTGCTATGTTAGGGTACCAACTTCACTGCTTAGCTGAGTCATGACTTATGAAAGGTTAATATATCTTTGTCACAGAACAAGAATCAGTATCTGCCAATCTCAGCAGCTGCCCAGGCAGAAGGATTTATACAGCCAGTATCATTTAGGGCATTGCAGGAGACATTGGCAGATAAGGACCCTGGGAACAGGACCTTCCGATCCATCTCACCCCACAGCATCCCAGCTGACCACAGGGATACAGGCAGCACACTTTTCCTCCCCGCCAGGTTTGAAGATGGATCAGGCTGTTCATCCCCTACCAGCCATCAATTGCAACAGGTTTGTCTCTGGCTGCCTGGGCTATGTGCAGGGTCTATCTCCAGGCTCACTCCCTGCCACACAAGCCGCACTCCCATCATCAGCACCCTCCAGCAATCCATGTAGTTCACACTGTGCCACCATTGCGACAGCTCAGGAGCACCGCTATGAGCATGACAGACAGCTCATCTTGGTTAACAAACCAAGATGCCTGTTCAAAACACCAACTACAACCACGTGAATGGCATCCCCACACTTGACATCAATTAGCTCCTCCAGCACCATGGCAGGACAGACAGCCACTTCCATCGCATCAGGAGAGGAACCAGTGACGGGTGAAAGGACCTCTTCACAGCTTCTCAACTCATGTTCACCCAGAGTGCTCATTTCAACAAAATCATGCAGCATTGCAGTAAGATAATTTTTAATCACCTTGTAACAAATTAGTCACACATGTCCTAGAGCCTTTTCTGTTAGAAGGAAGGGAAGTGCTTCATTCCTCTGAGACTGGCAGGAACAGGATTGTGGTCTGGGATTACGCTCCAAACACTCCCAGGAATTCCTGGAGAGCATCTCCACCACCATTTCCATCCCCTGCATGTTACAGAGGCCAGATTCCACAGCAGCCTGTGCTCGCAGGGAGCCCTCCAGATGCATGTGTCCCTTCAAGGGAGTATAGACTATGCAAGGACAGTAATAAGCCTGCAGCAGCAGCAGGTATAGTTATTGGATGCAGAACTCTTCTGCTCTTTAGAAACCTGGGGTTCTGGCTGTACCACACTGCACAATTTATTCCCCCTTCATTATCACATCAAGGAAGTTGAAGCTAGTAGGCAGAGTGGGTAGAAATGAATTCTACTTGATTAACTATACCTTGACACAATCGGCTAATGTTCTCCTCTCTCTTGATAAAGACCAAATCCCATGGAGATCTATACGGATCTGAAATTTTTAGTGGGTCTAAACCATCAGTACTTGGGATATGGTAATGCGACACCTCCAGCAGAACACCATCTGCTTTTGTATAGCCAGTCCCTCTCAGCTTCAGTGCCTGTTGTGATAGGATGAGGAGTAATGGTTTTAAAAAAGAAGGAGGTAGATTCAGATTGGACACAAAGAAAAAATAATTTTACAATGAGGGTGGTGGAACACTGGCACAAGTTTCCCAGAGAGGTGGTGGATGCCCCATCCCTGGAAACATTCCAGGCCAGGTTGAACAGGGCTCTGAGCAACCTGATCTGGTTGGAGATGTCCCTGCTCCTTGCAGGGGGGTTGGGCTGGATGACCTTTAAAGACCCCTTCCAATCCAAACCATTCTATGATTCACACTCACCACCAGTCCCCATTGTTTTATCTGGTTTGCTTTCAGTTCAGGAAGGACAGATGGCCCAGTAAAGTATGTACTCTGGCAATCTGTGACTGTGGAAAAACCTACTCACAGGTAGGTTACAAAGGAAAAGTCCTAAGGGTACAGTTTTTAGGATATAGTGTACAGAGGTAGTAGATGTTAGCAAGGTAACTCAGGAAGAGAGAGTCTGCCAGCACAGACATTCGCTGTAAGAAAGGTGAGATGGGCTTGTAAAAGTGTCGTAGCCATGGATATTAGCATTCATTCACTTGAAAGGTGATTGTTGTAGCTTGGATCAAAGCAAGCCCAAAGAATGCAAAGGAAACAGTGCTCAGTATGCATTGGTGCTTTCTTCTTGGGGGGGAGACAGCATGGTGGACACACAAGGCTGACAGCTCTGGGCAGCTCCTGCAACAATGACCTAAGAAGAAGGTCTACCTGACCCATGCTCTTCCAAGACCAGTGGCATACTCCTGGAGAGGGAAATTCATTTCATCTCCAAGGCTGATTTAATGCATCTGCAGCTGCCCTACTCCCCCACCATTCCAGCTTTCCTAGAGAATTCCAAAGAGTGAAGGACAAGAGGGAAAAGCCTGTACAAAGCAGGTTGTCCATGGCATCATCATGGTCCTGCAGATGTGCCAAGCCACACTGGTGATCAAGTCACTCTCTCCAGTCACAGTGCCAAGATCTCATCCACACAAAAAGCAATGACACAGCCTCTCTTCATTCTGGGCCTCAGTGGCTCATATGCAGTGAGTCAGAAGGATCTCTGCTCCTCCACTGTAGATCCTACTGGAAGTCAAGCGCTCCTCATATAGCTGATACCAAAAGAGAACAGACAGCTGCAAAGCCATGAGGGCTGCAAGGTTAAAAACTGTCTTTATGGGAGTTTATGGTTTTAGATGCTGCAAAAGCAGGCAGGCAGCCTGGCTGTTCATTCTCGAGGTCTCTGTCCTGTGCTCATCTGAATAAGCTTTGGAGAAGGAGAATTTAATTTTGTTTTGTTCTGAAAGCACAGTTTGTGCCCTGCCCCTCTCCAAGAATGTGACAACACTAATATCCCGTTATTGCACAGCAATGTCCCCAGTTGGAATTGGGAACTGGAAACACTTAGATGGTAGAGGAGCTGACATCAGCTCTACTCCTACAAAGGCTGCAGAGCATCTCTAATGCTTACACACTATCTCCAGCACTGCTTCTCAACCTTGTTTCTGTTAGAAGACCACAAAACCACTTAAACTTGGTCCAAATTAATCCCTATCTTTTAACAAGACTTCTCAGCTTCTCAAAGGGCATCCCAAAAAATATTTTTTTTATAAAGGGGAAAAAAGCTTCAGCCTTTAAAGATACATATTAATTAGCTTTATCTTGCACCAGCCTTACTACTGTCACCCCTCTTCAGTTGTCTCCAACTTGTTGGTTCTGCCAAGGGTTAGCAACGGGGGAGTCTCTATGTCCAGACAAATTTTCAGAGGCTCCACTGAGGACCTCTATGGCTTGGGGATCCACTCAGATGGATGATTTTTCCTATTTCAAAGGTTCTCTGCACACACTAGAGGCAATAACAGATTATGAATATAGTTACAGATAAAAATATATCACATTTCCATTACCCATGACCAAGATCATTAAAAAAGCAATTTGGTGTGATATTTTCATTTAACAGATCATATCCAGTTTATTTAGTCAGTGCCATTAATTAGTTATTTGCATAAATATCTGTTCCTACAGGGGATACACTTCAAAATGTTCCTACAAGCTTGAGAACTCCTGCTACCTGAGACAGCAGATATGTGCAGCAGAGGACACAGAAACATCTGGCATTGCAAGAACGAGTTGTGGATCTCTATAACAGTCCCATGGCGTTGCTGCTATTTGTGCATTACTGAAACCTCACTAAGTTGCTTTTTTGGGGTTTGGGGTTTTTTTTGTTTGTTTGTTTTGCTTTGGTGTTTTGTTTTTTTTTTTTTTTTTTTTTTTTTTTTTTTTTTTTTTT
>WHYT01017865.1:369660-437703 GCA_009806455.1 Tetrax tetrax
TGCTCTTTTTGACTGCTGTTTTAGGAGTGGAAGGATTTATTTCTTTGCTCCCTATTTTTTTTTTTTTTTAACCACTATATATATTTCTTAACTCAAACACCCAGGTCAGAAAATGTAAGACAGACCACCAGTGATGAAAAAACAGAGATAATAAAATAACCCCCCTAAATTACTGTCAAACATAGAATCCCCATCTTCAAAACAACTGCAAACATATTAGGTTATTTAGGAGCCTACTGCTGGGAAAAGGGAGAGCCTCATCTTCATTTTTAGCTGCAACAGTGATGTATAGGATAAATGATCTGCATATAAGATGATGACTGGTTTAAATGTAAATATTGTGAAAGACTTCTTATGTAAGCACATACAATTGCCTGAGAGATCCTCATACATAAAAGCCACAGCTGGAGCAAGTGGCTTTTTAAGCATTTGTTTTATGAAGTACACTTTTCATCGCAATGGTTATTTTTTCATTTACTTTTAGATCAGTTCTAACAAAAAAAAAAAACCTCAAAACTTGAACTTACAACACGATCTGTACACTTTCAATAGCAAGGTTATGCAAAAATACCAACATTGTGAAAGCAGCTAGATGCACAAAACATACATTCATCTTACCGATGTCATATTTAGTTGGAAGTTATATCACCACAACTGATGAGGTCTCACAAGTGATGTAGGCTTAAGGACCAAATGCCCTCAGTTTCTGATGGTAAAACCTGACAAGTGGCTGTATCATGTGCTGTAGGCTGGGCAAGGCTGAGCCTGGCTTTACACAGTGGAGAGGAGTTCTTCAGGACAGCTACCACCTCTAGCAAAGGGTGCGACCATTGGGCCCTGTGACAAGCAGTGACCCATTGAACACCTTGGTAGCCTCCTTATAACTTCTCACAAATGTCACCAAACAACACCCAGAAAGGCAAAGGTATCACCTCTGCCACCTGCACAAGTATTTTCACTGGAGTTTACTGCCTCCCAAAAATGCTCACCAGTGTTGGGTGACTTTTGGTGGCCACCTACTCTCCCTGTCCTCAATTACCGGTGAGGGGCTATGATAGCTGTAAGTGTTTGTGTACCAGTAGTGTGGTTTTTCTCAAGGTTTTCTAGATCTCTCGAGATGAAATCTGTTATGGTAAACATATGTTGCTGCATTCCCACTAGCTCTATGGTAGATAAGCTTTTAGACCAGCCCAAAATAGCCTTTTCAATAGTCTGAACAATGAAAACACTGCAGACACTTGTCTTCTCTAAAAGAGGCACAAAGGGAGCCAAAGCCCTTCCCGTCTTTATTTATGAAGAAGGCAAAACCAAAATATTTTCAGATTTCTGCACTCAAGTCTTTTCTGCCTCCAATAAGAGGCAGAAAACATCACTTGGGCATAACTGTACTTCACTGGGTGGATGAAACAAATGGTGCATAGATACATGTCACTTTGCTTTCTTTCCCCCTCTGTGCCTGTGCAGTCACCTTTTGGGTCTGTAGGTCTTCCACAGTACATGTGTGAAAGCAGAGGACAAATAAAACTTGTTACTAGTATTTTGAATGCCCTCTAGTGGAAATGCTATTTATGCAAAATGGGCCAAACTGGAAAAGCCTACCCAGAGTCCCCAACATAGAGGTAAAAGTACGTTTTTATTAAAAAAAGAGGTGCCACTTGGAGCACCTTTGAGACATTTTCAGCAGACAAGAGGTGCGTTTTGAAAGCGTGCTAGCACTGTCTTTTTTTTTTTAACTGCCTCAGGGGGGGTACTCTTAAATTCTGAGAATGCTGCACCAAACCAGATTCCCAACTCAATTGAAACCAGATGACACAGTAAAGAAAGTGGAAACTTTACCACATGATGTGTAAACATACACAAAACAACTGTCTGAATACAAATGTAAACAGAATAAGTAATTCAAGTAATGTAACAGCAAGGTCCTGCTCCCATCCATTTATTTGATCTGGTTGTAACAGAAGGGAATTGATGCAGAAGGGATGAATAAGATCTATATATCCTATACATCTTACTGAGATCTTCTGGAGAACAGTCGGGCTTTGAGCACAGCACGAGACTTCTAAAAGGGGATAAGGTATCCCTTACTTAGCATTGATAATGTTCATTAATTATGGAGACATAGCTGGTATTCAGCAATGCCACCTCGGGCACTCAGGCAGAGCTGGAGCAAGGGCAGCTTGCACAGTGCCTGACGTGGGGCAAGCAGAGGAGGTGTGAAAGCCCTCACATCTCTACTTGAAATGACAAAGACTGCCTTAACTTTGCCCCCATCTGTCCCTCCTGGAAGCAAGAACAAGGCTTTAAAAGGCTGCGGCTGTCAGCAGCACAAGAGCAGCAGCAGCAGAGATGTCCAAAATGTACAGGGAGCATAAAAAGTCTCTTGCCAGGGTTCCCAACTACTCCCTGTGTCTTCCTATCTGAAATGTTTGCTGCTTTGAGGTCAAACAGTCAGGCAGAGGAAGGGTGAAGCAGTATGAGTAAGTGGCAGTGATTTGGATACATGTAATGCTCTGAATGTCAAAGTGCTGCTGTAGGGTCCCAGGAGTGGTAAGTAGCATTCATTAGGGGACCGAGGACCTCTGCTTAACACACTGTGACTCAATCTGACCTTGAGGTTGTCCACTACAGTTTGCAGGACTTCACTGTTTTTTGTGAATATGAATAAAATACATTACAGCCTCCCCAAAACATTACACCAATACTTACTGTGATGTATGTAATCATACCTTCCCCCACACAACCCAAACGAACAATTGCATCCTTTCTACAGCACTCACAAGTGAGTTTATCTCCAATACACAATTTTCACCATAAATTGTTTGATATGTTACCCGTGACCTTTCCGTTTCACCATATTCTGAAGACAGCAAAAAAGAAGTAATGACACAAACATTTCAAGGTAGCCTACAGTTAATGAGCATGTCTCAATCATTCCATACAAAAAAAATAAAACTGATTTTTCTTTAGTTTAGAAAATAGCACAAGGATGGGAATTTGAGATATATAGAAACTAATAGAAAGTTCTGTAACATTCTATGTAACTCCTACAAATCTTAGGAGCTAAAAAACAGCTATGCAAGAATCTTGCCCCCTAAACATGCATCCCTTCGGAAACCACGTATGAAATTTGAGCTCCAGTGTGGTAAGTGCACCAGACAGAACCATATGCTTGTCACTTAACTAACGCATGTTTCATTCATATACCTGTTCAATTGCATGTAATTACACATATGTAATATGCCCATCATATATACATACAAAAAAAACCAGATCACATGTACATCACAGATGAAAAGCTGAACCCACTTGGCTTCCAATTGTCAGACAAGCCTTCTGTTATCCCTACCTATGGCCTAGTTACAAAAAGAGATGCAGAAGGACTTAAAACAAAAAAAGAAATCAAAAAGAGGCAGATTATATCAGATCTGAGAACTCTATCAGCCTTCTATTGCAAATATTACCCAAAGACAATCTTTTGGACATATTTTTCAGGGATAATAAGGCAGCTTAGGGCTTATACTTATTCATGGAATCAGCAATCTTTTCATTTCTATTTGTTCTCCTCTATAGATCAAGACTTCCGCTGGTGTGGGAAGTGGCTGCAGAATGGGACCTTTAGAGGCTTAAGTTGCGAGATCCTGGAACAGTGGAAACAGAAGTTGGTCAGTGGGAAAAAAAAAACCAAACCAAAACAACAGCAAATCAAACCAGCAACCAATTCCATCTGCCTTAAAGTAATCCAGAGCACTGAATAGTTGGTTAACTACTTTTCACCTTGTGTGGCAGTCTGGTGATATCAGAACAAGCAACAGCCACTCTGAAATGATTAATACAAGGAGAAACCATAATAGATTGATGGAAGAAGTATACACATTCGTGCTTGCCAGTAAATCTGAGCTCAGCATGAAAGGGAAACTATTATACAAAACTAAAAAAAGATTCTTCAGCAGTACTTCACCTAATCACTTTGACCCTTCCAGTAGTCAAAGAAAAGTCAAAGTAAATGGGAAAATTCTAACCCACAGATCAGGCTTTTAATTATGTCCAGAAATGATGTTGTCGTAGTTCAGCCCCGATCCGGACCAGACTACGCAGTCTCTCTCTCACTCCCCCCACCCACCGAGAGAATAGGGAGAGATAATTTAAGAAAAGAGAGATAATTTAAGAAAAACGACTCGAGGTTTGAGATAAGGACAGGGAGAAATCCTTACCATCACGGGCAAAAACAGACTCGACTTGAGGAAAACTATTCATTTATTACTACAACTAGCAGGATAATGAGACAGAGAAACAAAATAACCTCCTCCACCCCTCCCACTTCCCAAGCTTAACATTATCTACCTTCCCCCCCCGAGCGGCACAGGGGGGGAAGAGGGAATGGGGATCGAGGTCAGTCCATTATGCGTTGTTTTACGCTGCTGCTTCACAGTTGGGGGAAGAACTCCTCACATCCCTCCCCTGCTCCCGTGTGGGGTCCCACCCATACGCCACAGTCCTTCATTAAACTGCTCCGGCGTAGGTCATCTCTTCCACGGAGTGAAGTCTCTCCAGAACGGCTGTCCCAGCGGGCCCTCCACGGGCCACAGCCGCATTCAGGCATCCACCTCCCCCGGTGCGGGGTCTTTCACGGGCTCCAAGCTCCAAGTGGATCTCTGCTCCTCCGCGGACCTCCATGGGCTGCAGGGGGACAACCTGCTCCACCATGGTCGTCACCACAGGCTGCAGGGGAATCTTGGCCAGGAGCCACATTACTCCTCCCCCTCCTTCACTGACCTTGGTGTTTGCAGCTGTTTTCTCTCACAAGAAAAGTTCATTCTTCACAACGGGCTGGCAGAAGCCTCTCAGGATCTCTTCACATTATTCATCCCATCTCATCTCCTCTCCACCTCTTGCTGCCGGACTGGGCTGAGTTGGGCCCAGTCGGCCGCCTGGCGAGAGGCCAGAGGGTGAGGCCTGCAAGGCCCCGGAGGCCTGCGCCTCCCCCTCTGGGCCTCTGCCCTTGCTCAGCTTCGTCACATCTTCTCTTCTCTTTTTTTTCTGTTTTCCCCTTCTTAAATACGTTATCGCAGAGGCGCTATCACGGGACATTCTGCTCCCAGTCGGCTCAGCCTTGGCCAGCAGCAGGTCCGCCCTAGACCCAATCGAGTCCACTGAACAAAGGGGAGCGACTTCTAGCAGTTTCCTACGGAAGCTACCACCTTAGGCCCCCCTCACTAAGCAAAACCACAACAGATGTTAAGAAACAGACTTTCCAAAACAGATTAATATTTTCAACAGAATTTTTTTCCCTTCATAGATGCCAGAGGGGCTGCATACAACTAAAAGTTACAAAAATAGCAGAATAGTCAGTTACAGTCTTGAAAGGATGCCCTCATTTGATATTTTATGAAAACTCATTTCACTTCAGATGGTATTGACATGAGAATGACATACAGTTGATTAAACAGTTCATCTTACCAGTAAGGTACTAGCCTGAGATTGTTGGTTTACCCATGTGGTAGTTGCAGAAGGCAAATATGCATTTATAGTCCATTCAGCATTCCATTTTAATGCTTTCTTTTCAACTGGTCCATTAGGATGACATGATTTTTAATAAAAATGAAACTCAAGTATCTCATTGCTAAATAAACTCTGCAGTATCATTTTCTTTGCTACAGATATATTCCTTAGCAACACAGTTAGAGGATTGAAGCAGTTCCATTAGAGAAAGCTTTTACAGGTTTAGTTTTCTCCCCAGTAAGAGTATGGCATGTTAACAGAAGTTAACACAAACACAGATGGTAGAATAACCCCTTATAATACATGAAGACCTTTGCTGAAAGACTGGAGCCCATATTCTGTTGTGGGACGTGGTACCAGAACACCTCTTCACTTTGACTTTCCTTTCTCGAGGAAAAAGGGGTAGTTAATTTAGCTGGGATGAATCCCTTTCTGGGAGATGGAAATTTAAGTATATTCATCAGATTTTGCACTGTAAATTAGGTTTAAATTTCTATAATCAAAGATACTTGATTGCTTTAAAAGGCTGATAGAGCTTCCATCCTGGAAAAATCCCATGCATCTTCTCCCAGTCACTAAAGCTACTTGACATTACTCTGGCTCTGTAAAGTGTCTGTAAGTGTCTGTAAGTGCAATGCTCATCAATTTTAAAGCCTCCTTACACAGCCAGAGAAGTGCAATGCAGACACAGTATAAATGAAAATCCATTTCTGTGTGCTAAAGTCAAAACTGAAAAGCATCTATTCATAAAACAGTCTAGTAGTATAGCTGCATGCAAAAAAATATAGTCAACATATTAGAAATTCATTGTAATTAAACTAAATGAAAAATAA
Source organism: Tetrax tetrax (assembly GCA_009806455.1). Lineage (NCBI taxonomy): Eukaryota > Metazoa > Chordata > Aves > Otidiformes > Otididae > Tetrax > Tetrax tetrax. The sequence continues at coordinate 375,993 of WHYT01017865.1, forward strand.
ATTTTAAATATATATATATATTTGTATTACAGCAGCACCCAGAAGCTGCATAAGCCAGGGTTCAGGCTGGAGATGTTTACAACAGAACAACAGGCCCTGCTGACAATAACTTACAGTCCCAAGAGGAATATTCTGCCTGTCATATGCCCAGCACGTGGCTCTCTTTCCTAAACAGAGCATTTTTACTATCAGTGAGTTTCTCTGTCCACGCAGGACAGTCAAATTTCTTTTTCCAGTACTCACTTCTGAGGCACCACGTTAAAAGAGTCTTTCTGTGTGCGTAGCGTTGCATCTCTCCCTTCCTTTCATAGACTGTTTCAAAGTACCCTTCCCAGATACAAAACGCTTGAATGGTTCACATCATCATTCAATAGCTTTCATTCGTGTTAAATTCCCATTTGGGTTGAGCAAGGATTTAAAAGGTGTAGTTCCCTGTACAGGTTTCCAGCCTGTGTCAGTCCACCATTGCCAGCTGAGGTTTGATGCACCTTCCACTGAACTCACTGTTGTGTTTCTACTTGCAGCACTGGGCTTGGACACCAAGACCGCAGCCTTGCTGGGGGTTAGGACCCGAGCTTCACTCTGCAGCTCAGTGTTACAGAAATGTACAGCTTTGTGCTAAGTACCAGGAAGTTATTCAAAGCATGGGGCTTTTTTCCTTTCGTTCAATGCACATGTAAAGAGTCACTCATGAATAAGACTCCTGATCCATACACAGCGGGACACAATAGCATACTTACAGTCCAGAATCCATTACAGTTAATATTGCACTATTTACACTCATTTGCCATAAATCTAATACTGTTGTTATGGCTGTTCCATTTAATGTACTCTAGGAATGCTCTTCCAGCCAGTATCAATTACATTTGCAAATAAACTAATGCTTTGAGTTAAACAAAGTGAAAACATTCTTCCTCTGAGAAATTTAGTACTTTGTATCTGCATCTATTCCAAGTGAATCTTGTGTTTTATTCAATTAAGTACCACAGAAGAATACAATGATCCAGAAAACACTAAATGAAAACATTGATTCTACAATAACAACGTTGGATGAGCCATGAACTGCTACCAATAACATAATCAGAACGCATCAAACTCAATTATAATTTCAAAATAGTCCTTTAATTTCACAGTAAGTTTTTAATGTTATTATCAACTCAACTCTTTGCCACCGACATTTGCACAAAGCCATCTCTAATTTAAAGGATGGTATTTTGTGACCTCAGTCTAGACAATTGGCACATAAACTACCAGGTAGCGCGAGTCTTCTAGAATGTGTTCTCATCCTCTTCCTCTTTGACATTACTGTTTGCAAGGCTAGATCCTGCAAGCATGTCAAGTCAGATGCTTTGCACCCAACACTGACATACATATTTCTTTGCATTTTGCAACCCTACCGTTACCTGGAAATGGTCTGGATTGGCCAGTCCAAACCTTGCTGAACTCAGGAAGGGTTTAAAAAGAAATCTGACTCCTTTCCCTCCGGTATTAAAAAACCAACCAACCCAAAACCCAATGAAAGCCCAAATCCACAGTTTGAAAATGAGATACAGGGAGAAAGAATTTCCAACCTAAATCCATTCTGTGCCATCATGGACATTCAATATAACAATAATTTTTTTTGCAATATAGCATCACATAATGGGTGCGACTTTATCAAACATATCATTCCAGCCTCAGTACAACACTTTAAAAGGCAATACCAATTCTCATTAGATCCACAGCACAGCTCTTAAAATGTCACTTTTCCTTCACAGATCAGGAGTCTTTCCAGAAGCCTTCTTTATAATTATGTTTATTATCAGCATCAATTTCCATTTCACCATTCACCACAGAAGAGCAGCAGATGCCTTTCAACATTTACAAGGAAAACCGACAATAACTGCTTTACCCACTACAGAAACACGGTCAGTGCTGGGGTGAAGTGAGGCAAATCTTCCCAAATCACAGCAACCCCTAATGACAAGTTAGTTAGCAACTAAAGAATAGCATCAGCCAGTTTTTTTTTCCAGGATTTCCTTGAGCTATCAACCTTTTACTCAGGGCTAAAATACATTTGCAAAGAGGGAAAGTATTTATGATAAAGTATAGTGTGGACAGGCATGTTTGGAGAGGTTGCCAGAAGATGCAACTAAATCTTAGGAAAGACTGATGTATGGAGCTTTCTTTAAACTACTAACTCAGTGAGGCATGTTTTGCCCAGGAAGAAAAAAAAAAAAAACAATAAATTTCTGGCCTTCCTGAAGAATGAGAAAATCTTGACTTCATTAACACAAAAAGTGCAAAACCCAGAAAAAAAGATAGAGGCCCCAGAATACATTACTTTTTAAAATACCAACATCCTTTTTCTTTTAGTATGAAATATTACTTCTTGAGCATTCAGGTCTGACAGCACAGCAGCACCCAAACGTTTAGCAAACTTGACAATACTTAGCTCTAATAACTTCAAAGCCTGAGAAAGTACAGGAAACATCATCATTTCATGCATCAGTTCTGTTTAAGAACAGATACAAAGCACTGCTCACAAGCTGTAACAGAAACAATATTGTCTCAGCAATAAAACCATGGAATGGAAAAATCACAGAAATATTATCCATTTTCAATTTTCATAGGAGAAAAAAAAATCTTAAGTGAACAAGATTTTGGTCATGCTGCTTTCACTGAAGAAACTCTAAAGGAAAAATATGATAGCAGTTTAACACAGAATAATGAAATTATAGATTTTCCCCTCAGCTTGAAGAAGGATGCCTGGCCAAAAATGAAATTAAGTTAGTTTTCATTGTGTAAAATTTAAAGGCTTTTCCTATTTTTTTTTTAGTTAGTTTTGCTATTGTTATCTGTGATACAGCAGTGTTGTGCATCAATCTGTCAAATATTGTAATAAAACTGGAGCCTGTAAGTAGAGTTGCCTTACAGGTGAAGCCATTTCTGAATGAAGGATATATTTGCATCAGCAGGCAAGATAAAAAAACCACAAAACATATTATATCGGATCAAACCAATGATCAGTTTAGCACAGTTTATAGTATGACAGCCAGAATCATCCAGAGTAAAGTGCAAATGACTTCCACAAATCTTCTTAAAGGCACAAATTTTCTGTCGTTAAGAGATATTAATAGTCCTTCCAAATGTTCTTTTTATACCTACCTAATCTTTATGCTTACATTTGTGAATGCTTTTTGTTCATATAAACACAAGAGAATAGAGAAGACCTGAATAGAAAGTATGAGTGGGTGAATAAATTGTGTAGAAAACAATTAATTCCAAGAAGTGTAAAAACCAGGAAGGATGCTGTGCTTCCAGCTTAGCTTTTATCTTCATCTCTAATACTTAAAATTTAACTTAAGTTATGGAGTTTGACCACCTCTCCCAAAGTGTGCTACTGCTAATCATAACAACAGTATTAGTTTTGATACAAGTTTCCATACTCTTCCCAAACCTGGAAGAATTCTCTCGGCACCTTCTCCTGGCAACAAGCTTTGTGTGTGAAAATAAAGCCCTTCTATTCAGTTTGAACTCAATCATTGGAAAAGGCAGGCTTTCCACCTCTTCAGAAGCTTTTGGTTTCTCTTCTCCGGATCATGCCTTTCAGTAGAACTTCAGGTGATACAGGGAAATATTTGGGGGAAGCGGGTAAGAAGGAAAACTGTTTAACAGGAGGCTGGGTGGGAAATGTCATTGCTCTGGTTTCTGCTACCCTGGTTTCTTCCTCCCTGCAGCATTTTGTGTATCTCGTCAACAATGACCATGGTTCAACTGCATGTAAAGAAGTGGAAAAGAGGTCTTGATAATCTGTTTAGTCCTCTCCCCTTCCTTTGTCCTCTTCTACTGTGAGATAGAAAGCCTCCAAACTTCCAGGTGCCTTGGCCTTAGCCCCACACACATCCCTTCCTTCTCCTGCCCTAAGGTTATTTTGCACATCTTCAATCAGAAACACACCTCTTCTTGCCTGACTGCTGAATGACTACTTAGTTTGATTTGTTCAACAGCCTGTTCCTTCCTACAGGAGACCATTCATTTCTGCCCAGCTCCTTCAGACCTCAGCAACTCTCAAACACTCCATCGAATTCCCCATCCCAGGGTCTGCCTATCCCCCAGGCCTTGCCACAGGTCCATTTATTGTGTCCCTCTTCTGCAGTCACTCTCTGGGTCCCAGGCTTCCTCATCACTCTAGGGATAGGCAGAGGTAGGACACATCTCCCCGCTCTGCAGTGCTGTCAGCTCCTCTTTCATCACTTTTCATTCTCCTCATGCATGGGGTAACACTGGGGATGCCGATTCCTGGCAGGACACTTGCCTCACACGGGCTAGATCTGGCCCACAGGTTGACATCTGAAGAGAACTGTGTCGCAATTTGGTGTCCTCTTTGTAGTCTCCTTTCCAAAACTAAATAACACCAATATTTAACAAACTTCCTATGTGTTAGATTTGGTCAAGCCTCAAAACACAATCAACCACCTCTGAGCTCAGCCCTGCATGCAGTGTTCCCAGTGAAGCTACAGCGCTTACTTATACAACTATATTTATATAATTACATTATAATTACCCTCTGTATTATTCTCCATCCCATTTTTTAATGCATTTTAACATCTTGTTTGCATTTTGTTAATTCTTTTTTTTTTTTTTTTCTGAATTCTGCTAAGCTCCTGGCCTCAGTGATGTATTGTGGTGATGTAGCTCCAGAGGTGCACTGTCATCCAAGCAATTACTATTGTCCATTACGAACTAATTTCCATTGTCTATAGAAGAACTCAAGGTCAAACTATTGCACTGCAGCTTTGGGCTGATCACCCAAAAGAATATGCCACTAATAATTGCTATTTGAATGCTAGAACAGATGAATAGCAAACACATTAACAGTGGTTCAGCTATGAAGATTAAGCTAGAGGAGGAGATTACCACAACTGCCAGATCCTTGAAGGTTCTGAGTACTTACAATTCCTATTTGCATTTCTGCTGGGTCAGTGCAAGAGTGCTGATCTGGCACGGCAGCGTGCAACACAACTGCAGCAGAGGCATGCATGGGAAGCATGCTCCCTTTACACTGTGTCATGGTCTGACTGTAGTTCCACCCGCAAGAAACCTATTACAGCTTTTTCTGTCTATAAAAGATGACAAAACGCCCCCCCCCCCCCCAAAAAAAAAAAAAAAAAAAAAAAAAAGAAATGCACTTAGCCAAATGCAGCAGTGGAGGAAAAGGTTGTTCCACCAGTTCACATCTACTGCCTTGGGACACGGCAAGGTCTATGTAACACTGATCTCTACCACTTCGAAACATGAGGATACAAGCAGAACATCACACACAGGATGGGAATGGACAATTGCCTATTGCTTTAGGGAGCTGCCTAAAGCATGGGAATCCTCCCTGGGGAAGGAGCCCAGCACAGAGAGAAACACTGAAACGATCATACTGCATTCTTCACCTTCTGTTAAATATTTTCTGATACCACATTCAGCTGTGCTTGAAACAATCTAGTTTCCCATCATTAATACTTATGAGGCCAATCATCACACCTGACAGAGCTGAGCTGCTTCGAATCCAGAATTGTGCCTGAAGGGCAGCCTCTGCCAATGCGGACATCAGACTTTACACAGACTAAAGGTTATCATGCACAGCCTTGAATGGCTTGTCACTGCCCTGCCTATTACCAAACTGGAACTGTGGCACAAGGAAGGACAAGATTTCCCCCTTTTTCCTCTACAATATTTGAAGACTAATGCTCAGAACAACACAAATGTTGCACAACGATGTGTAAGAGCCCACATAATTCGAGTAGATCGCACACAAGGGAAGTCAGCTCTCCAGCTCTGTTATCCCTCTGCAGTATTACCGACACCATTTGTTCTTCTTACTGAGCAAATTTTTAATCATTTTCAGGAGATAATGTGTGTTTATTAAGTAGATCAATATTTTGCATGCTACGCTTTCGGGAAAGTCAGATAAATTATAGGCTTTGCTTGACATTTGTCTTCTGCTGCAATAATGTATTTCAGAAACTCAAGAAAATTTATAAGCCAAGAACTCCCTTTTCCTAAGTCCGAGCAAACAATCGTCTATCATGTGCTTGCAGAATTGAAACATATTTCTCCCTTATCAGTTATATTCTTACCAAAGAATTGCATTGATACTGGATTTTTTTTTCATAAGCATTGCTTAAATATAGAAACTGCATCAGCCCTTCTGTCCAGTCCTCTTGAGTCACCCCATCCTTGGAAATGAATCAAAAAAATCTCTGCCAAAGCTTTCAATTCCACTTGCTGCTTCCATCTCAGTTCTCAGATGTAACTCATCTGGACCCAGTGCTTTGTCAACTTTTAACAGCTCCAGTCACCTAACTATCTGCTCTGGCATAATCGTAAAACTTTTTAGCATTGCCTCCCAGAAAAGGTACCATAGTCTCTGAAGAGACCTTCAGCTTTTTCTGTTAATACCCATGGCAAAGCATTCCTGGAGGCTCTTTGCAACTACAGCCTCATCTGTCATTCCCTGCTCATGTCTCAACACCCTCAGTGACATCTGCATTGCTACACCATTTCTGTGATATTTAAGGGCATTGTTGCTGTTTATACATGTTCCAGTTACTGCCTGACTGGTCCAGCTTAATTTTTAGATACCTTTTTCTTTATGTAATTTTTTTGTTAAATTTTTTCTCACAACAATGATGTGACAAGACTGACAGCTGCATTGAACATTTTTTTTTTTTTTAAAGGAAAGCCATAATTAAACATTCCCTCCCTCTCTGTACATGTGCACACACATATTTTCATTTGGGAATTGGTTTTGGATGTGTTGTGGTTTATATAGGTAATGTCCTTTATTCAAACCTCCAGCACACCAGGATGCTCACAAGGGGAAGAGAGAAAATAGTTTGAAATAAAAATGTGCGAGTCTTTACATCCAAACCTTTGAGTTTCTGATATGTCTGATCCTTGTATTTGTCTCTGTACGCAAAAGGCATTGAAGTGCTGAAACACAGAGGGAACCTGCTCTCAGAAGAGACTCTTCAGGCCAGGCTCATTTACCTTAAGCTTCCTCCTGTGCTACTCTTGTAAGAACAAAGTGAGGGGGAGTTAAAATAAATTAAAATAAGAATGAAGATGACACCCCTTATCCTCTATGCCATCTTTCCCAGCAGTTCAGCTTTTCCCTACTGTTTCTTCCCCATATACTACATAAACCTTTCTAAGCACTAGACTATCCATCAGACACAATCAGCTCAAAAGCCTTATTGCTAGAACCCATTTCCCCATTCTTAACTGCTTTTCTCACATCTTCCCTTTTGCTATAGTGATACCTCTCTTTTCTCTGCTGAAACCTATATCCATAGGCTGCTCTGTCCCTTGGGTAAATCAGCCAACCCAAGCTTTTTTAATCCAGTTCCCCCTTTATTTTCACTACTATTTTTTTTTTTGTGTATACTCAAGTATCTGCAGGGTAGGGAAGCACACAGACCAGTAGCACTTCAACACAGAGGAGAGATTCCCAATGTGTGAGTCCTATGTGTTCCTTGAAACAGGCATTCACCTTTTTGGGAGCAATATCACATGGCAAACAGAAGGCTACTTTTCTGATTAAAGGCTTTCAACTAGGCCAGGTGTTTTTTTTAAGCATGTTCCTTTCCTCCACTTCACCCAAACACATTAATTTGTATTATGCAGAGATTAAATTAACTTCATTATCTGTGAGTGTTTATCATCTCTACGTCCCTTTGTAGTCTTTTTCTTTTCTCCCTATTACGCACAGTTCCTCCCTATATGGCACCACATACAAATTCATTAACAGGCTGTTTACTCCCTCTTCAGGATCATTAAATGAAGATGCTAAATGAGACCTGACCTAACACAGACAGCTGCAATAAGCATTTCCTTGTAAATAGAGTCTTTGCCATTTATCAAAAACTTTGTACTCATTTTCAGTCCACTCAAAGTTGTTTACATTGAGGCAATTTCTACAAGTTTTCAAATTTAGACTTGGCCCATTATTTCACTCTGCAGAAGTTAGCAGAAAGGGGCTTATACCACAAACCCAAGAGCTCTTGAAGATGTTAAACTGATCTCTGCAGAAGCTCCCTCCAGTGAGAAATCAGTGAGAAAAGCTGAGCACCCCAATGGAGTCATCAATGGCACGAAACAAAACTCGTGATCCTCAGTTCTCTCCAGAGTCAGAGAGGTCAATTATAGGGTACCAGCAGCACTCAGCCCTGGGCTGCTGAAGGACACAAAATCAATTGGAGAGAGTCCAGAAGAGGCTCATAGATTTCCAAAAATACATCATATCTGAGGAAAAAAATTTGAAAGAATTCAGATGGTTTAATTTAGAGAGGCAGAGGAGATGTAACATCTCTCAGGAATGGTGTGGGTATAATTAAACTTGCCTTCAGACAAAAGGGTGAACTAGATGACCTTTAAAGATTCTTTCCATTCCTATTTTCTCTGATGCTTTGATTGCGCAGGTCGCCTGCCCAAACTTCTCTTACAGCCAGCAGTTGTCACAGCCAGAAGCTCTGCAGCCCTGAGGCTCACATTTTAGACCCAAAACGCATCCACTGTTGCTCCAGGGTTGCAGCTCCTCTCAGATCCCATGGTTTAGGCAGTGGATGCTCAACTCACCTGCCAAATCTGCATTTCAGGGGCAGGAAATTCAGCAAGCACTGTAATAAGGTCAAGGGCTGGAACCACTGCACCTCAGGATGCTAGAGCCAAAGCAAAAGTCCTCCCATGGGACATCAGAGAGCATCTCAGTTCTGGATGCTACACTGAAACACCCAACAGCCAGTAAATCACTTCTGGAAAGGTGGCTCTTTACCACTGAGCAGAGAAGCTGCTTGTACCGTTGCTTCTGTTACATGATTCAGTCTGCCTTTCAATGAAGCAGGATATTCCTCAAAGGCTGCTGCTGTTATGTTACTGGCATTTCTTACACTTCTAACCATCCTCTTGGCCTCTCTAATGTAGAGGTGTCATCATGATACTCAGTGCAATTTTTTACCAGAGATCACTAGCCTCTAGTCTTTGTTTCTGCTAATACCTGGAGACAAACATCTTCCCCCGTTTTTATTTTCCTTAACAAATAAGGCTATGCATCATTCTCCACTCCTCTCTCCTCAGCTATCACACTGGGTACTAGTCCTCGCAAACTCTTCCTAGCCACTCCCCGCATGCCAATGAAGGAATATCTAGCATCCTACATCTTATCCCCATCTCCAAACCAGCTGCTTTTTGTGTTCTCTTGGATTTCTGAATTCGTACAATCTATTTACAGATATAAATACTTTAACTGTAATACATCTGACATGTTTTCTTCCATAGTCATGCCCATAAACCTCAGATTAAATCTGCTGCTTAATTAATTTGCACTCAAGAGTGCACGTCTCCGCTTTCCTTGGTGCAATGCTTCTGCTCTGGTTTGTGCTCCCTGCTGCACTTGCCACCTCCTCTTCTGCTTCCCCTGGGATATTAAGTGCTCCTTTTCCTCAGATACAGCCTCATCTTGCAGGCTGCATAGAACGTATGATGAAACTTATCATATTTAGAAACAGTTGTCAGCAAGGGCATTTGGTGGGGGGGATTTGGTTTTAATCAGACATTTTAGTTAACATTATGCATCTCCTGTTTGATCATCAAAAGGGAATAAATACCTGTGTTTGCTTCAGAAACCTCTGCTCAACAGCAAGTAGTGTAATCCAGCCCAGAAGGGAGATGCTCCTCTTTGTGAAACAAGCACACAAAATCTTTTCTTTGATCACACGAGATTCATATAATTTTTTCCCCCATTCTCTCTGCTCATTTACCTACAAAACACGCTTTCACCCCATCCCCTTCGGCTCCTCACAGCTCTCCTCTTGCCCTGGCTATCTGCTGAACCTCACCACACAACTATTCCCAGGCCAGGCAGGTCACCCTACAATTCCAAGGAAAAGGGGAGACTATTGCCAGTTCACCTTTCTCCCCAGCAGCTCAGCTCCTGCCGATCCAGCACTTGCTCCACTTTCTGCACCTGGGAAGGCAGATAGACACATAAGGCACCAGGGGAGTTTAATTCACTCTAAAATCCATCCCCTACAACACCTTGCTGGATGATAATGACTGTATAGCTGCCACCCACCACCAAAAGACCGATGAGAGGAGTATATATGCAAAAGCTGACTGTGTCAAGCCTCAAACAGAGCAATGCTTCCCACTTGCAGCCAAGCATTACTGGCTCTGAGAGCTGGTGGGGCACCACTAATGGAGGCTGGATTAGCAATTAGCACCTGTGAGCAGTGACTCACAGGCAGGGAAACATTAGCATATATAGGTAATGGAGTAGGAGTACATTGTGCCAGTTTTGCCAGAGAGCAAGGAGAAGGCAAGGTAGATATTCACTTTTGCTTAGAAAAAAAAATCCCAACAAAACCATCCCTCTTTTTTTTTCTATTCAACAATATGTAAAATACTCCCCATTCTTATTCTAAACCTTGCTTCCTTCTGGAGAAGCAGAGAGCCTGGACCCTGCCAGACCACAGTGCTGCACATCCATGACACTAAGGTCCATGGAGAGCAGCACGAGTTCCCACAAATCACAGACTGGACACTGCCTGACCAGACTTTCCACAGTCTCAAAAGTTGCAGATCAGCCCCTGCCAGAGCCTCACACAATGTTTAAAAGCTACCCAGGACTCACATTTGGTATCCAAATGCAATGCTAGGACCATTACAGAAACTTTGGAAACTGCCCTTATCCCATACTATATGTACATATATACACAAACACACATCTAGGTGCAAAATTTTCTATAGTGGTTGGTTCATTTCTACTACAGACTTCTTGTTAATCTATATAAACAGCCCCTCTAAGCAGCTCAGTGTGCTATCTGTACATATTTCTACTGCATTCACAGCCACAGCCTGGCTGTCCTCTGCACAAGGTATTACTTTAATAAAACGCGAATACTAGGAAACAGCTGAGTATGCTGCCCGACTGCTCAGACCCTAAAACAAGCAATGAGTTAGAGAATGGTTTATGCAGACCCCACCATCCAGAAAACTATTTGCTAGATTTTATTTTTCCCCTGCAAAAAATACTGCACTTTGTATATCTCTAAGTTAAAGGAAATGAAACAGATAAAAGAATCAACTCCGACCTTGAATATAGCTGGGCAATATCTTAGATGAAATCAATTTGCACAGACTGTGAGAAATGAAGAATGAGATTATAATGGATTATTTTAGTACAAACTTTTGATGTTTTGTATAAATGGTTTTGTTGTTTGTTTGTTTTTTTTTTCCCAAGAAAGATGTTTAATGACAACTGCTGAAAATCTATAAAATGCAGTACTTATGAGCGCCATGTGCTACCTTGAAGTTCTGAGTAAAATTGCATGCAGAGGATAAATATATGTTCAGCAGCCAGAGAACTACTAGCAGAAGAAACAGTACTGAAGTATTTCTATTCTAACACTTTAACACTACAAATCTCAGGTGAAATCTTACTATAGCAGGCATAAAACTCCTGTAATATCCAACCTAAAAGAAAGAAGTTTGTAGAGCAGGAAATAAATGCTGGCATATTATTAAAATGTTAGTCATGTCCAGCAGAGTACTACAGACAGAAGTATTCGATCCTGTAAATCCCGGAAAATATCATTATCGCTTGGAAAATTCCATTACCCTTTACATCCATCCAGTACCTTTGTCTTCAATGATCTATGAGCATCAGAGTTTTGCCCGATGCACTGAAAAATACATCTATATCCAGAAATGCAAGTGGGGAAGGAAACACCCACAAATTTTTACATTAACAGGAGAATTGCCTCCTCCTCACCAGCAACCTGCCAGGAAAATCCTTTCTGAATCAAGCAGCTCAATACATTGAAACCTTTCCAGGTTCACGATAACCTCAGCCTGATCCTACCATTCTGGCCTCTGCAAAGAGTCTGTCTGGGGATAAAAATGAGCCACATTCTGCATCTCCTCTTTTCCAAGGCAGACTAAACAAAAATTTAAAACAAAATCCAGGCAATACGAAGGGGATAGAGCCTTTAAACACCCAGGGACTGCTGTTCAACATATAAAATAGCAAAAAATGCAGCACTTGCTTTCTTTGTAACCTCAGTTTGAGTGCTCTCCATTTACAATCTCATCAGCATAATCATCTCTCTTTTTAAGAGAGAAAACTAGTGCCCAATGATGACTTATGCTCACAAGATGACATTATCTTTGCTTAGTTGTGGCTATAGTTGCCAGTACATAAATTGCATAGACCAATTAGATTATTCACATTACTAAGGTGCGACAGCTAATAATACAAATACTGCTTCAGGTTCTAATGATGCCTCTGCTGTGGATTCTAAGAAAGCACTTCTCTTTTAAGGGTGGTTTCTTGAGTTTCGTTTCTATATAAAAACTAAACACATTAACAGAGCAAAGAAAAATGTTATTCATAATCCTAAATATCATGCCATTCCCCAAAGTGACAAGATCAATATTGCAGCTTGGCTCTTGCTACTGTGACAGATGGTGCTATTAAAATACCGAACGTATCTTTTCTGCTGGAAAAAAAAATCATAAGCGAGGACATTATATGTTGTCCTCATCCAATTTGCATTTTAGGTTACTAAAAAATGGTAAAAAAAATGTAGAACACACTTATGTATTCCTCTTTCAAATATAACAAAACACTAAAAAGGGCTATTACATCCTTTTTGGAACCAGGAAGTGAGGGATGCTTGCAGCAGTCTAAAGACTGTCAGAAAAGAGTTTTCATTATTTTCCTAACTGTATTTTGCATTAATTTCACCAGGGCTTTTTCATTTTTAATACAAGTCTGTACAAGAACAGATGAGGTTGGGAATATTACCGGTGTCTTTGTGAGCAGCTCCATTCTGTCTGCTGGGAGCCTTTTGCAAAAGGCACTTGAGAAAAGCTCGGGTAAGAGGCAGTTGTTTCCCGATTCCCCAGATATTTTAGATGAAGATTAGTTTAGATACTAACTATGGGTCAGCACTCACAGAGCTCATTGTACTGCTGAAGATCCTCCCAGCTGAAATCCTCTAGGGTGAAAGCCATCTGCAAGTACTTGGGCAATTGAGATTACTCATTGATAGAAAGTTCCCCATTTTTATTTTTACCTATTAAGATTTCCAATTTATTTTAATTACCTTCCCTCATCCCGATCTCTAGCGTTTAATTCTCCATTGGGAATTTCTGGGAGTTGCAACAATTGGCTTTTCTTTAGTTATTTATTTGTCTGCTCATTTAGATACTTGTACTTAGAAGACAAGGAGGTGTTGGGTGTTGAATCATGAATTATTTGTATTAATCACAGCTTTGCAGAAGATTTTCTGTGTAAACCTCAACCTCACATTTCCTTTCTCGTACTCTTTTTAAATGGTCACTTTTCTGAAGCAATTCAGCCCATTAATTTTTTTTTTTTTTTTCACTTCCAAGGAATTCTCGGCATCTAGGTGATTCAGGAGTACTTTTTTTTTGTGTCTTTTTTCCCCTCAGTGAGAAATGACTGGAAAAATAAGACACTTCCAGTGGGAGAAAGGCAAAAATCTTCTTATTGAAAACTGTTTATCTTTTGCAAGAATCTTCTAAACGACAAGTCTTTGAAGCAAAGCAGGGTAAATCCAATGCAGAGCTTTCAATGTTTGCATTACCAAGTAAAAATATTTCTTCCTGCCTGCTTCTGGTTGCCAGATACAACAGCCCTTGCTTTGTAGCCCCATCTATACTGCCCAATTTCTGTTGCTATTTCTCTGGGGCAGAGGCCCCACGTGCTTATGCTGACCAGGGGGTTTTCCTGCTGATGGGGCTAACACCACTTCTGGGCTCTGCACACCAGCTATAGGTCACACACACTGCCTCCATGCTACAACTGTTGCATTAGCTATGCTCCTAATCATAAAATGAAACAACTTCTGTATTTAGATAAGGCCACAGTCTTGATGTTGAGCTTCTATTCTGTCACACAAACAACACGTGAACACCTCCCATGTCAGGTGCCCATGTGTGGTGGGAAGGTGAACATCCTGACGAATGGGGCAACCTTTCAGAGGACAAAGCCAACACAACTTGATAAAATTTGTATCACCAAGAAAAGACTAATAAGCTACATCCATTTAACTTACTATCTACAGGACATGTGCCACCTACTGTTAAGTTCTTCTCCACAGTGAGTCCACTCATTCAAAAGCTGGATTCTCCTTCAGTAGAACTAAACAGATTTGGGTAATGACACAGAAGTTTAGGGATGGCTGGTGATGGTGGTTTTCCTGGTTTCCCCACAGGAGGAAGTAGATGGAGAAGATGTTTTTAAGGCTTGGGAACTGGAGAGTGAATGCTGGCAATAGCTGCTGGTCTTTTCATGTAAGAGAGGAATTGTAGTCCCTGGACTAGTAAAGGAGAAGGAGTTAGTCCTAATGAATGAAGATTTTTTAGGAGAATATAATCTAAAGGGCACTTTTAATACAGTAGAATCTAAGGAATAATAAAAATCCGCAATAATGAAGTATAAAGTTCAGTATAAAGTATACAGTCACTACATGGGATATAAAAGAGCACAACAGAAGACCAAATTGGAGCTTCTGAATATATAGTGTAAGAATCAGGAACTCTGTTCAAGAATTTGGGTAGAAGATGGAAAAATGTTGAACGTCTCTAGACAGCCCAGGAGACAAAGAGGTGCTGGTCAATAAGAACAAATTCAGTCTAATGCAAAGGACAAAGTCTGACTCTGTTGTTTGGGGTATTTTTTGTTTTAATTTTTGTTTATTCATTTGTTTTTAAACAATGTGTCTTTTAGCCGATGCTTGATGCAAGTTGCAAACTTGTTCTGGGATTCAACAGCATAGCACTGTGTTCCAGTTGCTCCAGTGGCAGGGCAAACTGCCAACTGTTGTGTTTACAGAGGTTTAAAACAGATGTAGCTAAATTTAAAAGAAAAATAAATAAAACACCAACAAACGGTAATTGCATTGTTTCCACGTGTTAAGGACATGACAGGGTGGAAGAATGGTGGTTAAGGGTTCACTTAAAACAGGCACCAGGGACTTTTTTGAGGATAGAGCCTATTAAGGAGGTTTGATTTACAGACCAGACAAAAAATGATGCATGCTGTCGATAATGAAAATAAATAATATCTGAGCAACTGGTAGAAGATATTTGGTAAGTGAGGGAAAGGAAGCCAAAAGGTATTTTGGAAGAATCATGTCAGGTGATTAATTCTACAAGGCACAGAACTATGTATTTATAGGGATCAGATAATAGTGTTTTAGATGTTGGCAGGCAGAGCTAAGAAAGGATGGTCCAATAAGAACGAATCCAAGAAGCCTGATGGGAAATGTTAACCTTGCTGCTATATACAATGTAGTCGATCCTGATGTCTAAATATTGAAGCAAATCAGATGTCTAATTTAAATCAGAATCTGCTCCATCTCTATGAATTTCTTTTTTTTCTAAATTGAAAAAAAAAAAAGAAGAGGTGAGATTTTTTTAATGCCAAGAATAGAAGGTAGAATAAGAATAAATAAAATCAGTAAAGGAAAAATGAGGAAGCTACATAAATTCCAGTATTCTACAAGCACTGACTGTAATTAGAGGTGAATGAGTCAACAACTCAAAGTGGCGACATTATAGACAGATTAATCTTGAAGTTCAATTCTACTAGAAGCAGCAGAAATAGTGCTCTTGATATAATCCTTTCTTGTGTCTAGGTAAATAAGGGGAAGAAATCCAGCCTCAGAGCAGACAGGGGGAATATCAGAGCCCTCCAGCCACCATCTAGGAGCAGGAAAGGCCTGCAGTACCAGCAGTAATTCCCTTCCTCTTTGAGTAGTTTAAAGCCACAAACTTCAGAGGATGGATCATTTCTTCACATGCCCAACGTCTGCTTTTGTTTACTGACTTGACAACCCTCCAGGGATGCCAGCAAGGTGTTTCTTACCTACTACCATGCTGATTTAAGACATTATTTGTTATTCTCTTAACTTTTTCTTTTAGTGAGTTTCTAAATAACAAAGAAAGTCACTGTAAAGAATTAAAAATCTTTTTTTTTCTTTTTTTTTCCTCCCAGACATCCTTGGAAAGAAAAAAAAAAAAAAAAAAAAAAAAAAAAAAAAAGCAGAACCCATTCCATATGGTGAAAAATGATGAGGTGCATACTGACTTTTAATCAGTCTTTTTAGATAGGTAATGCACAATTCCTTCCACACTCATTCCTCTACAAAGGTTACACAGTCTATCCCCTGTTCCAGAGAAAGATCAGACATGACTGTCATTCCTAACTAATATTTGTCTAGCTCTTTCTTTTAAAAGCCTAGCCTGGCTAGGCTTTCTGTTCCAATGCTTTATATACTCAATATTAGAGAATATAAAATTATTTTCCTTATACTAAATAAAAATTTTCCTTGCTGCAATTTAATCTATCTTGTTTTACCAACTGTATTCCCACCTATCTGCCGTAGACAAAAAGTATAGTTTTCCTGTCTTTGTATCTACATTCCACTGATTAGGAGGTCTGTCATTATTTTGACCTTATTTTGCAGGTAAACAAACCAGAGAAAAATTTACTGCAGTATTTTAAGAGTAGAGAGAGAAGTGTTAGAAGAGCAAGCAAGCAAACGAACTTGTCAGCCAGTTTTCATATCTTAAAAAAACCCACACAAAACCCAACACACACAACCCTCCCCAACCTCTCCTAGAAATTACTGTAGGAATAATACTACCTGGAGAGATGATAGGTTCTATCTAATTTAGGATTCAAGGTAGAATACTGGGATCTTTTAAGAGCAGGTATTATTAGTCACCCTACAATCTCATCATCCACTATTCAGAAAAATATATTTCCAAGGATAGTTGTACGTCACCACTACCTGCAAGAAAAGGTTGGCTAAAGAGCATTTTATATTTCTGACCAAAATTTACAGGATTGCCTTTTTGCCTTGATACAAAAAGCATCTTTTCTTTCTTCCTATCTTTATAATCTGTTAATTAATCCAATACAAAGGGTTACTTAATTAGTTAATTCTTCCATTTATTTAATCTATTTACCAAGTAACATTTTTCATTTAAAAAACTTGGACTGCAAGCCTTAAAGTGTGATCACATCTATAAGATTAATGTGTAATTCATATTCAAGTATGTACTGAAGTCTATAGCTAATATTTAGAAAATATGTACTTCCTAATTATAATTCTAATCCGTTTCCTCTCTGTGTGAAGAACATTAATAAAAAAGGGGGTTCCATTTCTTTGTTTGAATGAACATTCAGTTACAATTCTGGTTTATTTGTTCAGACTGCTGACATTTCCATAGTCTTTTATTAAAGACCTGATTAACCTGCAGAAAGAGCACGACGTTTGTACAAAGCTTATGTTCTCTAAGCCTACTTCACACCCACGTATTACCTTCTGCAAGGGGAACACCGGTAATGTCAGCATCCCCTATCATATGACAACACCTTCAGAGGACTGACCCCTTTTGTCAATACAGCGTGATTTGTAACACCAGGAACCAAAAAGAGTAAGATCAGAGCGTTAGCCTGAGCCTTTGGTCAGCCATAGCGCTGCTACAAGGCTCTGGGCACGCAGGACACAACAGACCACGCAGCTCTGCTAACACCACATTGCTGTCCGCTGTGCTGGCATCCAGTTGCTGTAACACTCCACTTTCTCACAGTAAGTTTGCTATTTCTAGACAAAAGTATTGGCATAAAATAACTGAGGCCCTCTACATGCGATGCTGTCAGATGTGCAGAGGATAATATTCCTCCAGAGCCTATCACTCTTTTCCTGGTCTAGGAGCCTTTGAAAGTTAAAGTACTGTCTGCACGGGCATGAGGAAAATCAATGTAACTAAGAAAATTTACCTATATGCATTTTAAAGTAAGCTGTTGGAAAGATCTTGCACCAAATTTAAAAAAAAAAACAAAACAAAACAAAAATCCAGTGGTGTCTAAGATGTTCAGTGAAACCAAATTCTTTACAATCTCAGTATCTGTTTTCTCATTACATGATGGCTCAGGTTAAGACACTCAGAAACAGCATCATAATCTAACCGACAAATCAGCAATTCCTCTTTTATCTAAGCTAAATGTTCAACAGTCAGAGATTCTAAATTCAAAGATAATTTATTAACATTACACAGTACCATGAGGTCCACACTTCAGATGCAAAATTGGTAACAGGTTATAAAATGCAAGATATGACCTTACCAAAGTTATTATCAACTAAGTTTAAGATATGACAGAGTGACACTAAAGGGACATAAAGGAATTGTGAGGGGATGTAACAGGTAGAAAAGACACAGAATTATGTAATTACACAGTCAAAACCAATTGCAAACCTGAACTGATTAAGCTTTCTTTGAACAACATCTTTTCAATTTATTGGTCTGTTTTGCACAGACCAAACCATAACAAATATCTCATAATTTTAAAAAATGATCACACTCAGGAATTTAATATTCCTGCACTGGCTGCTTGCTGTTTGACTTTTACTTGTGTATGATGTTTATATTATTTTCCAACTCTGCATTTTCTAGAAAAATGAAGCTGAATACATACTCAGACCCAAAGAAAAATTTGCAGATGTAAAAAAATATATACCTAGGTTTATGTTCCTCCGTGCATCTTCTCTCAGGGCTTCCTTGTACACACACAAGAATGAATACCCAGTAACTTAGGCAGGTATCCGGAGAAGACATAGGCTTGCATACCTTGTGCAATTCTTTTCTGTGTTAAGAATCTCCGCTGAATACGGTATTGTTTATAGACAAAATCTCTATGAAAATCTCTCTTATGCAATGGGAATAGAAACACAAAATTCTGCTTGTATATCCACACCTACCCTTTAAGGTACACTGCAAATTCATGCTTCAGTAAACTCCGGCTCTTTTTTTTGACTCGGATAAATCGATGTTATGCCTCTACTCTTGCCAGATAGCTACGGGTTCCACTAAAGAGCCTGCCAAATCTGTGCAGCAAAGGCTCAACATGAGAGAAATGCGAGATTTGGAGGGTGAGAAGAGATTTTAATGCATTTTCTGTGTCTCTGTACATTTCCTCTTTAAACTCCTGTTATTCCCTTTTATTTCCTCTGTGTCTGTTAGCACCTCAGCTCAGCCTGGTTCCTGAGTGTTAGCAGCCCCACGAAGCAGGAAAGAACATTTTCCAGCCAGCAAGGTACATATTGACAATCCGAATCTTCACAGTGTTCTGAGTGTGACAATTATACACACTGAAAATAGCAGGGTAGAAGGTGGTTCATCTTTCAGGATCAGCAGGATAGCAGCCTACATTACCATGCAATTGTTTACAGACTACTGAGCGCCGGAGTAGCTGGGGGCCAAATTTTTAAGGTATTTTAAGTGTTCACCTTCCAGTGAATACATGTTCCTAAAGACATTTCAAAAGCTGGATCCTAGATCTTTAAGAGTATACAACACCTCCCAAAAAGTTAGTGTAAATTACATACCTTTTTTTAAAGCATGACCCTTGAAAATGCTAGGTGTAAGATAGATCAACACATTAAACCAGAGCTAAACTTGTTCTTAGACAAAAGGGCATTTGCCTATATTCAGTTTTGAGTAACATCTATATCAGATTGGTACTCATAGCCCATACGATGACCTTTTTAAAATTCATTTTTAACATTTGGTTTTATATAAGTGGGAGAAAACTTCATCCCAGATGCTGCCTTTAAAGGAGTGCATTTGTACTACAGAAGGGAGGAAGATGGGAGGAAGCACCTCATGAGGCCATAGTTGTTATTAAAAAAACCCCTATGTTTATTTTACTTAAAAGGTATAAAAACCTCTCTAGGATATCAAAAGCAAGTTATTTTCACAGAGAATTATCCTTAAAGAAAAAGCTAGATGTAAATGAGGGCATCATGGTACGTTGCATAAATGGAGAATTTGGGATAAAAAATGTAAGAGCTCAGAGTTGATCACTGAAAAGGTTTTTGTTTTTATTATGGAAAGAACATGTACTCTAGTCCTTACTGGCAACTGAAAAGGATAAAAATAGCAGAGCAGCTATCACTGATATCTAGAATAGGGCAGGATATTTTGCAGCATTTTGAAAACGCTTTTCTTGCCCAGCTGGTTTTAAATGATATCAAATACAAAGTCCTTTGGACTTTAATCATTCCAGCAAAGAAGAGAAGGGTTGGAAGAGTTTAATACCTAATCTTAATCTAGTTGTTCTCTGTTCTAAGGATGCAGGCTGTTTCAATCTAATAACTTTTCCATTTCTAAAATTCTGCCTCTCACAGCAACAAAACAACAGCATTCTTCTTAGTCACAAAATGAGACTTTAAAAAATGCAATAGCAAATCTTGGAGGGTGAATATTAAAGCCACCACCTTCTCTGTACAGCCAGAGCTGCAGTCAAACACGTATGAGTTCTGCTGACAGTGCCTTCATGCTGCTCCAAGTGACAGCAAGCGAAAAAATGTAAGAAATATCTGTAGGCTTGTCATGTGCTAATATCCTTTTGCTAATGCAAACTGTTAATCCTAACCCAGGTAAAGAGAAGAAAAGAAATTGGGTTCTTATCTTAAAGAGTCCACATTGGCCAGATGAACACTTCAAGGTCATCCAGTATCGCTATAAACAAAATAAACTTATCGGTTCTATTATGTTGCTAAAATCCCATCTGGCTGACAACATTTTCACCAAACACAACCAATTTATTTTTGTTTTAAGCTTTAATTAAGTATTACAGATTGAAGTCAAGTAATTAATAACTTTAAAGTACACTGACCCAGAGAGAGCCGCTACCTCAATCAGGTGAAGCCAGGGGAAAATAAATGCGTGAAATAAAATAAAACAATTCTGTCCCCTCAGTCTCTCCTACTAAATCAGAGAAAGGAATTTTTATATTAATTGGCAATGAGTCCATGTCTAGTCTGTCTGCTGACACAGTTAGCTATAATAATAAAAAACATTTCTGTGGGAAGCGAAAATGCAGTTTGAATGTTAATAATGCCTTCATTTTCTATCCTGATTGATTAGTTTGAATAAAATTCAAGCAGTAACATTCCTGCCCCAATTGCTTATCTCTGGAAAATCACAGAAATCAAGTAACATATGAGTTAGTAATGCGTGTAAGTGAATGTCTATATAGAGAGTTTCATTTCAGAGACAGTTCTCAGAAAAAAAAAAAAAGGCGATTAGGTGGGAAATCACAGCAGAACAAGTTTCAAATTCTGAGCATTTTTCCATTCTACATTGCTTACATTTATCATAGATAGAATTTGCCTAGCAAACACAGTATGGAAAAAAGCTATTTAGTGCAATCTGGAAAGTAAAATTAAAATTACTTGCCGTACGTCCTTAAAAATTTCAAGTGTACAGATCACATTTTAAAAGAATAAACAGATAGTATATTCTGACTCTTTGCCCCAAACCAACCCTCAAAACCTCAAATGAGTAAGCATAAATTAGATAAATCTCTCCAAAATCTGACTCAGCTTGCTGATACACACAAAAGCAATATTGGTGAATCAAGTCTGTGTATTAGGTTTGCATTTCATATAAAATTTTGTGCACCACATATTTAAAATGTTTAATGTATTTATATTTCAATTTTCTAAATGGCTGTGGAGATATTCCATTATTAAAAGCAGTATTTTTAATGTTCTGACACTGAAAACTCCAATTTCAATGTTTTCTTCGCATATTAAATGTGAATGACCACTCCTCATGAAATTCAGAGCATTGAACTTGTCTTTATACATAACGTAAGACGGACATGGATCAGTTGGAGAGGATCCAGAGGAGGCCACGAAGATGATAAGAGGGCTGGAGCACCTTTCCTATAAGGTTCCTATAAGGCTGAGAGTGTTGGGGCTGTTCAGCCTGGAGAAGAGGAGGCTCCGGGGAGACCTGATAGCCAGTCCTCCCTCAAGGGGGCCTACAGGAAAGATGGGGAGAGGCTGTTCAGTAGGGCCTGTTGTGATAGGACAAGGGGTAATGGTTTTAAAATAGAGGGAGGTAGATTTAGATTGAAGATTAGGAAAAAAATTTTTACACTGAGGGTGGTGGAACACTGGAACAGGTTGCCCAGAGAGGTGGTTGAAGCCCCATCCCTGGAAACGTTCAAGGCCAGGCTGGATGAGGCTCTGAGCAACCTGATCTAGTCAGGGATGTCCCTGCTCCTTGCAGGGGGGTTGGACTAGATGACCTTTGAAGGTCCCTTCCAACTCTAGCCATTCTATGATTCTTAAATGCCTCATAGGCCATTTGAGTTCTTATTAATAAGGAAAAAAAAAAAAAAAGAGCTTAGCATCATCTATAACCCACCTAATAATTTGTTACATTACCTGAGTCATTGTTCCCATATAAAAAAAAAAATGTTTTCAAACACTGAAGCTTAATAGGCAAAATAAATCATTGGGTATTTGCTGTTTATTCTGCCCTAGAGAAAGAAATACGTATCTGCATTTTCTGACAGAGATGTGCCCAGTAGGTTTGGAAAGAAGAGTTGAGCATGTAAGGTTTGGAAATTTCATTTCCTATCCAAAAGTGAAGTAGGTGCCCCAAAACAACGGCATTCATACCTTAAAACTGTGAAAATTAACCACTTTGCTCTTCCTTAGGACCTGATCTAGTCAGGGAGGTCCCTGCTTCTTGCAGGGGGGTTGGACTAGATGACCTTTGAAGGTCCCTTCCAACTCTAACCATTCTATGATTCTATGATTCTAAATAATACTGCACATACAGACATCATAGGTGAAAAATCTGAAAGAAAAAAATAAACCTTTAGAAATTGAATCATGAAAGGATGGCATGCAGCAATTTGCAGATAAAGCCCCATTTCCCATATAGAAAAATAGGAATTAAAAGGGAAGCAATCCTTGTTGTGAAACACATGAAAATTGATAAATTATTTAAATTTCTTTCTACTGAAACCAGTCTTGGAAATCAGACTTTCAAATGTTTTGCCCGCCTCCTCTCTTGGGGCTGAGCATCAACAGTACATTGCTGTGTACTCAGTGTTGAATTATGACCCACTGCAGAAACAGTACATTTGACATCACAGCTTCATCAATTACAAATCGATATCCCTGACCAGATATATAATTAAGTAGAGTTTTTCTAAATGTGTCCAGAAGTGGTTTTGGAATAAGCAAAAACGATGAGTGATTTATCCCTGACTTCCCTTGGAAATATACAACCTATTTTCTAAGTGGTTTGTGTTAATAAGCACTTAAAATACATCAAAGAACTGCCTTTTCACTTATTTGGGTGGATGTTGTGGCATATTAGAAGAGGAGGAATAGGGGTTTATTCAGACACCAGTTATTTTGCAGTAAGGCAAACCGTTCTGGGAATAAGCTTAGGGTCCTCACTGCTGAGCAACTACTGTACAATTCCTTCAGCAACAGAGTAATGATTAGTTCCAGTGTCCTCCCCGAGATAAATGAAAGGCTGGCCACTCTACCAGTTTTTCAAATCAACATCACATAACATCAGTCACAAAAGGACAGAAAAGAAACAAATCACTGCAGTCACAGAGGGCAGAGATGCAACAAACAAAACAAACCCCATCAGGCAGATAGCAGAGAATGCTGATGAGCCACCATCATTTACAATGAACATTTAGATTTATTTTTCCTACTGCAAGAGACAGAAGTGTGGAAAACAATCAAAGCGCACAGTAGCAATATCTTGTTGCATTGGTGTTAAGAAGATCAGCAAAATGCATGGACCTAGATCTTCAAGCAGATGTACCGCGGCATTGCTGCAATTAAGCAAATAGGGTTGTGTTGTCTTCACTCTTGCTAAGGAGCTGTCCTTGGAGCTGGATGCTCCAGCTTTAGGAAGAGACATGCAGTTAGCTTTAACCTGTGCCATTAACAGAGACCAGTCAAGCTTTCTCATATGTGAGGCAAGCACAAGCACCAAAATTCAGGCAGCTAGCTGAAAACAGCATATTTGTAGCTTTTGGTCAACAAAGACAACAAAAGGTAGATATATTTGATGCTAACAGGGAAACCATGTAGCAAAAATGTTCACACAACTTTACTAGAAGTAGAAATACTAAAAAATATTTTAAGATTCTCAAAAAGTGCTTAATTCAGATTTCCAAATAAAAGGGATATATAGCATTCAAAGAAAGTTTCAAAACACGTCTTACCAATTTGGGTGTTCATTTCAACCATACCAACTCCTTCAGATCTTATTAAATCCGTAATTTTATAAACACTCACAAAACAATAAAAGCTTCAGTGCATTACAGATTGGATAGACTTTTAAGTATCCAGCAAAGACAGAAGGGCAACAAGAACAGTTTGATTATTATTGACTTTCATGCAGCATTAATGTGTTTGATTCAGAAGTATCATAGTATTAGAATCAATCCCCAAAAGACATACCTGAAATTTTAGCTAGCCATTTTGCAATACTTTTGTCTTATCTTAAAGGTCTTATGCTGAATTGTTCTGAACAAAGGGAAAAAAAAAAAAAAAACAAACCAACAAACTCAACATCATTTTACATAATACAAGTACTCTAGACAAAGAACAACTTTCAGGTGACATTCAGGAGGCATCAAGGGCAGACAGACTTGAGTCTGTACCGCTCTCTGAGGCCATGGGACATTAAACGATCTGCAAGGATTGACCAAAGTGCTGAGGTGTATCCCTGGATCTGATCTTGGGCTTCTTCCAGCAACAGAGCCTTTTGTTCTCCCTTGTATGCTGAAGGCTGCTCACTGAAAGATTTTTTTTATTTTCTGGGCCAAGATCAATGCATGAAATCCTACAAACTTTAGAAACTTATAACTATCTAAAAACGAGATATTAGATTAAATTGTTCTGAACATTTAAATGAGAGTAGCTGAAATTGCTTATGCCATCATGAAGTCTCCCTTTTCATTATGTTTTTAATTAAAACAACATTCAGTTCCGCTTTTTTCCTTGCTACTGCAATATTCACAGTTTTAAAATGTAGAAAAAGATAAACAGTAAAAATATTTAGCTGCTCCATTTTCCTAAAAATGAACACACTTAATTTTTCTGCTTATAATTCATCTAGCTAACAGTCAAGAAGGTACATTTTCTCTGTTAGGATCTGTAATACCTCATGAATCAAACCACGATGCATTGTTTCATGACTCTAAGTCTAGCCTTTTTCCTTAGGTTTTCTAGCTATCCATTTCAAACTTAAATGTAGTCATTACCAAAACATCCAGTGCTTCCTATGATGTAAATTAATTTCTGGTATTACAAGCAGTAGCTGATTTCTCATCTGATTTTGACAGTGGAATTGAAGAGTAAGAAAGCACTAGTGTTTACTCATATATTATAAAGCAGCAGGAGAATTTGGGGACAAGGAGAAATCTCGTTATTCAGAGACGGTTCAGTTTCTGGACCTAAACTTTTGTGGGCAACTTTTACTAAAAATAACTAAATACATTTAAAAACCATCCTCAGCGTTCACATTAGGGAAGGTGACACCAACAACTCCTGCAGTGCTGTGAACGCTAGCTCCAGCGTGGGGTGGGATGCATGGCACCAAGGTTCAAAGTCTGGGGTGGGCAGAGACAGGGAAAAAGCAATCGCCCACCTAACAACATACATGCAGTCCAAGTCACAGAGAAGGGGGGCAACGGCTACAAGGACCCTAAGAGCTTTCTGATAGCAATTTTTAACATCTAGTTCAGGGGCCACCGGTTACTTTAACAACTCTTTTGACTGACCCAAACCAGACAGTTGCCAGCATTATATTCATCCATAGTATGCATATTAAGAGACAGGCAAAAGAGTTAGACAACTATCAGATGCTCAGCAAAAATTTATAAAACCCCAGAAATTTGGCAGACTATTAAGACCTTTCAGACACAGGACAGATGATCACTTGAAGTTCT
This sequence comes from Tetrax tetrax, assembly GCA_009806455.1. Taxonomy (NCBI): domain Eukaryota; kingdom Metazoa; phylum Chordata; class Aves; order Otidiformes; family Otididae; genus Tetrax; species Tetrax tetrax. Next base: position 401,851 of record WHYT01017865.1, read on the forward strand.
TCAAAGGATTGCCCAAGAACTTCCTGGAAGCCAGCCTTCCCAGAAAAAGCTAGAATGTTCATAGAAGCATTCGTCTTTTACATCTGGAATTACTATTTAGGCCCCACTCAGTGCTTGTAAAGTCTGAAGGCTAGATCATTGTCACTACTCCATTTTAGAAAGCTGAATAAATAGCCAGGTATGGAATGAATTATTTTCTTGAGGCATAAGGAGCGGGTGCTTAAAACTCTTACACTTCACTGCATCCTTTCTTTAGTATAACCAATAACTTATTCATGCCTTTACCACCCGTGAGTGTAATGCAGTTATCCAGGACACATGCCAATATAGTCCTTAGAGATACGCTTGAGAAGTTATGATGCACAAATATTTCAGATCTTTTAGGCTGAAATAGTATTTATCACATGCAAAATATTTCTTTGTATAGAGACATTTAAATTTTACACAATTAAAAAAAATACTCTATTATAATCTTAATACACCCTGTGGAAACGAAGCCTTTCACAACCTGTTACTTTTGTACTGGCAGAAGTTTGTATTTCACACAAATAGGCCACACATGAATCCCACACCTTTTTCTCTGAAGCAGTTACTGCTAGGAATTCGTTTGCAAAGTATTTGAACAGAGTAAATAACTCAAGCATGCTCTTGTCAACATGCATTAACATCTTTTACCACTTCGTTTATAAAAGGTATTTTTCCTCTTTCCATCCACAGCATTTGTATTGAAGTCCATTGTTCTACAAGTTGTATTGATGTTGCTGTGCAAAGTTCAGACTTAGCAAAGCTGCTTATCTGCATACTGCAATACGCTAAGTAGCTGCCTATTGATTTTTGCTTCTCCTTTAGAAGCATCACGGCTTCTTCCAGTATTTTTCTTAAACACCCAATGTAAAGGAGTGGAGGATTGTACACAGTCACACAGTTTTTCAAAGAAACTCATGAAGTGTTAAGACTAGTTAACTCTCCATTAGGAGAAATGCATTTCCTTGTGTTTCACGAAAAATATAAAATAAATTCAATCTCTTAAATGAAATTCCCTTTATTCCTTAAAGAAATAAAAATTCAGAAGGACACTGTGAATTAATATATCATGTTCTAATCAATAGCGTATAAAAATAGTTGATTTTTTTCCACATTTAAGGAACTTCTAGAAGTAGAGTAGCCTTACTACAATTTGTGGACATAAGCATTTTAAAAGGCACATATTAGAACCATTCAATTATGAAGACAGACAGCAGTATTTTTAGCAAGACCTTTCCAGCAAGACATTTAAGATATATTACACATAGGTGCTCAGAGTCCTGTCATATATCTTGAGCATGGATGATATGTCTGCAAGAATGCTGTAGTTTCATGACAATTTCTCAAATTCTATTCATGGGTTTAATAATTTCCCCATTTTTAAAAGATATCAGCTATTTTGGCCTTCAGAGTCTTGTCATTTTATTAAAAAGCTAATTTTTTTAAATGGAAGCATGCCTCTTAGGAGACAGAAATCTTTAGAATTATACTTTCTTTAATGCTTATCTCGATACTGATCAAAGACATGAACATTCAGACAAACTCTGGTCTTTATGGATTCTGATAATTCTATAGGCAGGAATTTATCCAACACATAACATTAACGTACTGTCTTCCCTCAGTTATCAGACAACTGCTCCTAATTTGATATCTTACAGTGCATTTATTACCTTCTAGGAGACTAGGCACCTTTTTACATTGTAAGATATGAGCTGTACTGGGTAACTTTCTGAAAGCTTTTAACTTGGCTGGGTATTTTGTGTTAGTAGACTAGATAAACTGCCAAAATTCTAATCTTGAGCACCATGAGATGACTTGCTCTGTCCAAAGAAAGTCCAGTGGTGAACATTACCAGCATTTGTTTCCACGATCAGAAGGCAGAATTCCGGTCCTTACTCCAGCAACCACATTATTCAGTTGTGATTTGTCTTTTGGCTAGTTTCTCGGTTTCACGCATGCTTTTGAAAAAAAAAAAACCACCGAAAAAACATGTAATGAAATCCAAACCTGCTGACAAGTTTTATTATGAAACCTACATTTGGGCCCTTTAAAAACTTTCTGCATGTTCCCAGGCTGCGCGACTGTGCGCAGATTTATGATTTTGAGTGGAAATGATGCTGAACTCAGAGGTTTTGTATCATTTAAAGTGAAACCAGGCAAATCTTAGCAATTTTGAATGACTTTTATTCTGTACTCTTCCAAAGGTTCAAACATGAAAGTCAAAGGAAGGCCAGGGAAAGTAAAGAGAGACAAAAGACTTCATGAATCTCTGGAAACAAAGTGTTTTTCTTGCAAAACAAATAGAAGGAGTCACACAGCTGGAATATTCAAGAGTTGCCAATACTGTGTAGTTTGCAATTTTCACAGCATTTACTCTTTATTTTAGTTAGAGAGTACTTTTGCTTATAGTCTCCTGTTCATCTGCTTCAAATGACCAAAATATTCAGTGCGGGCTTCTGTTATCAATGTGATGCACAGACTCCTTTTGCCTAAGTGCAGCAGCCTAGGCGAGCGCACGGAAGGATATTACTGTTTCAGATGGTTACGGAGCATTAAAGCCGTACTTTTCTCAGGGATGATGGCCCTTTCACCACTGATATATAACCAGCCATGGAATTAAAACTCATGACAAATGAGATGAGATTTTTGAGGGCAGAAAAGAAAATGGAATGATCACACAATACAGAGGGAAACACTGAAGAGAGGTCTATGGGGCATAAAATACAGAAGGCATACAAAGACAACCATAAAGAGTACCTGAGGCAGGAAAATTCTAGAAGTAGAAAAAGGAGTCTAATCTGGGCAGGGAGAATGATCACAAATGATGATTGTAGAGACAAGTATTGCTAGAAAATACAAATAGCCATCTACAAGAACCTTGTCTTCAACATGCACTTTAAAGGAGGCTGGCAAGAAGTTGCATATTATGCACACGTTGCTTCATTTACTTAAACATAGAAGATCTTACTGTGACCAGGTCTTAATCTGCCACCTAATTAGATGCTGGCTCTCATGAGCAAGTGGTGGTTTCAAATATTTTCTGATTGTCAGTAATATTCACTGCAGTGATTCTAGATGTTTTTCTTAGCTACGTATAAGCCTAGTCTTCTGCTGGAATAGCTACATTAATATTCTTTTTTTTGAAGTGGAAGCAATTTACTATTCCTTTCCCATCAAACAGCAAGTAATAAACCCGATAGAGTTTTTTCTCCATAAGCTCTTCCAGTGATTTAAAAAAAAAATAAATCAGAATCTGTAAAAGTGTCTAACAGAGAACATTTTGATTTGTGCACAAAAAGTCTCATTATCATTTTGAATTGTATAAGTAAAGATAAATCCTTTTTTTTTTAGCCACTTCTCTACTGGCTAGGGGCAATAATGTATTTCCCATCATTGCTTCATTAACCCAATCATGTCCAGTTTGAGAATGTCATCGCAGATGACTACTATTGCTACTAGTAAAAGCACATTAACAATAAAGTAATAATAATATAATGTTTGTTAATGGCTAAAGGATAGTATTGACACTACTTTTAAAGAGTAATTTGTTAGACTTTTGATGGATTAGCTTGATTTCTGTGAACTGCTTGATCTCACAGGTTCCTACATTTCTCTAGTTAAAAAGTGGATATGAAAGTCAAACATTCTGAGCTTGACAGGAGGGGCTAATTTTTTTTTGCTAGCTTCTTAGTAATGCTGAGAGGATCCATATGAAGATCAGACTTCTGATTCAGAAGTATTTCATTTTCACTTCCTAAGCAAACCACAGTTTGGTCTGGCAGTGATGTGTGGTGCTAGTTTTCAACTGTAACATTAGCAGGAAGAAGAAAAGGAAAAAAAAAAAAAAAACCTGAGAAAAGACTAAACACAGCCCTGAAGAGAGTCGCCAAACATAACATGATCATAAAAATTAACCCCCCATTCAACACTAATAGATACAATTTTTAGGTAAACATAATATTTTATACTATATTTCCCAATAACTATCAACTCACATGCATGCTGCTTTGGATGTGAAAGCACTTACCAAAGATTTTTTTTATTTTTTTTTTATTTTTTTTAAACAAGAATCCTTGACTTCGCATGCCCTGAACTAGGACAGCCAAAACAATCCCCTTAAGGAGAAAAACTAGGACATGGGTCCATGACAAGCAATATTTAGTGCAGAAATCACAGAAAATAAAGAGTGAGAGAAGTCGGCAGGCATCAGCATCTGTACCAAGCTGTAAGTGTTCTTATTGATTGGATAATCAAAAGGTGAATTGCTCAATAAGAACTGCAGTTAATCTATGCGGTAGTGACAGGGAACCAACTCTGCTTTTAGATGTAGTTCTGTTGCAACATGAGAATTAGAAAAGTTCTTTTTGTGGGGGAATTTTATTAACTTAGATAAACAAAGTACACTGATGTAGAAAGCAAATCTAATTTGACTGTAGCAAAAATATGCACATTTAGCTGTAGACATTAGGTAAAAATTATTTAGAAGTGGGTGTTATTACAAAAATAGATCTTGTGTGTAATTTAATCTTAGCTCATTATTCTGTACTACTGAACAGTCTATGCTATTTTTCCCTCTCATCTCTACCTTTTGATTCTGAAGTTAATAAACTTCCAAAAAGTCTAAGTGAGCCTGTACCTCAATGACACACTCAACTTCTAATTACCCAGGTCACTTTTGAAATTAATACATAGTTCCTACACTTCACTTTTGTTACTAATTTTTTTCCAAACTACCATGTGATGACTCCTTTTATGATTATCTAACACATTAAATTACTGGGATTCGTTTCAATTTTATTTTTTGAATGCTGCCTGGAACTCTAGGGTCACAATCATAATTCTAGCACTGTGGAAACAAGCCTAGTTTCTGTAATAACATTTTTCCCTTTATACTGATTTTATCCAATATTGTGAAATCAGAACAGCCAACAATACAGAACACTGAAGCTTTTCAGATGAAGCACATACATTTTTAACAGAGCTTTTATTTTACAGTCTTGCTACTAGTGAAAAAACCTTTTATTTCTGTGGTCTTGCTCCATAGAAAGAAGCTATGTTTTAGCAAATATTCATTTATGGGAAAATAAAACAATAAAATACAGTTCAGAAGACTGAATGTTTTTCAGGACTATGAAAAACACAGCAAGACAAATGAAAATTAAACAGAGGAAATATTTCTACCATCTCTGCTTTCATAAAGCCTAGTCCATTATTCAGGGGCACACAAAAGATGCTCAGATCACTTCCGTGTACACATTCTAATAAATATTCAGTCCTTTTTGACTGCCTGCATTCTCTCTTCCACTGAAAAGAATTGTTTTTATTTCCTCATAAATGAGAATCATAGAATTCTTATTGCTCGTAACTGCAGCGTGATCAATACTACAAAATAAGTGTTACAAACGTAGGTATTTTACATTGACTTAGTTAAACTGTGCTTGGTCTTTTACTGGAATTTACTCAGCATAACCCTTGTCCCCTTTTTAAGCAAGCACTGGAGAAACATTAAGAGAAAAAATTTTGAAACTGTGACTTCCTCTGGATTCTCAAGAGTTACGTCCACCCAGCCAAGAAGCATAATTAAACATCTCTCTTGCTCTCTTTCTCACGCACACACACTTATATATGTATATCAGAATATGTTAAATTTGGAATACTTCTGTTCTGTTAACTTGTCTCATCTATTTGACATGAAGTTCTTCAGCACAGGAATGACTTCCTATGTCTGTATACCGCTGCTACCAAAACACGTGCCCTTATTTTCCTATTTCTGCATTATATATTAGCATAATATAAATTTACTATTATTGAAACGATCACCAGGAAAGAGTCCCTTATTATTGCAACCATCCTGACAGCAAATCACAAGACAAGCATGGATTTGTCTTGCTACTTATTTTATCTATTAGCATCTGTAGACATCATTGTTCCACACGAACAACAGAGGGTGGTCAACGTTATTTCAAGATCATATCCAAGAAGAGTATTCAAGAAACTAGTCTTAAAATAGCTAACACCTCAAGTAACAGTTTGCCCAGAGATGCATCCATACTTCTACATGAAACACTGTGCAGATTCAAGAGTCACTAGGGATGCATCAGTGCAATAGATTTTTTTTTTTTTTTTTTTTTTTTTTTTTTTTTTTTTTTTTTTTTGGTGGAGAGAATATATGGCTCTTTTAACTCTAGCATCATAACACAAGATTGAAGTCGCCAGTTCTGCTCCACAGCAGCACTGGTAGCAGCTTTAGGTCCAATCAGCTATTTCAAACTCTCTCTTGGCTGCAGCTTGAAAAGAACAAGGGAGGACACAGTGAGGCAGAGGATACTTAAAATAAATCTCGGCTGGTGCGGTGGCTAAGGAAAGAGTTACACCACTTTATCACATACCCTTTGTACAATGTTAAATCTAAATTAATTAAATAAATCAGTTGATGAAATCACCCTATAAATGTGACAGCACATCATAATTCACTGCAGCTGCAAGAGCAGGGAGCAGATGGAAGACGCTGGATTTTTCTTTGCGCAAAAGTGCCATTTTGCTGGTCCCATTCTATTTCTTTTAAGATTACTACAAGTGCATGTGTACAAAGGGCCTGATTCTGCAGCTGCTTCTTGCACAGTACTTCACTGCCAGGAAACTTTCCCTGAAAACAAAGCAGCTGCAGAACTGTACCTTTCACATTTCGTTCACTCATAGGAGGAAAATCCTGGCCTGTATTACACTGGTGGAAGCAAGGACAAAAGTTGGCTTTAGGTTTAATTGTAGTCCCTTAACAAGTGAAATGATCCTCCCTGTTGTCCTCTCATTATGCACTGTACATTAAACAGAGTTCTTTTAACAAGGGTAATTGTTTCCTCTGAAGTTCAAGCTTCAGTACCAACAAGCAATCTGCATTTGGCTTGCTGCAGGCAGTGCCTCAAACAGAACACTACATGCTTTAGGCTAGCTGGAACTGAAGCTCCTTAATTCATCTTCACACCACACAAAGTGAACAAGGAGGAAGAGAAAATACTACATAAAAGAGGATTTGAAATAGTCAGTATGTCCCAAATGAAAAGGCAGGTGATTTGGAAATTGTTTCAGGAGAATTCATAGCTGTGCATATGGTGGAGCTGCCAGCCCCAGGAGCAGGCTGACCCCTCAGCCAGGAGCCTGCGCAAGTGGATTTGCTGCACGTGGAGCTGCACCCTGCTTGCAGAGGCTCTGGCAGATTACTGGAAACTGCCAGAGCTACTCTGCTCCATGCTTTATTCTCTAAGTCATGATGCAGTGATATGGGAGACTGGGAGGGTGATAGGCAACTCTTGGTCTCTATTTTCATTTTCAGGTTTCCAGGGGAAAAATGGCACAGTGCGGAGCGACGTGTGTTGTCCTCATCAGAGGCAACCAGCATGCGTGCTACTCACTGTCCTGTGGAGGGACAGTAATTCTGAAATAGCAAATAAAGTTGATTCGCAGCAACTTGGAGTCTCACTCAAAAATGTACCAAATGCAATACAAATCCTTCCATACTTTGCTGGATTTGAGTTTAAGGTTTTTTTCCAATTCTCTATAAAAATTGTCATCTGATGAATAACAAAGGTAATTTTCAAAATACTAATCAGATGGGAAAGGAAAACCAGGGGATCTGGAAAATACCCCTATCTAGGTACCACGCTCTGACAAACAGGAATGATTCCTGTAGCATACAGCCTGAAGCTGCTAGAAGGTTGGGACTCATCTCCCCTTCTCTCTTAAAGCTGGCCTTAGAAATGAGGATTAACAGGGGTAATATTCTTATGAGTATCTGCCCAAAACCTAACTACTAAAGACAACAGAAGACAGAGAAAACCACCCTAGTTTTACTGAGAGCACTGCTGGGTGGCGGTGGTATGCATGGACAGAGCTCAGGTTGCAGGGGGAGAGATAGGCATTTCGTTTTCACTGAGTGCCTGGACATGGTAACTACACTGCACCTCCCACTTCCCAGTCTGCATCCCCACCGTTTATGGACGGAAACATGCAAAGAGAAATGCATCTATCCTGAGGTGAACACTAATCACGATCAGAGTCAGTCTTAAAATTTAAGAGTTTCCAGAAGCCAGTCTAATCAAATAGGGTCAAGCACAGAGCTGAAAAAGTTACACGACGTTACTCTACATTCACATTTCATCATCTACCATACTTTTAGACTTGACTTTGAAAGTTTAAGGATTCTATACACCACTACACCTGCCACTCATTAGCTTATCGTTCTTCTTCCTACTCAGTTATTTGTTAGGCATATTTGAAAGCTTAGACTTACAAAACCAATCCTTAAGGACTTAAAGATCAAGAGTGAATTTTAATTGACACTAATATTACAACCTCAGAACTATAAACCATAGATCCAGAACATTTGCTTTCATATTAATTTTCAGATGTCATAAACTTGCTGAATAATTGCAGCCTGTTTATACTGGAAGTTGAATAGTTATTTTGTTTCTCTTTAATCATGGTAGTCAACAGCCTGGTTGTCAAGAGACAAAGAGCACATCCAAGAGAAAGTGAAACCGCTTAAACAAAATCTTCTGTTATGTAGTCTAGATAAAAGACCTTAATGATTGCTTCAATAAGACAATTCTAAACTTTATCAAGTTTCAGAAAAATACAATAACAATTTTCCTTTCAGTATTTTCATTTTAATTTATTTTTACAGAGGGTGGAGACTAATGTTAGTTTTTATTTGCATCAATAGCCTAAAATAAGACAGGGTTGTGGTTGAAATGGTTGATACTGACCTGTTGAAATGATACGCTTTCATGTGCTGAGAATGGTTAGAATAGTTTTGAAATCAAACCTTTGGGGTGGAATACAACTAAGAGAAAAAAGGACAGATGTTCTGTAATAAGAGAGTGAACCGAAACAATTGTTTTCAACAGTTCTTCATTTAGCCACTAGCCTGCAAATGAGAAAGCACACAATAATGGACCAAAAAGGTGACTAATTTAATGAAGAGCTAAAATTAGAGGTTTTGTTGCTGTTGGTTGGGTTTGGGTTTTTCTTGGGGGTGTGGTGGTGGAGGTTTTGGTTTTTGAGGGGGTTTTTTTTAGTTTTTTTTTGTTGTTGTTGTTCTTTTTCTATTCTATTATTCACTATTTTTAAATGTCAATTAAAGTAAGCTCTTTTCTGTGTTGAGAGAAAAAAAAAACCAACAACGCCCTTTTCGAAAATGCCCTTATTCTCAGTAGAAACATAAAATTCAAATATGCTAAATGTGGTCCTCGATACAATATGCTCTCACTGTGCAGGTCACAATTTGGTTAAAAATTAAATACTTAAATACAGAGCAAACTTTTGATCTTGGCTTCCTAAACTTAAACTTGAGATCACATCACTGGTACAGACTGTATTGCTCTAGAATCATATGGAATAGCTCAGCTATTTTGTTATCCCAGGAGTTGCAATATGATGGCACAAAGCCTTAAGGTGCTTGAGTGAACCAAACAAATCTTTCTGACTTGGGCAAGTACCATGTGGATATGCCAACAATGCGCACACATTCAAACAATGCAAAGTTAGCAGCTGATCTACTTATGCGCCAACCCATTTCACATTGATTTAGAATCATAGAATCATAGAATGGTTAGGGTTGGAAGGGACCTTCAAAGGTCATCTAGTCCAACCCCCCTGCAAGAAGCAGGGAAATTTGCAAGATCAGAAGTAGAAATAATAATTCTAAAACCAAAAAGAACAATAAAAATAATACCACATGCAATTAATAAAGTCATTACCTTCCAGAAAAAAAAAAAAAACAAAAAAACTGCAAAAAATGCATCTGCTTCCATTAGAGAAGAGTGCAAGCAGCCTAATTTAGGTATGAGTTCAAGACTAGTCCTCAAAAAGCATCAGTAAAAGAACACAGAGATTCAGATAGGACTGTCTGGGTTATATTAATCTCTAAATTACTTAGTTACTGTTAACAACTGTCATGCAGCGTGTGAGAATAAGTTTTGCACAGAAAAAACAAGACTTTCCCATGTAGACTAATCACAGAAAAAAAAAAAAACAACACCAAAAACCAAAATAACTGATGGCCAGCTGCAACTGTGGGATCTTGGGAGCTGTTACTCATTTTTAACTTCCTGTCCCTCTCTACACTGTGGCATAATAATATGTCCTCTAATGACAGCAGATTTCAGAAATGGATAAACTACCTTAGGAACTGGAGGGATAAATTCTCTTTATCACGTTACAATGGTGATTTTATCCAAGAGTAGTAGGTGATATGAGATCTTTCCCTCTAAACCTTCCCATTGCTTATCCTGCCATTGTGACAGATAGCAATTGTAGAGCCCTGTCTTTATTTTAAAAGAATACTGAAACAATAACTGAAGTGAACTGATAAATCCTGTGCGTGACTTCTGTTCCAGAGCTGTCCTCCCACTCCGGTGTAGAAAAGCTTTATAGTAGGCTTCCTTCGTGATCCATAATATTGATTTTTAGGTTTTTAAATACCTAATCCAACAGTTTCAAATTAAGCAAAGAACACTGCACCTTATTTGTGAACTGTCTTAATATGAAGAATACCTAGCAATATTTCTATTGGCCTCTAAGCTTTACACAATACAGCTTGAACTCTTTCTCACCTATCATTACTAGAAATGCTAACGATCTTATTAACATTACATTCGTCTATGCATCATTATGACAGAAAAACAACATGATCATATTTACAGCAAGAGTCACAGCTGTGGGTGTCCCTTACAAAATGAAATTAGTTTTGATTTTGTGTCATGACAATGTTCATTAATGACACGTACTCCAAAAGGGCGAGATCAGACAGATCCATGAATCACTGCAACAACAAAAAATTAGTATCTTAGTGAGAGTCCAGACACCTCTCTCCTCTATCTGACTTCTTACATATATTATAAGGTCTTCAAGTAAAACTGATGAAATTTGACTCTCTCTGCCCTTCAAGGAGGAAAGTCATGGAACACAAGGATGATACAATAAATACATATGTTAAATCATCAACAAAGGCACAGCGAGCTCTCTTGTCCACCTGAACAGAAGTTCTACCCAGATGGATAATATGATAAAACCTTTAAAAAAAGAACAAAAACTGCACATAGTCCTGTACCTCTCCATTTTTTTGAACTCATGCTAGAAATAATTCTACTATCAGAAATCAGCTACCTTTGAGAAAGCCCTTGGCTGAATTTGCAACGCAAGTTTAAAATACTTCATTTTTGAAAAACAAATTTCAAAGTTTTCTGAGAAGCTTACATCTGAAAACAACATTGCCTAAGTTGTAAGATATTTGAGGCAAGAAACAGTTTTGCATCTGCAAAATGTCTGATAAATTCTTAGGAAATTGATAAATAATAAAAATTACTGTGATTTTTTAACTTCTCAAGGAAAATCCAGGCGAATGTACTTATCTACAGGATGCTGCAACAACAACAACAACAAAAATGTAATTTATAAAGAACATAAATTTCTATATGCACCAGCAATACTGGAAATACTGAGATAGTACTAAAAATCATCTTTGTAGAAGCATTGAAGGCTATAGGCTAGGGATGTGCACAAGTAAGTTTCAGTTCAGTTGCATATATAAAAAAGTTAGAAGATAAACTTCAAATAAAATAATTATAAGGAACTCCTTTGGTCTTTAGTTTATTTTCTATCAAGATTATAATTGCAGTAAATATCTTTAGATTTGGAAGCACCACCTTTCTCCCTCCATGTGTAAAAGAGTACAAGTACAGGTGGTACACAAAGTAAGGAAGGAAATGTCACAGCTTTTCTCACCAAAGGCTCTTTCTCCTTTTCTTATTTTAATATATATTAAAATTAAAAGTTCACTAGTGGAATGAATGAGTGTATTTAAAGGATATCTTATTAACTTTTTTCTTTTTTTTTTTCCATTTAAAAATTATATTTCATTATTTTAATAAAACAGCAATATTTGCTTTTCAGAGCAAACTTTACACACAAACTGGATTGGCTAATTCTTAAGAAACTGTTTTTAATGTGCCCTGGATAAGCACTAAAGGGAAAATTGGACATTAGGTCATAATTTTCTATATTTTTCTAGTTAATGACTTAGCTGCTGAGAATATAAAATATTTCCAGGACTAGCAGTTTAAAAACACTTGCCCTTAGCAATCAAAAGCAGAGAAACTCGTAAGACATGGTAGAAAAAGCTATATGTGCTTATGATCTGATTCACTCTAATTCTTGCCAAAATAACCTCACAGTTCATTAGTTTCCTTTTACATCAGCCAACTCTTTAAACCATCAGGTGAGTCAGAATCTTAGCTTTTTTCTCATTGTCTCAGAGACAAGTGGAAGGTCTTTAACTGTATTTTATTCCCAAATCTGTGTAAACGTTAACAAGCCCTACCAGAACAATCTGCTATCTCTTTAGTGAGGTTCAGAGAAAATATTTCATTTAAAATATCCTATGTAATTACCATTACTGACACTAAACATGTAGTAAACCTGTTTTATTTACCTCGAGAGACAGACACAACTGAATAGTAGTTTGTGAAATGTATGTACGTATCTATACATACAGAAACACCTACTTCTCAAATTACGTATAGCTTAAGATTCATTACTTCAATTTTATGCTGAAAAATAAAAAAAAAAAAAAATGCTGAACTTCATATGCTAAAAGACTTTGGTAGAAGACTGGTATGTAGTATCAAAGATAATCTACCAAACTTGAAGAGGATTGCGAACATAAAAACGCAGTTAGTGTCCAACCAGCCATCACTTCCTCCTCCGTAGGTAGAGCAGAGACGGTAATACTGCGATTTCTGTAATGTTCACCTCATACCTAGTAAGACAAAAAGCTTCATGCAAGAGGTAATTGCTACTGCTCAACAGGAGTGGATGGGCTAAACAAGAACAGTAGCTGCCTCAAGCCCAGCCACCTTATTTCACACACTCCTTCAGCAAATAAGACAGAAAAATCCATTCAGACAGTGAGAGACTACTTCAAGCAGGAATGCTGCAGGCTCCAACAAACTTTTCAGAGCCAGTAGGAAACCTCTAGTAGGAAATACAGTACTGATGCAGTAATAATCCTTCAAAAAGAGGGAAAAATGACAGAAGAGGAATATATGACAGTCTCTGGGGCTGTTTCACATACGTGCTAATCAGAAATAATTCCACTGAAGTCAATTTATGTTTATAAGCATAATATGAAAGTAAATAGGAAAAGCATTAGATTTCTCTCAAGAATGTAGTTACAGGTTTATTTATCGTGGTGACAACGCATGTTAAATATAGATCTCGGCATTCTTTCTTGTCCTGCCAAGTGTTTATTTCTACCATCCAAAATTATAATGCAAAATACATCTTAGTGCTGGCTTCTGAAAAGCATTTATGTAAACAAGTACATATGCATATGTGCTCACACATAAAGCTACATGACATGAACGAGAAACTAGCCTATTAAAATGATTTTAAAAGAAAAACTACGATCTTTACCAGTAGGAAATAATTAAAAAAAAACCCAACCAAAACCAAAAGCAAAACCCAAGCACAAAATAGTCCCCAACAAAAATACAAAGCATATTTTGCATTGAACAATGGTTAAGGGTAGGTTTTTGGAAGACAATCTAAGAATATATTGCTAGCTTCCTCTGACAGGCTACATTTTCAATTTCACACATTATGTGAGCTTGTGGATCAATGGCTCAGAAATTTTCCTGTTCACTCTAGTCAATTGTGCCCTGCAGTCTTGTTACGCTATGGCTGGGCAGGCACCCAATTCCCAGCTTGCCACCTCCCTGACAGATGTTATTTCCAAGGATGTTGATAGCTTCTAAAGAAAATGCCAAATAAAGAGCACTCAGTAATGGCCATCTTGCCCAAAACAAGTCTGACAGAGGACATGGAAAACAAAGTGATCCAGCAGTCAATCCAGAACCAAGAAAGCATGCGAGATGCTTTCCCAGCAGCTGAGACAGGCGATGGGCATCCTATAGAGCCGAGGTCCTATGAGGTGCACGGCAGGAGCAGCTCCTCACTCCTCCTCAGAGACATAGAACACTCCTCAGTCTAAGAACTATTTAAAAGGGAGATGATCTCAAGGGAAAATTACAGCTTCTTTCTGGCTCCAGACAGCTGTGCCAAAGCAGGAAGCCTTCAGCGCAGAGCCCTAAAGGCATATGAGGCTTTAAGGTAAAAGATGAGTACTTGTAACACGTACGACACGTAAGTGTCCACGTAAGTGGATTGTCACTGGTACTTCAGTGCCTTATACTACCATGTTTGCAAATCACTAATGAATAAAAGCAATAAGGATAAAAAAGGTGAAAACTATGAAGAAATAAACAACCAACTCATATAAAGAACCAAACAAAACTTAATCATATACCTATAACTTAAACTACACTCATGAGCCAAACAGGTTTAGGATTTCATCCCTTTTGTTCAATTCACCATGAATTACACTTTGACTTTAAAGTAATCAAGACTGTTATGGTAACTGATTGACATTCAACTGATTTTTTAAAATTGATACATCGATTATTTGGGTGTCCTTTCACTAAATGACCTGAAAGACACTGTCATGACTTGCTTTTTGATGAATCACATCAAGTTCCATAGGAAAAGTTTTCTAGGAGTTCATCTCCTCTGTGACATTACGGAGAGAAGAAAAGGCAATTTTCCAAAAGAGGAGGTGGAGCAAAATCTCTAGCATAGAAATGCCTGGAAGTGTACAGTCATGATGGATTACATACTGAGAAGGAGCCACACTTTGTCATGTTAAATCCGGAGTCAGAAGTCTGTACTCTGAAACACTTTTTGACTCCACTGTAAACCTTACTGCATTGAGCAAATCTATCAGACTGCCATTGGCAAATGACAAGCACAATACACAAATGCAAAGAGAGGTCCTGAACGTTGCCAGCAAACACAACAGCTGCTTTTGGAGATACAGCCAGAATTACAGGCTCTTTAAAACTTCCTTCAGACTCTGCCCAGCTCTTTATAAAGGCACACCACGTGTGCAAGTTGTGTCTTGCTTTCTGCTGAGGTGACTGCTATGTTTGCTAGCCTGCAAAGATGCAGAGAAATTGATTTTGGTTAGGTGCTTAATGGCTGTGAGGCACGCAGCACCTGCACACAGCGGAGGGGAGCTCCCCCGGCGCTGACCTTTGGTCATGGCACTCACTGCTCTAAATGGATCTCAGCAACCTACTATTTTGTGAAACAAGTTATTAGATGATTACTATAGAAATACAGGACACTAGCAAAATATTAGCATAATAAAATACAAGCCAATAAATGCGACAGTTGCTTGTTGAAATATAATTTCCAGTCAGGGAACTATATAGCAAAATAAACAAACCAAAACATAGACAGTCTCTGTCCCCTTTGAATCTTCTGGGAAATTACATTAGGGTTTTTGGTTGGGATTTTTTTGTATGGTTGGGTTTTTTTGTAGACTATTGCCAGGCTGCTTCTCCGCACAAACACAGGCTTACAGCTCTTATGTCTCCCTGACAGTCTACTAGCTGAATATCAAACAATCAGTGTTGATTAAGTTTATAAAAATGGAGTTCCTCATCTTCTAATCAATATTTTTGTTGAATTGCAACACTATAAATTTTCTCGGCCATATACTTTATTCCCTTCCCATACAAACTAACCCTTCTCAACTAGTAGTTAGGAATGTAACCTACTCACACATTAAAATGATCTATTACCCAAATCCCCAGGGTGCTGTTTTCTGTAATAGATGTTTAAGTACCTTACTTTATACGCACACACAAATGCACGTGAATAGATAAATCACTGAAATCTTTTTGAGGTTTGCCCCATTGAAGCTACATGTATTATTTAATCCATCCCAAAATAGTGACCTTTAATTAACCTGAGCCACAAATGAACATGCAAATCTATATTGAAATTGCTTTCTTCCAAAATAAAGATGCTCTTAAAATTGCCTTAACATGCCAAAGCTTGGAAGAAAAACTGCAGAAGCAAAGGAATGAGTGAGTATTCATGTATTGTAGCGACTTTTTTCTTATTACATTTTTGTCTCTATGCTGTTTCCAGTATTTTTTTATTTACAATATGGAATGAAACTTTATAAAATTTCACCCACCTTGCCATGGTTCTATTCAGCTCTGACATGAATGGAAATGCTACAGAACTGTCTGTGTTGCTATTTGCCCAGAAGCATGCATCACACGAGGTACTACAACATTAACTGCCCTCCCTACTCCAGCCTCCACACCATGTAAATGAACTCCAGTCCATACCACATATCAAGCTTTCTTATAAAAAAAGCACAATTTCAGTTCTGCACACAATAACATGCCTATGCACTGTGAAATGTATGACAGCTAATGACATGCCTAGTCTTGAATACTGTGACAAGTACATCAACAGGCCACCAGTTTTAGCACACGGTTAACTGAACAAAGATTGATTCACCAAATGTCTTTTCTCCTATGTTAAACCTATTTTTCAAAGGTTCTTATATTGCTGTCTTCATTGCCACATCTGCCCAATGCCATGACCTCTTTGTAGCTACATCAGTCAGGAAAAGTATTCACTTTTCTTCTGAACGTGCTTTAAGATCCATATATTTTTTAAAAAATATATAATTAAAAAACCCAGGGGTTTATCTGGCACGGCTATAATATGAACAGCTTCTCACATTAAAAAAAAAAATAAAATCAGTGAGTAAATACTGATTATATTGACTCCATTTGATTCAGTCACCTGTACAAGACGTGCTGAGAAACCCTCTGATGGAAGGGGAAGATTCAAAGGGATAAGCTGTTGCAGAAGACGCTACCAGCTACCAGTGGTAAAATACTTTTTTTGACCTACAACTGCCTGATATCACTACAGAGAAGACGGTATGTTGTTATATTTATCGGAAAACCTCATGGCTTACCTCTATCACAAAAGTAATCTCAATCCCATCAGTAGAGGTAAAAGGGAGGAAGGAGTTCAAGTGTATGCAACAATATTGAAATTAGGATTAAAAGGCTAAGGCTTAAGCATTCTGGTACACACTAGCTCTTTAATTATGTGGAATACACTCATTCAGTCCTCCTAATCCTCCCAATATTTTGGGAGGATTTTGATAGCTTTTGATTGCTTCTGGTGTGTATAAAATAAATCAACAAGTGTTCAGGTAAAATACACAGAACAGTATAAGAAATTGTTGGAAATACGCAGAATAGTGTTTAAGTGGCTTAGAGAAAATAATCATCAACTTTTACAGAGATATGTTTAGCTTAGAATTTTTGATTATCTGGTTTTAGAGTACTAAGTGTTTATAATTTTTTAAATTACAGAGTACCATCACATGAGAAACCACCATATTTCATATTTATGGATGAAGAAAATGCTCTAAAATACATACAACACTGAAATTCTTATCAAAGACCTCAATCGTTAACAAATGTCTGTAACATTATGATACCAGAGTAAATGCAGGCACTAGAGAACAGAACTTATTGCAAGGAATGTTTTGTACCACAGAGAAGTATTCTTAATTGAGAACTGTATAAAGCCTTTAAAAACATTCAAAAAGGCAGTGGCAGCAGGAGCAATGGAATCAGGTACCTTGAAATATATCATGAAAAGTATTCAGATGCTTAACTATGCATACTACCTGTCTGCCTGACTTCAAAGTTTATGCAGCTTATTATATCCTCAGATGAACTTATCAAATAATTATGTCTCAGATTAAGATATCTGGGTGAAAAGACACCCGATTCTTCTTCAGCTCCTCCATTAACTTTTCTGTGATCATTGGCCTATTATTGAGATGGGATTTGTAACAGAGCCTAAAGCAATTCCACAGGGAAATTCCACTGAAATTCTCTGACAAAAGGGCATCTCACTTCTTTATACTTCAAAAGTCTCAACCATAATGTTCCAGGGTATCAGTTTCACCATCTGTGGAATAATTTGGTTCTTTGACTCACAGGACTTCTGTGACAGAATTAATATTCAAAAATATATACAGTTGGATAAAAATGCACATGTATTTGAATAAATATATGAATGAAATTATTCTTAACTCTAATAGATCTATTTCAGCATATACATAGAAATCTATTACGAAAGATTATAATCTCCCTAGTGCACTTCGCCAGTGTCAAAAGGAGCCCAACCCATACGAAGCTCAGTTGTACTAGTGAAAACACAATGCCTTTCTCAAAGGTTTATGATATTGGCCATAGAAAAAGACAGCAGAGATGCTTAGACCAGGAGAGAGACACCGGAGAGGTGAGGCAGGTCAGTTTGCTGAGCTCACACCACTGGCAGTCTACTTCAAACTGAAGAGCTGCCTGCAAATTGTGCATTAGCAGTCAAATACTCTCGCTATCCATGTATGGTTCTGGGATGAACAACAGAAAACTTACATTGTTATGCCCTTATATATACACATAGTACATATATTCCATGCAAATGACAGCTAGTCACTCTTAGACATATAAAAAACAGAAAAAAAAATATAAACATGCTGAGTTATGCTTTAGTAAGTTAGGAAACGCCAGAACTATTGTGACTTGTAACTCAAATTTGGCCCTGTGTAGAAATATATTGTGATCCAGTCTTGGATTATATGGTTTTTCCATACATTTTCTTCTACAAGATCTGCTTCATTTAGGTTGTGGGTATGTTAGATTGTATGGTCTTCTAGGAATAAAGGGAACAGAGAAACTTTTCGAAGAAATAATTGAATGTGCCTTGAAACATTTAGATTCTGCCTGTGTCAGTTCTAAAACTACCTTCTCCTTTGCACTCCATACATGTACACTGACCACACATATGACTGGCAGAGAAGTAAGCACAATAACATTTTGATATAGTTACTTGCACTTCAGTTCCCATAGGGTAACGGTCACTTCAGTTGTATGCTTTTAAACAGCCCTTATGACCAATGTATTACTAAAAACAGCAGCTGGCTTCAGAGCATACACTGGAGGAAGTATGGGACTCAGAAGAGACAAAATCGTCTGTCAGAGTGAAAAACACAAAAACTACATATTTAAATGATGGCATGCACAAGTGTAGTCAGGAGACCAGAGTCAAGGAATCTTTGGTTGTGCTGAGTTTATATGTCCACTGATAAGAGGAATGTTTGGATGACCAGTTACGATGCATAAGGAAATGGGCTAAGGATTTGAATTATTTTTAAATGCAAAATATGACCCTAGAGTCACATCAATTAAACTACCACAGAATTATTTTTAAAGATGCAGTACAGCAAGTGTGCCCTTGCTGACCTGACTGTTGAAAATTACTTCCATACACAGGCAACAGAATTAGACTTCTCCCAATAATCTCTTCTTTTCATTGATAGCCAAAGAAATGCTTCTGATTCATATATACAAACACACATATGCATTAACACATGTGCAAACACCCACCCACTTGGAAAAACATAGTGGAGGTGAGCTATCTCTTGCTGTCAAATTAGGACAGACATGGAGATCCTGAATACTCCTGAGTCATTAACGTTTGAACTAGAACCACGTTATCATCCTGGCAAGCACATCTCATGGAAACTGCTATTGCATGATTAACTAGTGTCAAAATCCCTACAGGGAACCAAAACAGTTATTCTTCACCATAGTACACTGTATTTGTATTAATGGGAGGGAAGAAGAGGACCATCTGCAGAGCCTTTTAATAGACAACCGCAATAAAAAAAAAAATACCCCAACAATTTTTAAAAGTGCATTTTTTTTTTTGCTCTCTTAGAAGCTGTGAAATCCCTGTTTTGGACACTGCAAGACATGAGAGCTAGACAGTCCAAGTACAGACTAATTCTGCTTTTGCTTTTAGCACTGCATGCGTAAAGCAGCAATACCAATTTCACAGGGGGAAATCAGATCAATGAGGCACACACAACCAGGTAGGTATCAGACAAACCCTAAAGGAGCAGAGCAGATACTTATAGGATGTAAAGAAAATACCAGGAAATGGGAAATGGATGATTTGTGTCCACTTTCACGAACACTTAGTTTACAAGTCTAAAGAAGCCAATGGAAACCATGGCACAGAGCATTGGTCCTCGGTCTCTGTGTTGTGACCTGAAACATCAATGAGTTTCAGACCTATTTAAAGCCTATAGTTCAAACAAATAAAATAAAAAAAAAACAAAACCAAAAACATTTCAACGTAGTAGGTGGTCCATTATAAACTCTGATGTATAACTACTGCAAAGCTGTTTGAAATGCAGCTGCTTATTACTTTTTTTGTAAAGAAATATCTTATTAATAAAGACAGAATGAAAAGAATGGATGGAGATACAGATATAAATTTAGCCTACATTGAGCTAGGTTGCTGCAATTTAAAACTGTATTCGATGTAGTCTAATTAGAAATATTGATTCAAATGAAACCAGCTCACTGGAAGGACGATGATAATAGGCTAATAATAACAATTGATTTTGCTTTGATAAATGAACCAAAACGTGAGCTGAAGGTACTTAGATTTTGATCTACTTATGGCCCAACATTCCTTTTTCTTCTTTGCTTTGTTGAGTTTCTGAAATTTATCCAGAATGTTATAAGAATGATAAATCTGAAAAACATACAATTCACAGAAGGATTTGACAACAGTCGCTTCTACGATGGCCCATTTTGAAATGCAGAGTTGTTGGGTTCCCCCCCTTCACTCCACTCCAGCTTTACCAAATTACATGTAGTGTGTGAGCAGCAGCAATAGTAATTAAAAATAATGAGGCCTGCTAGCTCTGCTAATTCTATTATCTTTATAGCATCAGGCTTCAAGCAACTCACCAGCAAAACAGCCCAGATGAGAAATCTCTTCAGAAGGTTCAGTGGTTGTTTACAGTGCAATAGGATAATTTTTCCAGCCTGAAAATAAATAAATAAATACAATCAGAAAACAAAATTAAAAGCAAACATTAGTAGAATGGTTCAGGAAAAAGCAAAGGTTAACTGGCATAAACTATTGTATTTTATTCTCTTTTTTCCTCCCCAAAGAAAATCCAGGGTAACTAAATAAGGTACTGTATCATTTATTTTTTTTTTTTAATTTCTTTGCAAAAACTTTTATTTCTTCATGGAGTAAAATGAAGAGTAGAATGTTTGCATACTCTAACTTGCTATGTTCCCTATTAACTCAGTGTAAAAACCACAAAATTCTTCAGGAACCCTCTGCTATTTTTGCCTTCAGTGGAACCAACAACACTCTTCTGACTTGCAGGGTGCTAAAAAGAGGAACTGAGATGTAGGTCTAAAACAGGACTATAACACAGGAGGTCCTTTGTCTCTCCAGAACTATTAAATACAGAATTTTATTTTATTGCTGCTGCACTCCGATACTGTCTCTGAGCCCCACAAGCTACAAATGACCAGTAGGAGATGTCTTTTGCAGCTCACTAACAAACTTAATTCCTTACACAACAAGTGAAACAGCAGAATTTGAGTTCCTAGGTTTAACATTCACAAAATAGCTTTTGTAAGATGATTAAACATTGTGCAATCTTCCTGTTTCTGTGGGCAACCAAAACCAATCACCGTCTGGAAAACTATGAATAGGCACCCTCTAGCTCTACAGTCTCATTCAGCAGCTCATTTGCCTTCACTGCGTCACCAGCTCTCAAGTAATGTCTTTATCCACCATGACTGGAGACACATCTTCAGTGCTGGAGATCAAATGTGCACACGTGTGCGTGCGCATGCAGAAGGGCATGAGGGGGAGCCTGCAGAACTTCAGTATCACAAGGTTTATCAAAGGAAGACAGGGTAGTTCTGACCACAGCATTTGGCCTCACTACAAGCATCCTCAAAATCTTTGAATCACAAAGGTGACCGATGTCATTAAGAACTAAAAAGCAGCTGTTTAAAGAGATCGTCACAGTGCACCACAGTTTAAGCGCAAGGAAGCTACCCATTACTATTTATAAGCGTTTTCCAAAACGTGATCCTCTTGCAGCAGAGTTTAGAAGGTAATCCAAACTGGCAGATACCATGGTAGCAGATATTACTTGCAGCCCAGGGGTAGTGAATAAAATTCAAAATGAAAACATTCAAGAAACAGAACCTGTATTTTGCATGAAAATCTAAGAAGTCTAATTTTAAAATAAATTTTTTTTTAATGGAACTGAGAATAGAAATACAAAAAAGAAAATAATTTCTCCGAAGTATATGTTCATGCTGTTTGGAACATTATACAGAGTAATACCACTGACACTAGATGCCATTTAATTTTGCTGTTTAAATGGCAAAATCAAAACCCACAAATACACTGCAAAACAGATTTAAAAAAAAATTTTTTTTTTCCTTTAATTTTGTGACACAGCCCTCATTTAATTGGAATGTTTCAACCAGCTTCAGGTCTTCCCATAAATTACTCTAGGATATATTTTAGGATATGTTTTATTTTTAAGATACGTATCTTAACAATAAGGAGTTCACATATTTAACTCTTATTCATGTACTTTTTCTTCTAAGATTTTTTTTAAGATAATGACAGAGCATACCTAATAATTCTGAAAAAATGCACTTACCTTAACAGACAAAAATATAGAGTATGTCTTTTTTCAGGGACATATTTGTACTCCTGGATCAGGAAGAAACACAGCTAAATTCAGTATGAAGTTGCTTAATTAAGGCATTAGTAGCAATGAAATTACTGCATCTATACACTGTGTAACACAGTAAAAAAATAGAAAAGAAAAACTATAAGATGTAAAGATTTGCTTGAGAAATAAAAAAAAAGAGAAAAGCACATACTTAACTATTCAACATACCAAAAAATCGACATTAGCCTCCAGACATTTTTTCCCATATTTCTTTTTTTATTTCCTACAGCAACAGAAATATCAGAATAACGCAAATTATATTTATTTCAATAAACAAAACCCTTTCCATGACTTGCTTTCTCCATGATTTGCTACTATTCTTTCAGTGTGTATAACTTATATTCCCAGTATTTCTCTAAGATCATCAAATCCTATACCACATGGTTTTGGTACATACAGTACGCACATAGTCTCTTCAGAAAATGTGTCCGTCTGCCTGAGTTGCGTTGCCATCTTTCTGTGGATTCCTCCACATCAAAAGCTACAAGGAGGGAACAGTAAAAGTAAAGATCAGAGGCCAACAACAGAAATTGAGAAATATCTCATAAATATTTCTATTAAATAAATTTAAAAAAAAAAATCTTAAAATTCAGCACAAATAAAAGCAATAAAGAGTATGCCTATCTGAGGCATACAGGTCCCTCTGGGATCTGTCCATCACTATCTATAAACTAGGTGCATCTGTGCATCACTAGCTGGAGCAGAGGGGGACCTGCAGGAGATGCTTACCAACACGATTCACATCTGACAAACACAGTATTATGAGACTCCTCCATGGACTCTTGATCTCCATTCCTCCAGAAGCACACAGCCCTGTATTCCTGGGACATATTCACACAAGAATATATACGTGGGTCTCCACACGTCTCTATATGAATGTGGAGTTCATTTCCATCTTTTTGGAAAAAGCCAGGCTGGCCTTGGTTCTCACATGCAGAAGAGAAAAGACAATTCAGCACTGTGTGTTTCAGATACCTTAACAGACTGAGATAAGTTCAAACACAGACTTCCAAGAATAAGGATCAAAAGCATTGGACATGCAAGCGTAGAAGCAGAATCCTCAGTGATTTCAACTGGAGTTTTGAAGAGACTCTACGTTCAAATCTGTTATGCATTTGATTTAGCAGTGGTTATTTAGTTCACCATCTCATTTTTTTTATCCTCAATACCCTCTTTCCAGCTATCTCGTATGTAGTATTCATAATTGCTCTGGATTGGAGAATACCATTCTGTGGATTGAGTGGAAATGGAAAGCATAGGAGGGAAGTCACAGATAATTACACTGGTTAGCATTAGTTAGAGTCCAAGGTAGCGCTGGCAGAGAAATGCAAGGAAATATGAAATTGCTTTTCAGCCCGATGCTGGAAAGTTGCCGTATGGAATCACAGGGAAGGCACTCAGGGAAAAATGTATTAAAAACCAAGCAGTATTTTCCAAAGAGAGGCAGCCCATCCCTGCTTCATCTTGAGGATTTGCAATGGAGCACTGGAACTCCTAAAGGAAAAATTCAGTAATTTTGGCTATAACCTCTGAACAAATGTATGAACAACTTCAATGGAATAAAAAAACAACAACAACAAAAAAAAACCAAAAAACAAAACAAAAAGGCAATAGTCCGTTCTGAAGGTCTGGATTTAGGCAACAGAAGCCATCAATCTCATCAGTGCAAGAAAAGAGCAGGGGGAAATATATGTCTCCAGTGAAACAGATCATTTTAATTAAATGCACATTATACAATGTTGATAAAAGGCTTTTGTGAGAGACGAGCAAAATGACATCTTACAGTACTCAACATTGTTTGTTTGTAAAGAAAGCATAAAAGTAATAATTAGGAAGTTAATTATAAAATCATCTTTATAAAAGATTACAAGCTGCCATGTAAAGTGTGCCCTACCCTCTTTTCCCAGTTCTTTGCTCCTACCTTGGGCTGACACTAACAACCATGCTACTGTAACATGTGCTGAATTGGGAACCTGATTCAATCAAAAACTTACCAAGAAAAAAAAGAATTGTTTCTCAGGCTGGATGAGGTCCCTTGTCCTAAGCTCTGGGCATGATTCCATGGACACTTCCTCAAGCACGCAGGAAGAACAGGGTGAGCAGCTGGCAAGGATAGGGAGGAAGGGTGAGACCATCCCTTTCAACAGCACTGCAGAATTATGCCAAATGGAGCTGGCCATTTAACTTCAGCCTGGGCATCTGACCTGCTCCAAGGCTACGTTCAGACAAACAGCAGAGTTAAACAGGTTCTGCTGAACAGAACATGTTCCAATATACATGCATCAACTGTACATCCTAAAGCACTTCTGAAATCTACAAAGACAATTACTTCTGTCCCTATTAGCAGAACAAGCAAAAAAAACCCATTCTTTTCAAAGTTGGGAAAGAATTAGAGAGAGAGGAAATGGCTAGGCAACAACAATTAACGCATTTCTCATTTATGCCTTGATAAAAGTTAATTCCCCCCTACACACTATCTACTTACTTTCCAGATGGAAATAGATTAAATTAAGCATGTTTTGTTAACGGGTTAAGCATGTTTTGTTAATGGCATTACAGAAAGGATATCCACAAACCTACAGTGAACAGGTACAGCAGCTATGCAAGTGAACTACCTTGGCAAAGGGCTACAGAAAGCCCCATTTCTATATATACCAATTACTTATAACGTGCTTACACAAAGAAGAGAAAAAGAGTATTTTTCTCTAAATGGCAGCAGCTTCACATAAGCTCCTGACTTGCACTACAGCCAACCTCTTTCCACCATTATCAGCCTTGCAAAGCCAGAATTTGTCACTTTGGTATGGAGAGTCCCAGCTTTGCAAATAGACTGCTATTATAATTGCTTTCTGGCTTTTATTCGTGGAAATTTTAATTTTCTGAGGTTACATATGCCAGAACTGGTCATTATTCTAAAAGCAGTTGTACACATGTTCCTCAAATCTTGCAGTAATAGATGGCTCAGAAATATGTGCAGCTACGGGACCCCTACGAAAGACAATGACAGGAAGAGCAGCCAGATTCCAGAGTTCAGTCTCCAGCATTGCCCAACAGTGTTCAGTGAGGATCCTTTCAAGTGGGTCATGAGGAGACACTCATACAATTGAAAATCCATCAAAATATCATTGACTACTGTTTCCTATTGGCTCTAAAACTAAGAACATGCTTTCTCTGAACATGTGCCTAAAACGCTTTCTTTTGTTGCGAAGGAGATTGGAATTGGCTTCTTGACATATTACGGGCATATCTGCATGCCTCAGTTTGGTATCCATTAAGCAGAATTAAAGCTTGTTTTGTCTGAATGACTATGTTAAGCTGGAATAGCTCTGCTGCTGAGAAAAGCAGATGCTGGAGTTGGCCTTCCTAAACTCAAGGCAAAGTCTACCATGAAATACAATTATGATTTTTTTTTTAATCTTGTCTTTGTACCACTGTGTCCTAAATCTACGCTATTTGTAAAAATAGAAGCGGTATCACAAAATACATTTACTATACTACTTGCTAAAAAATACTTACTGGATCTCAGACTAAACACTTTAATCTGTCCTCAGCAACAATGTGGAAATCATAAAAGTAAAAACCTGTACTCATGTCCTTTAGCTTAGCATGCCTTCAAATATTCCAGAATCGTACATGATTCAAAACCTGGACAAAGGTAGAACAAACACTGCCATTAATATATAGTGTGTTACCAGAGCAGAACAGAGATGAGAGTGCTCATGGAAGTCACCTTCGCAAGTGAAAAGAAATTCAACTGTTCTGTCTGGTGAGGACACACTGCCGACAGCACCATTCCCGTCCTGGCTTGGTACGATCTGAGTCCCGACTATGCCAGTCCTTTCGTCCTCCCTCCTATTCATTCCTGCTTTTCCTTTTTGCTATCATTGCCACACACACATAGTCATGCCAAGAACTGGGTTCAGGGAACTGATTCAGCTGAAAATTAACTGAGAAGGAGGAGAAACAGGGACAATGAGGGTCAACAGGAGCAGCTTGCAATTAGATTGGCTTAAACTAATCTTGAAACAATACCCTCAGTACCCAAAGAGGCTATTCCTCTTTGCATCTATCAAGATGTGCAGAAAGTCAGCTACCCCATTTAATTGCATAGGCATAGCTAAAAGCTATGAATGAGAGAGGAAGGAGATAGGCTTGTCTGAAACTTTATAATGCAACCTGGTGCGCTGTAGACATAATAAAATTATTTGCTAAGCCAGTCCACACATTAGAAGAGCAGCTGCCTAGTGCCTAACTACGAAATTACTCTGTAAATGAAAAGCAGGAATAAAGAGTAGCCAAATGGAAAAATACTTCCTGACCCAGCCAAAGAAAATAATTTACACCAGCTTCCCAGCACAGATAAAGAAAAAAGGGTGCATGTACAGCACTAAGATGTAGAAACTGAACTTAAAGGTAATCAGCAAAAATTTAGATATTTCCATGGGTGTTTCTAAGACAGTTATCTGGAGGTGGGGCGGGGGAGGAAAGGTAGACTTTTTTTTTTTTTCCACTATATAGTTTAATACAGGAGAATATTCAAGATCTAAAATTGGACATGTAAGAAGCAGCAACTGATACCCTATTAATATTTATATTAATGTAAAATCAACTGCATCTCCATACCATCTTTTCATCCAGTGATCTCCAAATTCTTTACAGATGGCATGCAACTGTTGCAAACCAAAGTTAATTCTGAAAAGTCAATAAAAGGACTATTTTATAAAGTTGTCCATCTCTAAAAGGAACTTAGAGCATTCTATAGGCATAGAAAGAGTCACAGATTTGGCCCATCACGTGGCAAACAGAAAAAAAGACCCTAAGGTGCCATTCCTTCCTCAGGGAAATAAACAGCAAAAATCGCATTGGCTTTCCCTTGTATTTTTCACCATAGTAGTTAGATTCTCGGCAAGTTTGAATTATCTTAATTTCAATTAACTTAATGGATCTATAGCAATTCACTCTCACAAATTATCTGCCTTAAGTACTCTGACGTACCCATCCAGCTATAACTAGGGGAATGCAATTCTAATTATTACTCTCACTTGTCCTTCCTCCCCAAAAATCCTAGTTTTGTACTTCTGCCCATAACAGCTGTGGGACTATGCTAAGTAAAAATAAGTGCCTGCCTTCTTAATCTTGTCATCACATGTCTAATTAAAAACATGACTCCATTTTGGAGGCCCAGACCTTGCAAAAGCACAAGCTTTGGCAGACTCATCCTAGTTGCTAGTATATGTTTATTCATGTTACGCAGTTTTGGATTGGTAGTGTTCTGCACACAAGAGAAACACTATTTTCTACAGATGCACATGGAGACAGCCGAGAGTGTAATTTGCACAGTATTACCCACACTGTAGTCTTAACGAGAAAAACGCTCTTAATATAATTCTGTACCTGTCTACTGTCGGGGTTTTCTTCTTTATTTTTTTCAGCAACTCTATCAATTTAATAGAAGCCTCATGTCTTTCAGATGAATGCTAAACATACACAGATTGAAATAAACAAATACAGGCACTGCATATGGTCTGTTGACCCACTGATTCTCTTGGGCGCTGCAACTGAAAGAAGTATTACTGAACATTATATCCCTGAATCACCATGAGACAACCAAGAAAAAATTTTCTCAAAGTCATATTTTAAGATCACAGCAGAGGTAGGGACGGAAGCCAATTCCCCAAAATTCTAGCCTGCACTTGAAGCTTTTGAGAGCTGAATATTTTTAAAAAGACATCTGGAGTTTCAAAGGAACAACAGAGACACTAGAACTGGTCATCACTGCTTCAGATAAGGATCCAGCTCTTCCTAACTTCCACAATCCAGTTACTGGATGTGTCAGGATATTTCGATGCTTAAGTTCCATGAGATGTGCAAAGTTCAAGTCTTAGCCTTCCATGTGAACACTGAAAAAATTATGCCTGCGAACAAGGTGGTTTCAGTGACTCAGTAGGTTATAATCTTCCCTCTGCTACGATATAACAAACCTCATTCACAGAAATAAAAAGAATAAGGAAAGATAAGGAAAAATACAAGCCCACTGAAGTATTAAATGCATTCTTATTTGTGCAGATTTTGTCAGAATAAGAGTGCTAATCTATGCAAATTATCATATTAGAACTCATCTCCGACAGTCACATGCCTCCCATCATTTTGCAACATAAACCAATTCAGCAAGTTATTTGGATTTCCTGTGTAACAAAAAAGTCATGTCATAGCGCTATTGGTAGTGAAATAGCTGATATTATCACAGATCATGACACTATGTATGAAGGCATACGTTCCCAGGACTAGGTAGAACAGAATACCAAGGAGCAACAAAAAAGACATTCGGAAACCAGTAATAAAAATTAGTTCATACATGCTAACACAAAAAGGGGATATCTGTTCCCCATGGCATAATACTGTTTCTTTCCCCTCTTTCCCTTAATAAGCCAGGGAAAAAGAGTGACACGAAAATGTCATAGCAAAAAAAAAAGTTCAATCATGCACAAGAAAAAGTAAATTCTAATATACATATACAGCTTTTATTTGAGACATTCACCTTTTAACTACTTGAGATGCCTGTCTGGAAACGTGAATGTTTGGTAACCGCATCTACTGTGAAGCAGAAAACAGAAAATCTTTTCCTGCAGAGTGAAATGGAATGAAAATTAGTTCTATAAGCTCAGTTGTAGATCGCATAACCCAAAGCTGACTCAATTTCCTTCTACACTTAACAAACTTAATCAACACCCTGTCATCAACTGACTTTCTGAGAAGACTTCTGAGATTTAATGAGCTCAACTTAGAAGTGCCAATAGACCAATATGGATGTGGGAATTAGTCAAGACTTCTGCAAAACAAAAAATTACAGAAAACATACCGTTTGGCAGAACACGAACTCAAATTTATCTGAGAATATGGTGCTCTCTGGATACAAAATAATAAAGAAGCATTAAATTTTGCCAGTCCTACTGAAAAGTTGCCAAGTAAAGACATTAATGTAAATAACAAATTAAATATAAGTTTTAAAAGAAAATATATAAATTTATTCCTTAATAGTAATTTCTTCTAATATTCTCCAAAATCCTAGTGAACACAAACTTGCAGACAAGAATAGATGTTTCTTCCACTAAAATCAGAGGAGAGGTGGAGGGATCCTATATACATCTTAATAAATTTATAGTCCTTTATAGTCCTTTTCTTAGTGAGATTTTTTTTAGACATCAGCAATGTACTACTTCACTTGTTTATGAATTCAACATCTAAACTTTTCTGAAGTGTTTCTGAGTATACTAGATCTCTGAAGCATTGATTCAGAATAATAATGGATTCTTCCTATTTTTATTCCAAGACGAGATAATATCACAACATCTGAGAAGATTCTATTCTTAACAAATGATGCAATTGAAAAACGCAACCATAGAATATTCCATCAGGAAAAGTTTTACTGGGATACACTTGATTATGGCCCTTCAACAGGAACAGAATTAATATTATAAATTCTAGAGAAATTTAAATAAATAGTTTGTAAAAATAAATTGAAGAAAAAAAGCAGCACAGAGAGGATTATTGAAATGAGGATAGGTGATACAGTTAAAGCTGAATAAAATATCCAATTTACAAGGAAAACAATTAAGAAATATGACTATATTTCTCTACCTGTTAAGCTTTAAGAGATACTTAAAAGCTATTTGAGTTACCACAGCATGTGGGACTCCAGTCATAGAATCAGCCCTGTTACAAACTCTACCCGTTATAAACTAAGCAAAGGAACATCTAGCCAGAGTATTCCATGTAAGCAGTAGATGTTGGACACGGAAGAACCAAGATGTGGCTTTAAGACATTTCAGTACTTTCATGCTTTCTGGAAGATATTATTACAGTAATAACTGGTTGTTTTGGTTGATATCACTGGATGACACATTGCGGTACTTGGCTAATTTTCACTCAGTTGAGCTGCCAACTGACTGTATGGTAATCATTCAGTATCAGTTCAGTTTTGGCCCAGGGTTTTCAATACTGAATTTCTGTTTGGATAGTCTCAGATGTGGTAAGAATGTCAGTATGATAAGGTTTCTGTTGGAAGGCTTTTTATACATGTTTATGGGAGCTTCCATGTTTGTGACTTCAAGCAGAGTTTTATTCAGTGCTACAGCAAGCATAATTAAAATGCATAACTTTAAAAAGTTCAGTTTTTTTTTTCTTAAACAAAAAAAAAAAGATTTACCAGTTAGTACTGCAAAACATTAATAACAGGGTTCATAGTTCTGCGAAAACCTACATTAAAACCAGCTAGGAAAAACTACAGTCATTCACCTCTGTTGGGCACATGGCAACCTGGCTCTGGCCACTTACCTCCAACTGTGGTGGGAGCACACTGCGCCAGCTCGTCACCATCTATTGGACTCCTCTGAAGGCCAAACTCAAAATCATCAGTCAGTGCCTTTTGGCACTCTGTGAAGCTGTAGCTGGACCCAAAATAGCCGTTAGTCATTGTTTAAGAGACTTTTAATATGAGTGTGGTGAATGATACTTTTCAGCCTGCTTCCACCTCCTCTCCCCAGCTTTCCTCACCTTCCAGAGAAAAGCACCAGAAGAAAAAGGGAAAAACAGTAAGGTGAAACACATGGTAGCTGATATCCCATCACTGACACTAAACAAGGACTTCAAAAAGGTGCCTGTGGTTGTTAACTGCAAAGTCCCTACAAAAATGCCGCAGGAAGGGACCAAGGCATGAAACTAAATGCCAAGCTGAAGAGTGATGTTTTTCACTTCCCAATAATTCAAAAATTTTAGGTCTTTTGTCTCTTCTATGCTCTTTTCTTATTAAGACAATGTGCCCAAGAGAATGTCACACTAGGTTTTTTCAGCAGCAAAGCAAGTGCATACTTGTAGCAATAAGGTGGCTGATAAAGACAACTTCATAATGTATTTAGACTAAGAATTTTTACCCACATCTGATAGCCAGATATAAACATTTTAACATTGATTTGAAAAGCAAGAAAAGTTTTCATTCTTCCACTATCACCATTAAGAGACATGCAGGTTAACTGCTTACTAACACCTTCCCTGATCACCTCTATCACAAATAGATATTGCAAATGCAAGGTTTGCATGCAGTCTCAGATTTACAGTTTGTAAAATTATTTGGGGCTTTTTTTTTTTTATTTTGGTATTTGCACAGTGTTTTTTTTTTCTTTTCCTTCAAAACAACTGCTAAAACAAGCTGCACATGTAATTAACTAGATCAAGCGTACGCAAACCGCATCTCTACCTCAAGCAGTTTGCACTAACACAGACAGGGTACGAAAAGTCAAGATTTTGACAAACACCTAGAAGTTTCCTTCAATAAAATCCAAAGGCTGTTTTATTCAGATATGTAATAGTCCTGCACATTCACCTACAAGAGGAGCTTTTGATTAGAAGGGCTCTTGTTTAAAACAAATTATTATCACTTTCTTGAATGTATTCTAAACTTAGGATTTCTTTTTTCTAAGAGTTTGATTACAGATTAATTCTGCTGATCTCCTTTAAAGCATGCATTCCCAAATGCTGTCAATAAACATGCCAATAACTTGATTCAGGAGGGCAAAACCTGTTTTCTATATATCAAATTGATCCTTCCATGAAAACAGAAGGCGCAGGCAGCTTTGTTTTAAACAAAAGACAACTTCATCCCGCAGGCTGTTCTCTGCAGACATTAGATAACAGATTTTCCATTTATAACTAACGATAATTTATGTCTCATTAACATTGTAAAGGAAAAATCACCACAAAATTAAATCCACACCAATAGGCAGCAAGAAGGGACCATTTTTCTCCTCCCTAGATTGGTTTTTACATTGCTCTACAGCTTCTGTGAACCCTCCATGTAACATCAAAAGAAAACAAAATCCCTAGTGAGGGCTTTCACTGTTTTCCATTTTCCAAGGTGAATACGTTGGCTGAGAAAGGGATTGGAAAGATTTAGAGACTTGCTCTAAACTGAGGAACTGCTGAATAGCTGGTGGCCAGAAGCAGCTACAAACTCAGCAAGTTGTGTAGGAGCAGGCACAGCTGGGAAGTGACAGGGACACAGCCCCTGCTCCTGGGTCTTTAGAAGACTTGTGCCTTTCCAGGGAGGTTGCTCCACAGTGCTGCAAACACAGGGTAAGTTTTTAAATTGCATGTTTTTGAATATAATGTACATTGTAAAGTAAATGATGGATATTTCTTCCTCATATCAGTACAAAATGAAAATGCATTATTTACACTAAAATAGAGTGATAGGACAAAAAAAAAAGCAGAGTGAGAACATAACATAAATGTGAACAAATACATACTACGTGAAGACTTGAATTTCATCAGCTGAGACTTTAGATGACTAAAATTTTAACTGAAAACCTAATACCTTCCCTAAAAGCCTAAGAAGGAACCTTGCAAATATATGTGATACAGATGGAATGGAAAACAGAGCCAGTCTCAACAACTTGCAGGCTAGTCAGAAAACAGTCAGCAGTAAAATTAGTAAACAGAGAATTTAATCTACTTTCTCCTAAAGTAACTATTTAGTCACTCAGAAGGGGCCTGGCTACTCACATGACACTAATGGAAATGAAACACAGGCATAAAGTGCTGCTTCAATTTAGAAGGAAATCCTAACCCCTCCTTCAGCTAATGCTTTGCATATATGTTAATGTCAGTAACAAATTTCAAAACAAATCCTCTGTCAGGTTACAAAAATGCTGTGACGACAATATATAATCAGATGTTCCTCCGACTGGAGCATCAAAATCAGTAACAGTGACTAAAATAATTTAAAATCCCACTGAACACTGTTACGCTCATATACACAACCAGAAACATGTATTTTTTTTTTTTAAACTGTGACTAAACAAGACAATATTAAAAGACATTGGGAGAAAATATCCTTTCTCAAAAATTGATCAGCAAAATAATTTACTATTAAATTAAAATTAATTTTTTAAATTTTATTAAAATATATTTAAAATTTGTTGTTATGTAATTAATTGGTCAAATTAATTATAAATCAAATCAATTGGTCAAATCATTAGCAACCAGTAAGTTAAATCAAAGCAACTTGTTGCAGAAACAGTTCAGAATGATAACAACTTTAATATCTACTGGGAAAAGTAACACACATTCAAGGAAGAAATTTCTTAAGTAACAAGCTTAGGAATAAAATGGTGAAATAAACCTTTCTTAAAAAAATTTAAACAGCTAAATTTGGATTAATTATTAAAGGTCTAATTTGGCAGAATACTTCAAAATGTATGTTTACTTAAATCTGAATCTTCGCTTATTGCAACTTCATCCTTTCTATTTTTATGCTGTAAGGGGAAGAAAACTGGTTTTCTATTCATAGGTTTTAGGAAAAATCAGTTTATTTTCTCAAAAGAGAGAGAAGCCAAAAGAACAGACTTGAAAAGAAGTCTTGGGAGCTAATTCGCCTGTTGGGTAGAGCTGATATTGAAAGGTCAGGGACATTTTCATTAAAAACAAAGTTGTAAATAAACTCTACTGATATTCAAAGTGTGGACAAACCCCACTGCACAACTTACAACTGCAATGCCCCAAGAAGCGTGACTGCACCTACGTAATATTTGGTAGAAGTAATAAAATAAACATATTTCCTCATAAGTTCTTTAAAAGCTCTGAAAAAAAACTATGGCAGCTCCCCATCTGCATCTAGTGATGCTACAGCATGCTGCTTAGAGACTCTAATCAAACTATCTGTTTTTCCAAATGGAGCAGACACACATGAATCAATCACTTCTAGTCCAAAACAGAAGTATTCTTCCTAGTGTCCTCTACTAAAATTAATACTATAACTATAAATGAGCATGAACAGTGCTTACAAGCACCAGCATTAGGGTGTAAAGTCAGTTTTAAATGTGTGTCTGGTCCCTTATCAGCGAGTTGCAGAGGGCAGTCGGTGGTTAATGTCTCATCTCCCAATGAGAACTCGGGATGAGCAGTATCAGAGCCACTGCAAAATGGCTTATCATTAAACCATCATGCTCCCATCTCAGCTTACAAAATACAACTCTTTTTCCACACAGGGAGGAGAAAAACAGAAGAATTTGACAACACTGGTGCAATGCTTTACCTCATAAATGGGAGAAAACAGTCATTTAAAATAATTTCAAAAATTTCATTCAGTTAGCTGAAGAAATAACATAAACAACAACAACAACAAAAAGTTGTAGGGAAGAGAGAGACTGCCACTAGAAAGCTTTGTATAACTTTGCTTTAAAGCTGATTTGACCAAATAATCTTATACTGAGCATTCCCTTGCCTATTAGTGTAAATGTCTAAAGTCCTAGAAAGAAGCATGAAGCCATAAATAAGTGAGTGATATTTAACCAATAAGACACGACAGACAAATAATTTCTGGACCATTAATGAATGTCTCATGTGCATTGTAAAGCATGGGGCTAAAGGTCTAGATTGCCTTATCTTTCTCATAAAAGAAGAATTACGAAAAATGCAGGAAGAGGGCATCAGGGAAGAGTCACATTCCTGTGTTCCCACAGAGGGATGCCATGGTTAAAATATGGCTCATAGCCAAGATGTGAGCTTTATTTTTGGTCAAAGACTAATTAATTTTTGGATATGAAAGGTGACTGTATCTTGGTTTAGGTTTAAGTGCAAGGTTTACCTTTCATCAGTCACTAAATTAATTTATAATTTTTCACGCAGCCTGGCACAGGGATTTGAGAGCTTCCCACTCTCATTCATATTTACCAACAAACCAGAGAGCAACCTAAGCTATTTGAAGAAACATGTATGGGAACTAGAAGTCAACAACCTTTTACAAAGCTACACCAGCGACAGTTGCTCAGGACGGCAAGGAGAAGGAAGACATCAGTGTTCAACAGCAGAACTTTTTTGAGTCCCATGAAGCATTTTGATGAAATAAATAGTCACGATCTGCATTTTTTCCTCAATAGCCAAGTCTGTCACTAGGTTTTTCAAGCTGATCCTTTTTGTTCTTCAATTTACCTCAGAGGCCTTTGTGTCTTTTCCCTTTGCACACTCACTACCTGCAGGGATACCTTTCACCTCTCCTCCCTTGTAGCTACACTACAAAGTTAGGGTGTTTGCAATGTCATTACAGCCATTTGCAACTTCAACTTTACAATTAAAACTATCCCTCAACTCCTACATCTTCAGGGAAATTGATTGAACATACACATTTATTTCAGTGGTGCAAATCAATAGTAAATTCAGAAAAAAAAAAAAAAAAAAAAAAACATTCATTAGTT
>WHYT01017865.1:466949-483672 GCA_009806455.1 Tetrax tetrax
TTTCCTTTTTAAAGTGATTTTTTTTAAAAAAAAAAAAAATCTGTAAAATTGAAATAATACACTTCTAACGTTGATGATTCTTTTTGCTTCAGTTACCTTGAAAGAACTGGTTGTTGGGCATCTTTGTGGTTTAAAAATAAAATGCTTCTGTCTTGGCATAAATGAAATATTTCATCAACCAATAAGAGACTGAAGCAAAAAAAAAACAAAACACAAACAAAACCAATGGTCAGGAGGGACAGTGTCCCTGACTGGAGCCCAGCGGCTGCCAATCAGAAAAAACACAACAAACTTTATCAGAGAAACACAGTTGGAGAGGCCCATCTGGGCACTTTAGAAAGTCTTCACATAAACATCAATATTTAAAACGTTGTCTTCTTTCACGCAAATCAGCAGGAAAATCTGTTTTAACCAGACTACAGACAGTCTGAGAAAGCAGCAATTAAAATCTGTTACCCACATCCTATCACTTTCACTTCAGGGATTTATTTTTTCCCCCCACTCTCCACAAAACTAACAAAAAACAAGGTTTTGCCTTTATGATTTAATGTTGCAAGGAGCGAAGAGCAGCCTGTGGGTTGTCAGGATTACAGCTGCAGTTAGGCTACAGTTACAGGTACAGACTGAGGACAAAGAAACAATTCCCTGACGGGACAGGTTCAAATTTGTACGCACATGGGCATACAGCACAGTACGCAAGGCTACGCAGATGAATGAAAACCCTTAGAAACGCGACCCTCTGGCACTATCACCTTGGCTCTATGAGGCTGTCAAAGAAATTAAGGACACATCACATTGATAATTTGTTTAGCAATGGGTGTAGAGGCTCTAATGACAAAACTCAAGAGGATGAACGGCAACAAGAGGAGCCCCAGTGCAGTGAGCCAGCAGCAGTGCAAATCACCACAAAGCATACAGAGAAGACTGCTGACTACCACACATTTAACGTGGAATTTACAGTCGAAGCCAAAGGACAGCCAGTTTAAATCATGTCTGTTATGTGGTACAACACACAGGCTAAGATCCCACTGCCCCAGCCCACAGCGCTGTTGACACAGTGCCGTACCTAAAGTAATATATACGTGTGCTCCTCAGAGGCTGCAGTTGCTTAAGCAGAGAGCTGCTCCAGGACAAAGTGGGAATCAGCTTGTGCCCTACCAGGCAAACCGGTAAGAGAGCTGCAGACATGCCCACATAAAATATTTCCCCTCTTAACGTCCCCTGCACTCAGCAGAGCTGGCTGAAATCCTCTAACAAATATTCTGGGAAAAAAATGCCAACTGCTGAGCTGTTTGAACCTCTCCAATTTGACAAACTTTCAGTAAATCAATAGTAAATTTCTGAAGGATTTTAGTTAACATTTGCAGCCCTCTTCATCCTAATACTTTCATACTAATACAATAAGCACAGTGCCCAAGAACAAAAGAAAAAAAAAAAAATATATATATATACACACACACATAGGTTATTGATCCAACTGCTATGAGACATAACTGATTATTAACGGGAGCCAGTAAGAAATATTACCCTTTGGTTCAGTGCAGTGTAATTAAAGATATTAATCAAGTCCATGTGTTTTCTTGTGCAGATTCTTGTCTTTGCTATGAATAGCAGCTAGGGATTCAAAAGGGTAATGAATACTGTAGCTAGTATAGCAATAACTATGTAGAATATGGAAAATACAGCCATCAATTATCAAATGCTGGTAGGTTCAATCATTTCATTTTCTTAAAAAAAAAAAATTAATCTTTGAAAGACAACAAGTTGTCAGCATTGGAAATGGCACTGGTAAAAAGCAAAGGATACTGGTAGCCAACAGCATTTCTACAGATGAACACATGTGGCCAGAAATTTTTTTAACAAATTGCACATCTAAACAGTAAACCAACATCACACAGAAATCAAAGTCAAAAGGACACTCCTTATCCCAAAAATATTGTCTCCTTGCAAAAATAAACAAGCTTTGAAAACTAGACAGCACTTCTAAGAGGAAAAGAAAGAAAGAAAGAAAGAAAAAAAAAAAAAAGGCAGCTCACAGAGTTTGGAAGACATTTCCCAAGCAAAATAAAAAGGACTTTTTGGCTGAGCTGTGTTCCCATGCTCCCAAAACTACACAGAAAGCCTTTCTCCCTGATGCAGTTTCTTAGCAGCTGTCCTTAAATGTCAGAAAGTTATTTCATACCTCAGTACATCCTGGTGCTTATCACTTCCCTATCTGCAAATACACACTTTTGATAAATCTTTATTGCGTAAGAACTACTATCATTTTCAAACTACCTTCCTAGACTTTAAAGTGCATACAATGTTATATATGAGAAAGCGAACCTAAGGATTAATCAACAGGGTTCATAGCCTTAAGTGTTGGGCTTCATCCAGCCTGTATTGTCCACTTTGAATGAAAGTATTCCCACCAGTACATTACTGCCATTTATTCTTAATGTACTCTTAAGCTTTTGTTGTGCAAGCACAAAGGGGACAAAGATGGACGAGAATGATCTTTCAGAGCATTCTGCTTTCTAGTTTCTCCCAATACAGAAGAATATCTGCGCATAAGGCACAGAGTAATAAATGCTAAGGATATCTGACTAGTCAAGAAATATTACTTATAACAAGTAACCCAGACTTCCCCTATTCTTTTCTGTGTAGCTTTTTCCGCAAGTGTTCATGCATCCATTAGAAAAATCCTCTTCAGATTTCATCTGGAAGATCAAGCACTAAATGAGGTTTCCAGGTGAAAAGACATGGCAGCATTTTGGTAGGGAAAAAAACAAAAACAAAACCTCACTATCTTTTACACATAATTTTGTTGTTCCTCTACAAGATAACAGGTATTTCAGACACAGCTAATAACCTTGTGACATGTGTAGGGAGCTCCAGTTTCTCAACATGCGATCTGTGAGAAGTTGACACGTGACCTCCATCATCCCTTACATCAAAACTTCTCAAGCAGTGGCCTACAGTCAGGTCAGCAGGTGACCTGCTGCCAGCACCAGTTGGATCCTCCTTGCTTATCACCCATGCATGTATTTCTGCCACAGAGGATCAAAGGTAGATGGATGATATGCAGCCAGCTGCAGTCTTAACTGTGAGTAGGTTTTATCTTTTCTTGCCCACTCAATAAAAATACATTGAGAAATATTTCCTTTCTTTATATGACCTCATTAGAGTCTAGTTTTAAATGAAACAGAGGAAAACCAGATTTTAAAAAATTTCTCTTAAGGTTTGAATGCTCTTAGGGTTCTCTTCCCTGCAGATCATTCAGAACACCACTAGCTTTCATATTCCCATCAGATAAAGGGGCAGGAAAGTTCTTCAGAAGATGCCTCTAGTTCCACACAGATCTTTATTACAGCTCCACAGTTCTCTCCCTTATTAGTTGACTTGCTAACTTCAGATGAAACTTTACAGTACTATTTCCACTTGGCTAAGTTTTTATGGACTCCCTGTTAGTCTAGTGATAAATAAGAGTTATTTAACGTAGTCATGTGTCTGAAAATCTGAGATGCTGTATGACAGCAGACCATTTTCTTGTACAAACTGAAGTTAGATTCTTTTGTGCCTTTCTCTTAACCATAATTATGCAGAAGGACTAGTGAGGTATATGGAGAGTATAGAGCTCGTACATTATAGCATCTGGATTTAACACACAAAGTATTCTGAAAAGTTATAAGTCTGCCAGGTACCTACACTTTGAAAACATAAATAATTTTACATTTTGTTTTCTCTCCCCAAAGAAGAAAATGCATCTTTCTGAATAGTAAACATGAGCATTAAAAGCAACACTATCAACATGGCTCACGGCATTGATTCTGTAATATATATATATTCTTCAAAATAAGGAAGAGTAATTCAGATAAAGCACAACATAAGATGACTAACTCCCAGTGCATTATGGAATTTCTGTTACAATGTGCTGGGATGTCACTACATTAGCCTTCATTTGGTGAACATGATACTTAACAGCGTCCCTGTTGGGAACATGCTCGGGAGGAAAGGACTAAAAATGAGACATGCTTTTTCCAGTTCATCAAGCTCATTTTTAACCAAAGTCAGGAACCCGAGAAGAATATGAGCAAAAAGTCTTGTGCCATACCAGTGCTGTAACATTTAACACAATATTTGGCATGCTTACCTCATTTATATACTTTCCCTTGCACTAGCAGGTTTTCATCAGCTCTTAATGTAATTTATTTTCAGAGGCTTGACTTTTCCTTTAAATCTACATTGGAACACTTGGCTTTTTAGCACTTAACTGGTAGAATAACACCACTGTATCTAAATGTGCTACCATTCACCAGGGGAGCAGCACTTCATTGTGCCAACATAGTCTAAATGACTAAATTCACCCTACTCTTCCCCAGTGGCAGCTGATGCCTATGTATCAGCCACCGGCCAGCTCGCAGCTTACTCACAGGAGAAAGTCTTTTCCAGGACACGCTAACGGTACAGAGGACTGCAGAAACAGAGAGTCGCCAGGGAAATGGAGCACGCTCAAATATGTAGAGCATGCAGCAATACTCACACAAGTGTCATACAGCAAACTGTACAACAGAGTAACTTAGTAGGTCAAGTCTACAGAGGCCATGCACACTGACTGACTACTGCACCAATGAATTCTGTCCACGGCAGTGCTGCATCACTGGAAAAAAAAAAAAAAAAAAAGTGAAAAATCCTTAATTTCCCTTAATTCAGTCATTGTTCTAAATAGCATTATTAGCATGCAAATATTAGAGGCAAGCATTTGAACTGTGGGGTATGGTACATTCCATTTGGAAATTCATAATCATGAACGAGACACCCCTCTGATTTGCCTATAGCACCTAGTTATACAGCTTTCCAAAATGAGTATCAAAGCTTAGGCAGGAAGTGGTGGGTTTGATTCCTGCTGTGCTAGATTTGCCTGCTACATTTATGAAGGAGGTACCTGTATATCCTTGCTCTTTTTTTTTGATTCTGCAATCCAAATTTTAAAACACACATAAGAATGCATGTTCTACCTCAAAACATTCATCTTCAATACTTTAAATATCGGTAAATGTAACTGAAACATCTAAGAACAGCTACAATTCAGAATATTTACACAGGCATCATTTGTTTTGCCTCCAGTATCAACATATTTTCATTACTTAAAATATATTATCTATAAGTAAGTTTAGTCTTTGTCAGAAATATAACTGCAATTCAACAAAATCTAAATGTGGCTTTTGTGAGAGTTCTATTCCAGAGAGCAGTAAGCCAGTTAGTCAGGTCTGACCTATGTGCATTGTGTGTACTTTATCTGTACGTGATGCAGCAATATCAGGGTTACTGATGTTTTTTCCCCCGAATCCAGCACTTCCTCCTCTCATCTGTAAGCACTGTAAAGCACTACAAGGAAAAAAAGTAAATTTGCTGGTCTTTGGTAGCCTTTTGCATCTCTGTTTCCCACATTCAAAACAACTGGGACATGCGAAATGTGGGAAAGTCCAATCCAAAACCTCCTTCTATATGAGCCCTACAAAAGCCTGGATTTTGCTGTTCAGACTGGAATTGCCGATACAAATCAATTGAGGCGTAAAAAAAAAAAAAAAAAAAAGAAAAGAAATCTATGTATTGCTTTGAAATTCCATTTCATACACAGTACATACATTTCAAATAGATGCTTCAGAGAATCATTCCACACAGGGCAAAATGAAAGGCAAGAGAAAAGGTTCAGCTTACATTATTCTTCTCTTTCTCATCTCCTCACAGAACTTGCCACAACACTTTATCTATGTTCCTTGAACACAATTAATCTAACTTCTAATTAGGTCCTTTGTAATCTTGCTTTGAACTAATTAGGATTTTTTGAACCTGCCTGTACATTTTCTACCTTATCAGTAACTCACGAGATCATCCTTTCTTCCTCTGGACATGCACCAAACTGTTCATCCCGCACAAATCAATGCCTAAAACAAAGAATAGATGCTGCCTTCTGGCATACATATTCATAGCTGTCTTCATGCTAATCTGCCACAAAAGTATGGCATAAAACTACTACCACCATTATAATTAAAAGAGGGTGAAACCTCCTCATGAATTGTATCCACTGATTATCACTGTAAGGGATTCAGAACTTTGACTGTTTCACAAAGCTGCATGTCCCACATCTACTGAGAAATCCCCACTCTAGGTTTTGCTCTTGCTCTCCCAGATGTCACATGGGGTGTAGCAAACTTCTCGAACTGTAGCGAGGTCCAGCTCTCTTGAGGTTTACTGTAATTGAGCTTTCAACAAAAACGTATCCAGTCATCACCTACAGATCTTCAGCACGAGCCTAAACCACATTTATTTGCAATTAAAGTGCCCAGTAGTAACGTTTCATAAACCACAGTAAAAGCAAGGTTATCACGTATCAATGGAGGGA
The DNA here is from genome assembly GCA_009806455.1 of Tetrax tetrax. Taxonomy (NCBI): domain Eukaryota; kingdom Metazoa; phylum Chordata; class Aves; order Otidiformes; family Otididae; genus Tetrax; species Tetrax tetrax. The sequence continues at coordinate 473,335 of WHYT01017865.1, forward strand.
GAGTCACTGCACGGATCTCAATTCTAATAACATCTCAGAAAAACTCCTCTTCAGAAAAGAAAATCATGGTGGAGGTTTTAAAATTCTAACATCAGACACTTTTTCAGGTTAGTTCACCCATGAGAACTAACCCAAAGTGCTAAACCACTCACGTTAACAGGGCAGGAGAAAGACCCACCATGGGATGCCCGATTCAAAAACAAAAAAGGAGACGTGAACTCTTTGTATTACTTCGGGGCTATCAGGAAACCCCACGTGTGTGGAATAGTTAACAACCCAAAGATTATACAGCCTTAGGGCCTGCGTCTGTGCCCCTCTCATGTAATGCTTCACACAAAATATCTTTCCTTACATACCTTGGATTAAGGATGTATACATTCTCAGCAAGGTCTTCTAAGGTTCTCCCACACCGTCAGCATAAACCTCTCCTGCCAGTCAGGGTTTGTTTGCTTCTGGTATCCAGAGATGCCAACCCATGAACTGCAAAGAGTCCCATGGGAGCTACTCGTCTCCTGGGTACCCTTGTCTTCTGTTGGGTAACAGATGTAACACCAGATAATAAGTCACTCAGCATGCAGAAAAAAGAAAAAGTGTCCTTCTCAGCTTGGCGGGATTGCGATTGCAGCAAACTGGCAGAGGTAGCTTACACAGTTGAGAACTTACAGGATGCACGCACATACACACACAGTGGCAGAAAGTCACATATCACTGTACTCAGTCAACATCAGACAATGCATTGCTCTAAGGGAATTGGGACGGGACACACCTATGCCTTAGCATTGACTCACTCTCCCTCAAAACAATCTCAAGATGCTTTTTGAGGGACACCTAGGAGAAGTTTAATTTTTTGAGACTTCCTTATAGGTTTCTTCAGATACAATCTGACACGTTGCTCGGATGCTTTAACCTTTCTCCTCAGTAGGTACCAGGCGTGACTCATGGCAAACCCTGACCACAGCTATGCTCTCAGCTATAACAACTTAGTACAATCTGTTCGGTTATGCATAGCTGCTACAAGGCTATTTGCCTCCCATTTATGTCAGAAGCTTTGTGGTTTACATCTCACCCTAGTTATGTACTTTCATTTCCTTTCCATAAAAAGAGCTGCTTTGTCTTAGCTGAACAACAGAAACTGAGCAAAACAGCAAACAAAGAAATGATTCAGTATATAGATGAACCACTAACATTAACAATGCTGTATATATTGGTTTCCCAACACAGTTTCAATGCCTAAAGGCTTTGCCAGGGGGGCAGCAGAAATGATACACCATAATTGTTGTTTCTGAAAGTCTCCAGATCTGATTACTGGCACTAAAAGTATCACCGTATTTTACTAAACTGAATTAGTGAGCTATTCTTGCTGGAAGCAGCAAAGTGCTAATAGCCTGTTGTTATGATATTCACTGCACTAAATGCCTGGGCTTTCATAGACAACAACTAGCTATGCTGCTGGTAAAGCCTGCCCACCATCCACTGCAGCATACAGCAATTCGCAGAGGAAAAATGTCAATTATGAGTTTGCCTAAAAGATTTCTTAGCAAAATACCAGGATTTTATTCAAATATATGTATTACGCCTGTGGTTAAGCTTTTCCATTCCTTTAAAATATCAACATCAGTGGCCCTCTAGCAAGTAGCAGTATCTTAGCCACAATATGAAGAAAAACAGCTTAAAGTTATGAGAAAACCAAAACCGAAACCACAGTTTACTAAAATACAAAAAGACACGTTCTCTTGGTAAGCACGTCTACTGGGCCAAAATCCCAGAACTCTGGACTCCAGAATGGTAAGATTCCTGTGCCCAAAGAGATCTCATAGCAAAATTGATTTGATCTATGTGAACAGACACAAAATTACAGTCCTGATACACAAGGAAAAAAATTGCCTAGACCTGCATGTTTAATGTATGTTTTCAGTGCAACAACAGAGCAATCTTTGATTTCTCAGTAAAACTTCCATTCCCCTCATAGTAAGCCTCAAAGTGCACGAAACAAGTAAAATGAAAACTATTCTTGAACAGAAAGTGTAGCTTTTCAAGGTTCATAAGACACCATAATTTTAAATATATTTTTGAATGCAAAACCACAAATGGGTTGTTTTTGAAATTATTATTTCAAGTGTATATACAGAGATAAACTTGATACTAGAGAACCATTCCCACAGCACAAAGCGTTCAAAAAACTACCTAGAGGTTGATAGGAATGTATTTTTGTACTATCTTGTTTGTGATGCTAGTTTTACCTGTTTTGCATTACATTAAAACCAAGATACTTCAAATTTTCAGAAAATAATATGTGAGTGACCCCAACCCACCAGTGCCAAGGTCAAGGCAATTACATATGATGAACTTTAAGAAATCAATATTAATCCGACAAAAATAGTCTGTTAAATATTCTCAGCAAGCTCCATTCACATCTCCTTTAGACAACATAAGGTTTAAGTAGGACCAGCAATATAAAAACATTAATTCCCTTCTGCGCCAGCATTTCAGCTCATTTCTACTCACATTCCATTTACTCATGAGCAGATCCATTCACAAGAACAGAAAAAAGAATTTAGTAATGTTGAATAACCCTCTCCTTTTCCAATCTTCAAGTTATCTGCTTAAGTAAAACAAATATAACCCTACAATAATTCAAACCAACTAAGATAAAATAAAAATATTTTTTTAAAAAATTATATTAAAAAAAAATATTAAATCCTGTATACTGCACTAGAAAAGACCATGGCTTTGTGCTCCTTCCCATCTCACTCCTTCCAGTGCAGATGGACACAGCCACAGACAAGGCACAGCAGCCACCTCTGCCAGGAAGAAAGGCTGCCCCTGTCACCAATGACACTACTGTCCCCTCTACCTAAATGCATATTGGTTGGACTTCAATCACTTCCCTGTTTGACACTGAAAAAATTCAAAGCCAATTAAATCTTTGTGATGAAAACTTACTGGTGATAAAACAAAACTGTTGGCATCACCTAGGATGTCCCATTTGTCATTTTTTTTTCCTTCAAGTTCAGAGATTTCAGATTCATAACCAAAGCAAGTCCCATAGTATAGAAGCAATTTTATTCTACTGCATGGGTTGTATTCACAAAGAAACAGAAATACTAGCAAGTTTTGCTAAACTTTGGTACTCCAATAATAGAGCCCCAGATGCGTGAATAAAGGATCAGCGATACAGAAACCTTTTCATTTTACCATATTCTTAAATATAATAAATTGTAAAGGAACTTGTTTTCAATTAACATCAAGTATAGAGCAATTTAAACTTTGCACAATTCCCCTCATCTATTTTCTGCTCTTAATTCTTTCCCTGCCCCATACCAAACTGATTTTCAAGAGACAAGTCACCTCTTTTGCTCTGAAGATGCACCTTCTTTTCCTTCTCTTGATCTTCTCTCTTCCTTTTGGGCATATGGAAGCCATCAGCATCTGTTTTGATGATTTGTTTCTATAACACTGCTGATATAGCCTTAACATTACCACAGCTGCATTACTATTTGCCTTTGTCAAAAGTTGTCAGCAGTTCACCACTTGTTCTTATTTTAAATGTTGAATTTTTACAGCAGTTGAAGCCATACCTGTTTAATGTCTGACAACTGCTTTCACTGCTTCTTCTTTGTGTTTACTTTTACCAATGGTATAGGTTTGCACTGTTGTTCTTACCTCAACTTGCAAAAAGATTTCTCATTTATAGCTATATCAGTTGGCACAAGCCATTTCAACCCTGGAGAGAGATGAAGGGACAGAGTATGAAAGGGACGCTCACAGAAAGAGAACCTTCACCTGTTGCCCAGGGCTTACAGCTGGGTATCCAGATAGAACACGCAGAAGGTGAGAGATATAGCACTTCAGAAAAAGCACTAACAGAAATACAGGAAAATATTTTCTTCCTCTCTCTTATCACTTAAAAAAGTCAGCTTGGAAACCGCATCACTGAGGCAGTGAACACACAATAATGGATTTTCTATGGGCTCAGCTGGGGTTTCCTGTGTGGAAGTGACTTTCCAATTCTTGCAGCTGCACAGTGCGGGCCACCCTGTCTCCCCTTTTTTGCTCTCGCAGATGTTATGATGGATACGGCAAGCAAATATGATCCAGTTCACAAACCTTGCGTCACTCTCAAGTCTAGTCCTGATGGACATCTAATTCCTCCTCAGGCAGCCAAAAAGTACATTCCACTGACATGCAGCAGCCGCTAAGGAGATAAGTGAATATTTCCTGGCAAGCGGTCAGGTCACCTGTAAATGCCATTAGGTCAGAGCAACATAGACAGGTAGAAATGCCAGGCAGAAACGACGGCATAAAGATTTCCATTTCCTCTGCGAGCTTCACAGGCTCTATGCCAAATGTAAATAGGCCTGTAGCACAGCCTTGGCCAGCCTGGAAATGTTCAAATCACTGGCAGTGCAAACCTCCGCAGATCACTCTACGTTAAAGGCAGAGGTACGGCAGCCTGATCTGTGGCCAGAAGTACTACAGTACAGAAGCAATTGCTCTTTCTAAAGAGCTGCTTCCAGCCTGGAGACAGAAAACGACGGTGAGATGAACATCATAGTTCCAGCACAGCAGAAGTCTCTGTATGTGTTGCCCTCAGAAATCTCCCTTTTTCAAGTGAGTTTGTGTCTAACAATTTACATAGAAATCACACAGGGAAATATACATCATGCAATCTGAGATATCAGACAATATACCTAAAAGATATGTTGGCATCTAGCTAAGCCAGTTAAGAAATGGCTGATCACTTAACACCTTGGATTGGATAAAATCTGATCCAGCAGATGATACAGATATATGTAGATCCTGCATAATTGCTCAGGAAGCTCAAGCCAGAAGTCAGTCTTTCTCTCCTGAGTTACCATCTTTCTATGATGCTACAGGTTATAAAAGGCACTACAGAGCCAAACAGAATTTCCTCTCAATCTTGGGACATAACATCCTGTAGAATTTGACATATAATGTACCAGCCAACATTCAGTGCGCATGAGTGGTTTTCCACACAACACACTTATCCATCCATCTGCATTAATTTATATGACTGCCATCAGCATCTGCAATCTCATCATCTAGGAATAAATACAGCAGCTTTCAATACATACTTTCTACACATATGTTACAGGGCATATGCTGATCATGGGTTAGTGTCAAGAAAGAACATACCCTCCTTGCACACTATTATACAATTACAGGTAAATGTATTATGGGGATTTATATCTTCATTTGAAGCATCTGGTATAAATCAACATCGTGGGCAGGATACAAGATTAGAAGGGTCATTGGGTCTTTCCTGATACAGCAAATAATTTGCTCCACATCAAGTAAAGCACTTTTTTTTTTTTCTTCCCCAATTCCAGTAACTCCATTCAACAGCTTCAATTTCCCTTGAATTGCTTTCTTGCAGCCTCCTCACAGTGTCAATCACAAAGCAGAAGCTAATAATCCAAAAATGTCTTTTCCACTTCCCCAAACATCTACTAAATAGGATTCAGGCAAAGAGATTAAAAAGCTAAACTCAGCAACTTGTTCTGACTCTCCCCATTGCATTCCAGTCACCAAGGGGGTAATTCTTTTTGCTTCAAATATAAAAAAGCATTTATAATGGAGTTTATTTAGATCTTCTTGCTTTAAGTAAGCAAGTTTTTAATCTATCACATACATTCCTGTAATGTAGGTTTGATGTTAATGGGTTGTAAAGTGGGTAATAATTTTCTAACTGACCTCTTCAATCAGATTAGATCATATTATTGACCATGTTGTTTGTTTTATAACCACAATCATATTGTGGAAGAACATCTCTTGCAAGTAGCACATTTGTAAGTGCCCATTAAGGCAAAGGATGACAGGTCTGCATGTTTGGCACTTTTTTAATATTTCTTTTTACCTTGCTGGCAGTATTCCCATCAGTACCCTAAATCTATTTGTATGTTTCTGGGTCCCTACTGTCTGGGGTTGTTTTGCTTTGAAAAGATGCTGCGCTATAAAAGTGACAAAATCTAAAACATGCAAACATGGTAACTTTTTTTTTTTTTAAAAAGAGCCCAAATCCACCAGGCATTCCTCCATTTTTTGAATGGTTCTTTTGGTCACTGCAACATTTCTTCTTAAGAGTAAACCCTGAACATTGTTTCATAGCAACACTTAGCAGGAATTTTTCAAACAAACATTTGTAAGAAAATGACCGTTCACATGCTCTTTTCAGCACCCATTTGTGCATTCAATAGCTGCATTTTTGAGCTCCTTATGCCTCCTAAACAGGAATGATAGCTCATGGTCAGGCACTGGACTGGGACAGAGACTGATCCAGCAAGTCCCCAAACCCTCAGAGGCAAAGTCAAAGAGTGTTTCAAACCTCAAGTTACTCAGACAGTGGTTTCACTTTCCTTTATCACAGTTCGCTGTGTCTTGTCTGTGCCATTGCAACTTTCTTTGAGGACAGACTGAAATCAAACAATCTAGGTACAAAATACAAATCTCAAACAGTAGTGGAGAGAAGCAGACAAACAAAACAGACTAGGAACTGGTTGTGCTGCTAGAGGAAACAGCATAAATTTTTGTCATCAAGCCCTCTAGTGTGGATTTGGCAAAAACATTGTTCTCCTAATGTGTCAATTGTTCCTCTTTAAAATGAGAATAATATTTTCCCTCACTACACTCATCTGTTGCTTTATTAATCAAGTTTCAAGTTTTTTTCAAGGCAAGATTTATATTCATGCACTGTTCAACATAGTAAGATCTCAATATTAACTGTGGATATTAAAAATGAAAACACATTCCCATGAAGACTTCACTTTCATGACATGAGAATCCCAACTAAAACAACTGCAGTATTTACGACTGGTAAGGGGAAAAAAATATCCTATCTTCCATTTTCATTTTATTACACTTCACTGAGTCTCCAAATTGTCTTTCAGAGTTGCAATTGAAATGATAACCACAGAAAAATAAAGGCAAATGCCAGAAGGAGCAGCAGTGGTGTCAGCTGCACATTATTCTTGTCTAGCTGTTATTTCTAGTAATGAACCAAGCTGTTTTCCTTCAGTTCAATGAATATAAATATCCAGATATTCTCTCCTTCCCTAACACACTTTTTTTCTGAGCAGGTTCTCTATGAAATGCGAACAAATGCAACTAATGCTGAGTTGTTAGCTTTTTATTACAAAAGTCTATTTCCGTATGATATAAAGATTTCTTCTACTGCAGTTGAAGTAACTTCTCCAGAATTGCCTACACAAAATGAGATTCTAACTGTTGCTATATCTGTTACTAAATCCCTACTGAATTTTAATGCAGAGTAATTTGAATAATCTTTACCCTGCAGTAACTTGTTCATTAGGCTGAGCTTTTATGCACCTAAATTACCCAATATAATTTGGATTTGTGAAAAGTACTTCTTCACTATGTACACAGAGATTATTCAGTGCTTAGTCAGAAAAACATCAATTAAGAGTTAAACTGAAGAACTGGAATTCAGCCCGTCAACTGCTCATTGTCAGTCTAAATTAGGCTGCAACGTATTTTTTAGGAAATTCAAACATGGTACAAAATGCAGACAGAAGTTTCAAAAATGTGAATGTCTAGCACACCACAGCAGAAGTACCTGAGTAACCTGTCAGTCACATCCACAGAATCATGGAATCATTTAAGTTGGAAAAGATCCTTTTTTTTTATGGTGAGGCACTGGAACAGGTTGCCCAGAGAGGTGGTGGATGCCTCCATCCCTGGAAATGTTCAAGGCCAGGTTGGATGGGGCTCTGAGCAACCTGATCCGGTTTAATATGTCCCTGCTCCCTGCAGGGGATTTGGAAAATATGACCTTTAAAGGTCCTTTCCAAACCAAAATATTCTACGATTTCATGATCATTGAGTCCAACCACAAATCTAATACTGTCAAGTGCACCACTAAACCACGTCCCTAAGCACCATCTCTACATATCTTTTAAATATGTCCAGGAGTGGTGCCTCAACCACTTCCCTTGGCAGCCTGTTCCAGTGCTTGATAACATTATGGGGGAAGAAATTTTTCCTAATATCCAATCTAAACCTTCTCTGACACAACTTGAGTCTGTTTCCTCTTGTCCTATCACTTGCTATGTGGAAAAATCAACCAACATGCAACTGCAGTCAGTGTATTTCCTAGGAGCAACATCTACTAGCACCATGCTACGCTTAAGTGACCCATTGCCCTAGGACGAAAATACTGTTTCTGCTGCTAGCTCAGGTAGAGCCTTTTATGGGGTACCCAGAGTCCACATTACAATGTGTCATCATTCACTGTTCCCTTATATATCCCTCATATATTAGTTTAATGGCAGATTAAAATAAATCAAAAGCAAAGCAAACTTTTTCGCCCCACTAAAACTTGGGTATGTTCTCCTTTGTAACACCTCATGCTCACTCAGCACTAGACTAGAGGCAGCTAAAAAAAAAATAAGAGACTAATGTCTGTGCTGCAGAGTTGATTTCAAAAGGCTTTATAGCTCAGTATAAAACAAAGTACAATTATATACTCGCTGTAAACATAGGATACAGTAAGACAGTTCCACTTGAACTAAACATACAATGATGGCAAGAAAAGTAAATCTGTAAATTCAAGTATCACCTCAATATTGAAACCTTCCTGCATTGCATTCTGTAAAGCTGCCTTAAGATTTTTTTAGACATAAACAGAGGTTTCTATCAAAAAATATTTGGCTTTACAAAGCACATATTTAAGCTAACTTTTTATTTGAATTTTTGATTTAAATAAAAAAAAAGTGATTTAAAAAAAATAATTATTTTCAAAACTACCAATTACAAAAGCATTGTTAAACATTCAGATTGCCTCTCTTTTCTCTCCTTTCCCTACACTTTTGAATGCTGTATAGTTGTGTAACAGAGCCTCTTTTCTCTCACTTTTCCAAACCCTTCTAACACTGGAATAGACACATCAGATATTGCAAAATTTGCAAAGTAGCTGAGACTGTTCCATTTTACCAGTCAAAATCCACATGTGAAAGTAGCAGGATTAACCTACACACATGTGTGGTTTTCCAAGATTAGAATACATATGTAATTACAGTGTATGTTATGAAGGTGATGGTTTATAAAGCGAATAAATTGATTTGCAAGTCTGAAGTACAGCAAGAAGCAATTATTGTACTTGGTATCTGACATTCATGTAACAGACAACTCTATAGCAGGAACCCTAGGGTTTACCTTGATGAGACTTTTGGTGATAGTAACTTGATCTTAAAAGCTTCTCTTTAGCTCTCACATGTCAATATATTCTTTTGAAAATAAAAGATCAGCACAACTGGATGGTTACAAGCCTTGCTGAAATGTAAAGTCAGTCTTCACAGACAACACACCAAGACTATAAAATTAAAGAATGAACTCCAGCTAAATAAAGTAATGGTCCTCCAGTGGAAAGACAAAACACAATTAGAACTCACATACTTATTTCAAGATCAATATTTTTCTACTGATTTGCTGAGGAGGCTTTTATGAAATTTAAGCGTAGTTCACTTTTAAATACTCTTACCGCCAAAGGGTATGGTAGGCTGTATTAATTCTCTTCCTTTTATAAATCAATAATTAGATCGCCAATTTGCTTAAAGTGCTTTGGAAAAAAAGGAAGGAGGATGGAAGCTATATTTTACCTTTCTACAGCACGTGTTGAAAGGCTCAGTAACTCATACCATCACACTTAAAGATCATGACACTCAGAGACAACATGGAAAGAAATCAAAACCAAACATGAAACATCTTACTCAAAATTTTAGTAAATAGGTCAAGTTTCACCATGACAGCACCCAGACCCAAATACAGTTCTTGGGTTAGGTCCATCTTCCCAGTGTAACTTTTGTACCATAAGGGTGGAGTTGCAAGTGTGGAGACTGAAGCAAAAAGATATTTAGCGGACGACAGCCTCTTGAGTGTTAAAGTTATACCAGTATGATTCCTGTTAGCTAGAGGTAGAGGAGAAATAAGGGGAGGTGAGAAGTTATCCAGTCACCATTATAGCTAAGAAGTTGTGTCTTTGCATGATATTGTCCAGAAACCTCCAGTTCTATTTCTCACATGGGACTCCAAAATGAAATATAATTACAGGATCGGCAGGAGTGAATTTTCTTACAGAGGAGGATTCTGACTTTGATAAAGAGTACAAATAGTGGAAGTTGTCTGTACTTGTGGATGGATAACCAGAATAGAGTCAGGCTCACAAAAACAGATCCAAGTTGTGTAGAGAGGATTAAAATCCCCTATAACATTTGGAGCAATTCTTTAGGATATTTGCTAGCATTAAGGTTCCTGGGGGAGGCTGACTCCTTGGGAAATCCCCAAGGAAAATTATCTGTATAA
>WHYT01017865.1:484364-508251 GCA_009806455.1 Tetrax tetrax
GAAGGGGAAGGGGAGACACGCTCCTTTTATTTTTTAAAACTAACACTTTTTTTTTTCTTTCCATCTGTTAGCCACTGAAGTAATAGAGCAACCGTGGCCAATGAGTATCTAGTTTGTCTTATAACCATCCTTAAAGACAAAAATTAGGAATAATCACATCCAGTTCTACTTTTCTATCTTGTGGTATTTTCATACTATCTTATTCTATAAGATACCTTAAGAAAAACATATTTTTTTTCTTTTTTATTCGTTTACATCTTAAATAATTTGACTGAACTTTTAAATCTTTCTTCTTCCTAAGAAGGTGTATTCAAGGCTTAGCTTGATTACAACATTCATTCTGACTTATTTTAACTTAAAATGGACTAATCTTTACTTTCTAAACTAGAAGAGAAAAAGGCTATTCTTTTAACCTTGTAGAAGGTCCTGCACAAGAGAAAAATCCAAACAAAACAAAAAAAAAGCAGTCTTTCAAAAAAAATCAGAAAATTTCAGCACGAACTATACAGAAAATAATTCAATTTCCGAAACACACGTTTTACTTGAGGGTTTTGCTTCGGAAATTGAGGGTTATTAAATTAAAATGTTTTATTGGGTTCAGGAAAGCCCACAAAAAATGATTGGAGGCTGGGAAAGTATTAAGAGGAATTCTCAGAGATATTTGCTCTGATCTTCTACTCTTCTCAAGATGTGTGGTTTTGTCCCCAGCACACACAGGATATTGGCTCAGATGGACATTCGTGTGCAATACACTCAGAATATGACTGGAAAGCAAAAAAAAAAAAAAAAAAAAAGTCAACTTTTGTGAAAAAAAGAAAAGAATCTCAAAGGAACTTTTTAAATGACTGCTTTGTGTCAAAGCTAAGGTTGCCAACTGAAAGAAAAGTTCCATAGTCAAAAAATTAAATAAGGATATTGCCCCGATAAAAAGAAACGAGCATTTAAGCTTTCCTGTTAATCAGAAATTTTGTATTCCAAGTTCATTCTGAAAAAGAACAGTGGAATGATAAAGGAGTTGCTGGTTGAAGGATGACAGGAGAAAGGCAGAAAAGATCTGGGGTTTTGCTAGTAATTATTTATATAATGGACACATGTGCAGTATTCGAGTTCCATGTTAACTAACTAATCCTAGTTAATACATGAAAATATTGGTGTATTAATACATAATAACTCAGCAAAACAATAGCGTAAGTTCATATCTACACATTCAAGCCAATTATGTTGTTAATCCTTTCATTAATGATAAAAAAAAATTAAGTAATTATAATTCAGCATAAATTTAATACTCAGTGCGCCTGGTAGATCCGTATACAACCTACTGTATCCTATATGGGCAAACATACTCATTCCTTCTGAAAGATCCTGGCACTGCAGGATCAAGACACTGCCTTGAGGTAGGAGTCTTTTGTCCTATGTCAATGGGTCCCACACAATTCTTAAAAAATTGATTGGATCAAAGATGCACAAGTCAATCATAAATGGCCAGGGAAATGTCTTTTATGATACATCACTGTGTGCTCTGGCTTCTTTCCTCTATTCCACCATTTCCAAATAAGTTTTGATGCAACAAGAATAAATTATTACTTTGTTTCACCTATTACTCATGGAGATTAAACCTTCAGGAAGCATACAGGTGCCCCCAAATTGCCCTAATGAGCGTGCTGGATCAGAGTCTGGTACTAGAGAATCTCTCTTGTTACACAGGAATCACAAATGCTCCTTTCCTGTATGCATGGCAGGTTCTGGGTCATGGATCTGTGCAGCTTCCTTGCATTCTAGCAGCAATAAAGCAAATAATACCTTACCTTTGCTGACAGATAGCTGCATAAACAAAAACCCAGTTAGTAATGAGCAGCAGTTTTCTGAGAGGAGAGATAACGGTAGTTACGGAAATTGGTAATTTTGCAGGTTTTGTTTAGGAAGAAGGCACCATCCACAGCTTAGTTTTAATCTGCTTCAGAGAACAAACTATATTGCTTTTGGCATTAGATAAATACAAAAAGGAGACTGAGGAGATTAATTAGTTTTAGTTTACTGAATGCCCTTCATTATTATTGTTGGAAAAATGCACTTAGGCAGCTAATAAGGAAAGTATTTTAACTCTAATGGACATAAACATTGTATTAGGTTTTGGCAGTAGAAAATGGAAGCAGAGTTGTCTTAAGGCTGTCTGACATATTAAATAGTCTTCTATTCCTCCACATTAGAAATGTTAATTGAACAACAAAAGACATCAATACACCAGTGAAGTTCTCCTCAAGTATTAGCAACTTTCCCTGGTGACCCGACAATACTGGATAGGTGAACAGCTGCTCAGGAGTGCAACCATTATGAATTTTATTCCACTTAATAGCAGATGCAGGAAATGGAAGGTTATATTACAGATCAATACACAGGCTAAGGGAAGCTGACAACCTTTGGTTAGAATCATAAGACTAAATGGCATTAATTAATTCACAGAGTTGTTGAAAAAAATACCATTTTTTTGTAACTGAGACAGACTAGAAATGCTCTGCTCTGAAATACAATATTGATTAATGTGAAAAGCAGCCTCAGTTATAAGTACACAGCCATTGTAGAACTTTTAAATTCTATTTAAGCAGTCAGTGTGGAAATCTTAACTATTTCTTTAGATCCTCAAACATTTAGGTGACACAATAGTATCTAGCTGTACTGAATATATTTCCCATTTCAATAATAATGACACTATAATGACAATTAACTTTTAAAACCATATTTCATACCATTTGCAGTTATGCTCATATACTTACAGCCCCCTAACTCTGAAACTCTAACCTTGAATGTCAACAGCACACGAGAAACTACAGTTACAAACTCCATTCATAATCGAAAGTTTTTTAAACTTATCACTTAAGAAGAATTGTGTAACAGAAGTGTGACACACTACTATAGCACTCAGACAGTTTTAGCCTCTGGATGCATCCATGAGACATATGAATGTAAAATGTTATTTCTATAACAGGGGTTAGCACACATTCACTCCAGGATGCTGCACAAAGGATGCTGAAAATGGGCTCACATTCACAATGGTTTATTAGCAGAGTCTATCACTGACGGCACATATTGAGTCTAAAAGTGAAAGTTACTTTTGGGGAAAAAGAGGGAGGGAGGGAGGAAGAGAGGAAGGGAAAGATTGGAGTATATTTGATGAGGGACAGCTGCTGCATGGCTGGTTGACAGGCAAATTATTGGGTCCCCTACTGCAAAACAAAAGCGGCAATCCAGGGGCAGGAAAAGAGGTACAAAGGGGTGACTTGCACACCAGTATGAGAATCTGCCATAACAATCATATCTGAGTTCACAGCTGCAAGGCCACAGGAGCAACAGCACAAGAACTGCAAGGGAAAAATACTGTCCTTTTAACAGATTTGGGATTTTGAGTGATTAAATCAATGTTTTTATTTGGGAAAACAAAAAAAACAAAACAAAAAAAAAGGAAAAAAAGGAAAAGCTGAACTGTTTAGGCTATACATCTAAGGTAAAACATCATCTCACAACACTTATCATCTACTTTGACAGAAAAACCTCTATCTCCATTCCTCAATATGTACCTTAAAATAAAGTCTAAGCTTCTATTTCTACTGATTGTTTCTATCACTTTTTCTACAGCACTGCTCAATCCTTGCCCCTAGACCTTCCCAGAGTACAGGGGAATCTTCCACACAACTAGATTTTAGCTACCAGGAAGCGTCTGCTAGCAGAAGTGAGTCAAGAAGACTGTTTTGCACCTTTGCACAGCATTTGATACCTACCTATCAAATATATACCCTAAAAAAGCATGAGCTAGGGAGGACAAGAAAGCAAAAAGGCTCACTCATCAAGCTAGTTCTTGGAGAGGCTTGTCCCTGAAGTTACCACTGATCTGTCTTTTCAAGGTAAATGAGGACCAATCCCATCTTCTGTGTCCTCAGTGAACAGAGAGAACACCACTTGTTCCTGGGGATAGGTGCCCTCTCTACCTGATCAAAGCAGTCCCAAGCTGCGGCCTTAATGGATAATGACAAGACACAAACCAAGCAAAGGGAAAATAGCATGAGTCACTCTGACTTGATCTTTGTGAAGTGCTCAGGGAATTCTCTGTACACATTATCGAAGATAGATCTAAATATGGACAATACCATTAATGCCTTACCGTTCACTGGTACAATGCCATTCTGAGAATACCTGCAGAAATTCTCTGTATACACCTTGTACTAAAAGAAGGGACATGAAATCACTGGCTGTTTAATTCACACCCTTTACACTCAGCTTGCTGGCTCTTACATTTTTCCTTTCTTGCAGCAGTGACAACTAGCAGACCATGTAGTCAGGAAGGGCTCCACGAAGCGCGGAAAAAATCTACACGGGGGGGAAAAAAACCTAAATAAATAAATATACAGGGGCTTGTTTTCTGCACCTCACATCTCCAAGCAGGAGCACCTAAGATTGCTTGACTACCTTCTCCTGAGCTACTCATTGAATTTAAAAGCTTCCCAAATCAGTACTTTCACTTTTCATCTCCAGACACACTAGGGCAGGATGGTAAATGGGCAGGCCAGAGCATTCTCAATACTGTGTCCACATATTTGACATTTATTCCTGTCTTCATGTTTTTGTCCTTCCGCTCACTCACAGTAGCACCTATTCACAGACTGAAAGGGACAATTTTGTAATGTCTTCTCTTCCAGGACAACAACCACTCACTGTCATTTATGATTTGCTAACAAAGCCCAATGCATTCTAAGTAATCTTCTTGCTGAGCCTGTCATTTTAGCCTATTAGAGAGCTCTTTTCCTATTGTTACCTTCAGTTCATATATTCTGTGTAGCCTTTCCCCTACAAATACAACTGGCCCACAAACTATTTACTCTTCTCTCCACTGCTTGACTCCTTGATCTCCAAGTTTCCTTTCTCCTGTGCCCTCCTCCCTCCTGCTCTTATTCCTGTGGTCTCACAGATTTATTTTCAGGTCTTAAAGATTACTAATAAGAAACCACGTAGGCCTGCCCCCTTACTAAGTACTTATTCTCTGTATGTTATTTGTGGTGGGGCACTTCAGTCTGCCACTACCTTTAGAAATATTATGCAGATGTGAAGGAAACATCGGACTCAGAATACACGTGGAGAAGGTACCTGGTAAAGTGGAGGACTGACTCAGGAACAAAGAAGACAACGCCCTTTAAGTCTTCCTGGTGGAGCAGAACCATTTGCAGCTGAATATCACCTGGGAGCTGTGACCATCCTTAGCATCAGAGCCCTCATACATACTTAAAAAATAATCCAAATCTAGAAACAAAACACAAAAGAAGTGACAGTCTAGATGTGATTCCTGGGTGACCATTATCATGAACTCCAGAAGTGATTCAGTTATATTGATCTTCTCTGTATGAGCATCCTACTAGGAAGTTGTTCCAGCACACTCTCTTGGGGATGAGCAGCAGGATGACCATCCAATTAAAATTCATGGACAGTATTCCCAAAAGCCTGGCACATTAATCTCCTGTAACTGTTAAGCACCAGATACTGCATCTGGAAGAAGTCATACAACAGTCCTTCCATAACCATAAGTTTCCTGTAATTTTGTCCAGGTTTTCCAGACTTCCCTTTGATTTTATCAGGAGCCATCTGGTAATTGTCTTTTCAAGCTGCATTTTTAGTTAGATAAGGGGGTTTAATGTTATTATTACTGCCTGTAGTCCAAGATGACTCACAGTCACCCTAGTAAAAGAATTCTTGTAGAAGTGGCTGTGGACTTCAAGCTCCTCCATATGATTTTACCAGCTGTTGAAATCAGTGCCAGTCGTCTTTTTGAGCTACAAATTCTACTATTTTAAGTCCATTGCTAATTTTCTTAAGTCCTTTCCGAACAACTTCCATTAACAATATTCTCTTCCAGCCATGTAACATAACAGATATGGATTCGTTCTTCAAACTGGACAGTTCTAGTACAACAGTAGCAACAACAAATTCAGAGGAGGTGCCAGGGGAAATACATTCATCCAAAATAATCACCAGTAGCACCTAAATATCTCTGCCCTGTCCTCAACAAGCTACAAGTTATCATTTCATACTCACCCACCATATAGTTAACCCTCCAGAAGGTCAGAAATGGACTTCCCAGTACAACAAACTCTCCTGACTGACTGTGACGTTGTGCAACTATTCCCAGGAGCCAGTAAATCAGGAATCTATCTGGTTTGAAGGATGCACCTTCCTGCATAGCATTACAGCTTTCAGCACAGTGCTCTTAATTCTGCCAAGTAACGTAGCTTAAAATAAGAAATTTTGACACAGTAATCTTTTGGAAAGTGACAATAGTATACAATTCAGCAAAGCCACCTTCCTCATTTTGTTTTGGGCTTTCATGAGATCTTGAATCAGTCTGCTTATGCTCAGTTTGTGACCACATTACTAGGTATTTCTGTAATTAAAATAAGTTTGAAAACATGAGTGACTGACTGAATCCCTTAAAGTAAATCCATAAAGCAAATACACAGATTAAACACAATTCCTACAGCTTGTGTTTCTATGATGCTACATATGTCACAATGATAAATGTGATAAGTTGAAAAGCTATGCCATTAAAGTATTTTCCATACTCTTTTGTCTGCCTTGCCTGCTTTCTGCTCTCTAAAGTATTTCCTATAGGACTCTTAACTATTTTATACCCTTAGGCAAATTGAAACAGCTGCAAACTTTAAAGAATAATCATCAGCTGTATTTCTTCAATCGACTCTCAAAAGTGGTTTCCTTCCAAACGCTCCCTAAGACCTCAAATGGGTGAACTTCAGTCATGCAACAGGGGCATGGTTTTGTCAGCCTACAGGTAAGTCAGGCATCATATCTCAAGATACAGAAAAGTAAGCTTTGCACTTTCTTAGAGAAAAAAAGAGCCAATTTCCCATACTTTTGCTTTTAACCTGGAAAATCCCAGAATGACAGGCTCAATAAACCATGACACTTACGGTATTTATAAACTATAATTTGTTCCTACATGGTTCCCTGCAAGCTTTGCCCAATTAGGGCAGTGAACAACTGAAGGATAAAACAGTTCCAGCTAGTCATTTCTTAAAATATTTCTTCCCCCTCCAAGACATAATACATTGCACTGTTGCATTCTGCTGAGCAGTTTAACATGTTACTGACACCTACGGTTATAACTCATTTGTGCCCAGTTGCACCACAGAGCAATGCAGTGTGTGTAAAATCTTCAGGACCACACTGTAATCCCCCTGCCATTAAAAAACACAATAAAACACATTCTTCTCATCTTTTTTAGAATACTATTATAGAGGAAATTTTAAAACTATGAATAGTATACTTATATAATATATATATTATATGCATATATTTTTTTAATATATATATAACACACTCAAATATTGTTTTAATTGTTAGGAGAAAAAAAAAATTGAGAAAGACAGACCTAGCCAGTAGGAATTTTTGGTGGGAATTAGTAAGAAGCCCAAGTTGAATACTGAAGTCTAGTTTCTCATGCAAAGATAAGTTAAATCTTGCAGGAAAGAAAATTAGAAAGGAGAGGAATCTCTCTCTCTGCTGCTGATGCACACAGAGCTGGTCTTAAACAGATTGTTCTAGGGGATATTACATCCTTCTCCTCAAGCCTTTCTGTACATTTCTCCCTTCCCAAGGGGAAAAAAAAAATGTAGTAACGTATACCAGTAGCACTAAACCAACTTTCAAGTTAGACTTCAGCTTATAGGCCTTCCAAAGGTCTCCATGTTGCTCTGAACACTGGTGTTGCTTAACAGCTTGGAGAGAAACTGAGGTTCTTTCTTTTGGAAAAATCATGAAATCCAATCATGCCGTTACAACCTATATACTGGACTTTTCTAAATGCTGAATTTCTGTACTCAAAGGGGAAAAAGTACCACACAGATGGCTTAATCCACTCTTTTTTCCAAGGTGAAGAAAAGACAACTGTGGGCAAATCAAGGCTGCCAAATATTAGTATTCTGTTTTGCTTTGCCAAAATACTTACGTTACAGAGCCACTAATTATTAAGTGCACAGCACAGAAAATTTTATACAGAAATAGATGCCTACATTTTCTTAAACTCAGCATAGTTTCACAGGAAATGACAAGGTTTCTACAGGCCAAACAATAATACCCTTATACTGATTTTGAAGTTGCTATCAGCTGATCCTAATTCTGTAGACACTGTCACATCCAGATGTACTATTTAAAATGTAAAATTAAAGGATATAACTGCAACTAAATGCCCCGACACCTGAATTAATGTCATATCAGGCATTCTCACTGCATATAGTTTCAGAGTGACCTTCACACATTGAACAGAACCATTCAACAATGGCTATCACAATCTGGCTTGTAAGTAATGAGAATTATATTCCTAACCATTCAGAACTAATATGTTGCAGATCTATTGGTATCATTTTCACTATATATGGTAAACGACATTAATTGCAACAACAAACTATAAGCACACAACAATTTCATTTCAGTAGGTTCATCGCAGTTTTCAATAGCTACAGATTAAACTGCATACTAAAAGTAGGGGTTTTGTGCAGTTTTATTGATTTAAACTGAAATTGTTCATTTAATCAGATTGGCAGTTCTACTAGCTGAATTCTAGTTTTTTGCACTTCTCTTTCCCTATTCTAATTTTTCAAATTTTCTTCCCTTTCAAAACCAATTTAAGCGTGATCTCCAGAAAATGAATACTCTGTCCCTTTTTCAAAATCATTTAACATTTTAATGTAGAAGTCTGTTTTACCAGAATTCTATCTCATAGTGTCCTCCTCTATCTAATTCACAAGGGACACATCGTTACATGCATGAGAAACATAAGAATTTACAGTTACACCAACTGTTATGTTTCTATCCTAACATTTAAGTATAGAAGGATGATTTATTAACTATTCTATTGAGAACAGCAAGTATTTCTCATACTTTTTGGGGCTTTTACTAACAAAAGGCAACTTGTAGGGAATGAAGATATTTTCCTTTAAAAAGTAAAAAATATCAGAGGAGGGTTGAATAACCCAGACACTGCTAGGAGCTCAGTTACACTTGCCAAGCAGTAAGACTTACCTATCCTTCTCCAGAGGCTTTTGACAAAAGTCTGGCCTTCAGACATGCAGAACCCAGGACATGCAGTTTCTCCTACCTCAGTTATGCCAGCACAACTGCCTGTAGGGCCATGTTCTGAACTCACTAGATAGTAACTGCAGTTAAAAGCAAGGCCAGAGACATCTCACACCACCATTATCATGGTACAACTGTACCACAACTTCCTTATGATCTGCGTGGTAGTAAGCATGTCTGCCCTTTTCTTGGTGCTGTTTATATACTCTGCTGATCAGCACAGCACTCTGGTCATCATGTTTTACAACAAAAAACCTGTGAGAGATAAGGAATAAGATCAGCCTTAGTTCCTCCCACTTCCTACATCTAGTTGCCTTTCATCTGCTTCTGTAATTGCACACACATGTGACATCTCCCTTCCCACCTCTCTGACCCATGCCGACATACATCACTAAGCATTTTGGAACCTGCTCATCCCAAGAGACTGCTGCTCATGGCATGGGATTTCTTCTTGCATTTCCTCCTTGATCTGGGAGGATCACCTTCTCCTTGCCTGCTTTCAACTTCCCTTTCCACCCTCTAGACAAGTGCTGGGGTGCGGTTGAAGATGGAGAAGTGGAAACTGCATTGCAAAATTTACATTTTGAGAGAGCTTTATTTTATTCTCAATGTCCCTGTTTTGTTAGTCTTGCTTGTTTTAGCTTCCTAAATGGTAACATAAATTGCATATTTTTCCACAAAGGTATTTCCTATATATATATATATATATATATATGCATAAGGTGGGAATGGAAAGAGGAAAAAAACGCACTAAGGTCTAGAATATATTAAAATCTCCACCATGAGAACACAACCTTTCTCACACCATTTTCTTATACACAAATCAAGCAGGTTAGGCTGTTTGGGTCAGACAGCCAACTACCATGAAGTTCAATAATTTCAAGTGCTTAAGAGCTCTAGACTTAGGGCCCAAACTTGAATGTTTTAGTAAAGCTATGTATACAAGCATTGCTTTAGTGTCTTCTCTTAAAATTTTTGCTGAGTTATATAAACTTATGTCAATAACTATAAATGCAACTTGCTAATACTTTAGTAATTAGTGGTCTTATAACACTAAAAGGTTTTCAGTAAAACTTCTGAATGAATCCTTTTTGCAAACTCTTACCTTATGTCATTGAAAACAGAGGCATAATGTAATACTGGAGAGTAATTTAATTTTTAATGGCATAAGCTCTTAATTTTGAAGTTATATTTAGTTCAGAAAATCTGTAAAGCTAGAATATAATTTATTTCCAGCAATGTTTTTAAGTTTTTAAAAACAAAACCATATAATCTTTGTCATTTGTTTCATTCTATATATTACTATAAAGTCATAAATTGCACAAATTTTCAAATGAATCTGCCCAAATACATGTACTAATAAAAGAATAAATGAAAAGCTAATGAGCTATGTGATTAAATTGTGTGATATTTCAGGAGCCTCTTTTCCTACAGCTGAATACTACTCATTCTGCCACTTCATTATTCTCCACAGTCTTGGCCTTTGGGGTACACCGCACAAGTTCAGAAAAGGTAGGAAAGAAAACAAGATGCTACAGGAGGAAGGTCTCAAATGACTGAATCCTTAGCTCCATATAGGTGATTGCACAAGGCTAAGTCTACACTTCCAAGACCAGCATTTTGCACTGTCATGCTGTATGATTACATTCTGTTTATTTCCATCTTTAAGAGCCTAAATGTAGAGATGATCAGGTCGGTAGGAAAGCACACAGAGTAAAGTATACCCTTTCTTTCTTCTCAGTAAGAATTGTAATTTGTTTGAACTCCAGTTCTGAATGTTTTCCAACGGAGAAACACATATTAAGCGTTCAATTTTACACTCCTCTCACTGCGGGGGGGGGGAAACAGTGCAAATTAGAAAGTATAGAGTCTTAACTTTATTTAAAAGACCCCATCAAATTCCACATGAGCAGTGGTGACAGGCATCATGTCAAGGGCACCTATTAAGCTCTCTTCAGAACTCTTACATCTCTTTCAGAAAAATACCCCATTTTATCACAGGGCCCAGGTTCATTATGAACATTAAGGCTCAGCAAGTGAAGGAGGAAAAAAAAGGGGTTTTCATGGTTTTTTTTTTTTATTTGTTTAAAAATACAATTCAGGATACTTTATAATGTATGATCTAATTCTTAACTCTTTGCTGATTCAATATATATTGGTGATAAGACTCCATTAAGCACATTATTCTAAATCCCAGGAGAACAGCCGTTGCCATTTCCAGATTATATCTCAAATTATCATACATACAATCCTGTATTAATGAACTGGATTAAGTATGACATCAGAAGGTTTTAGAGTCCAAACTGGAAGGTTTGGAAACATGCTACAGTACCAGAAGATCAAATGTGAAGATTGAACTTAAAGTATGGAAGAGACTTTTGGATATATTTTACTAATATTACATTCTAATCTTTTAGCGTCATCATACCCCAGCAATTTAAAAAAGCTTTAGGCCCTCCACTTGCTGTCTACATACACCCAATTACAATTATGTCCATTAGTTGCCTTAGTAACAGAGGCAGAGGTTAAGTCATTTTCTAGAAGAGGCCCAGTGCAAATTATGGCATTATACCAACTTATTGCCAATCGTTTTAATTAAAACATTTCGCTTTCAACTCAGCTAACAGCAGAGATCAGTAAACAGGGCAGATCAAATTACTGATATTTAAACTCCCCTGCCTTTGGAAAGGCCCACTGTAGCTTAATTGCTGTTGGGTAGGACGGATGAAGAGAGAGCAAAGAACTGAAATCATTCAGGTGCGGCTCAACATACAAAAAATACTGTACCATAATTCTAAATGTGTGCAACACCAAATGAAACAGATATAATTTCCAGGCACTTACCACTGTCTTCTGGCAGCAGCCACAATACTGGCAACAAGAATATCTTTTTCCATAATGTTCTTTTGATGTTTTTCCACCTCTTTCCATGAAGCAGTTGAAGAGGAAGAAGATGCATGACTCATTTTTGCCTCTGTGATGGTGAAAACTAACTTTTGGCATTGCCAAAAAAAATGTGATAGAGCACAGCAGACGTAGCATACCCAGGCTCATGTCCCTAGGGACCAGGGGAATACCTTGCAGCCACAGCGAAAAGAGGGGATCTTGCGCAGGCAACAGATTTTGAAGAGCATACAGCATATGCAGTGTAAATCAAGAAACAGGGAAACAGGTGAGAGTCTGGGACCAAGTCTCAGCACAGGCAGAAAGCAGAAAACAGAAAAAGGTCCAGCACACAATCATTACTGTGGAATAGTCATAGTATCGCAATACTTGATGGCCAGCATGGAAGGAATCACCACCCACTCCTTCCCACCCTCCTTTTGCCATTCTGCTCCCACACATCTGCAGGAGAAAAAAAAAAAAAAAAAAAATCCATACACAATATTCCCCTTCTTGCCTAATGCAAGCTCTCTTTAAACCTGGATGGCAAAAAAACCCACTGCAATGTTTTGTCTGTGGCATAATACACATCATTAGTGAAATACTATTACTATTTTCAGAGGATTCAGGAAGAAGGGCAAAATTTGATGAAATACATAAAGTACCTGGTAGAGTAGGACTCATCAGACCCAACTTTGCCTGCCTAAAGATCAGACATTAAGTGCGCTCTATCCAAGAACAGCTACTTGCCCAGATGCAGGGACTTCTCTTCAGCTCCAAACAGAACTTTGGTCAGTTTGCTCTGGCTTGTATATCTAACACATAAAACAATTCTTATGCCAGTAAATGCTCTCTTTTGCTTCCAGAAAACACAACTTTCCTTTTCAAAGCTTGTACAAATCCCTCCATTTGATCTAATGAAGTAAAACATACTTTTCCCATCACTAACCATATGGCATTCAGGAAACTTTTTCTTTTTTCTTTTTTTTTTTTTTAAAAAACTAAATATATAGTCAGCCCTCATTCATGTAAAACTACTACAGTCTGGTTAGTCAAGATGGGCAAGTCGGAAAGGGAAACGTCAGGCCTTCTGAGGACAAGTAGGGAGGATTCCTTTCAATCATTATTAAAGCTTGAATTTCTTCATCGTAATATAGCTGGATTTATCTGCCTCAACCCCCTTTAAGCAAGTGCAGAAACTGTTAACAAGTTTAACAAGAGATATTTAAAATTTCTCATTGACACAGTCAAATGTGAGGAAAAATAAGCATGTTTTTAAGGCTTACTTCTATGTTTACAAGAATTTTAGAAGATGAATTTTTAGGTTTAAAATTCTAGCTACTTTCCTCTTTAGGCGAGTAAAAATTGGAAAAACTCCCTTTATCTATTAAGTTACAGTTTCCAAAGTAAAAACTTCAGAGACTTTCAGAATCTACTTAAATACTGTTAGAATAGAGAAAAGGACACTTTTCTTGTCCTTGGCAGCAAGTGAATTGCAAAAGAAATGACACAGACAGATCACCTTTTCCTAGCTCCTAAGTAAACTAATTATTCTTTCCAATCAAAATTCTTAGGTGTCTATATTTTTATCATTAAACACAGCTACAAATCTATTGCTAATTTATTGCAAACTAGCACAGGGTTGGTTGGTTGTTTTTTTTTTCCTGAGTGAATAAAATTCTGAATATATAATAAGAGCTACTTAGTCATGTGCTGACAGATTTCTGAAATGCACTGGCATATAATCCTTATGCTGGTATTTTATTATTGTTATATATTAATATGCTGTATTATAAAATACATCCCATTTTGATGAAAAAGTAGATTCAAAAGAAGAGGGCTAAATCAGAGTAAGAAGAAAATATCCATTAAGGAAAAGCCATTTTTCTTCAGCTAATTGTAAAAGCTAATCAGAATAATTAACCTAAAAGGAATCACCTCCTCTCTAAAATACACAAATGTATGTAAAAATTCCAGGATTATTTCTACAGACGACCTTCTTAGTTATCTTGGTAACTACTGTAGCACTTCCATGGGATCAGAATACTGCTAATTTGTAAAGACAAAAATTGGCAGAAAGAACATAAGTCTGTCCATAAAAGCTAACTTTACAAGGTACTTCAAGCCACTGACCATTTTAATACTTTATTTTCTCTTCTGCTGCTAATCTCCTACTTAGGTCCATGCACAGCAAAATCAATTTATATTATTATTTTGAAACTCCAGTAAGTTTGCCACCTATTTTGGGGAAATAGATAGCTATGTAAAGCTTATAGTTAACTATGTCACAGATTATGAGATAGTGAAGTAGAACCGAGTGATATCAACAAGAAAATTATGAAAGCAATGCTTTATCTTTAAAGAATACAGTATTTGATATGATAAATCAATTTGTTTTTCTACCCAAAACAAATTTATAATTCAAGCCTCTTGGAAGATTCCACCTAGTACTGCACATGCTTTCAAGTCTTAGATCCTGAAGTCATGTTACAAGAACTCCTGCAAGTATAGGAACTTTTTTTTCCCCCCAAAAGGCTGTTTTTAATCTTCCTGTCTGTCCAGAAAACTGAAAATGTAACTCCAATCTCTCAACTAAAAAGTTAAAATAAAAAAGGGCTGATATAACAAACCCAGAGGACTATCAATTCTTTTATATTGATATTCATTAGCACTACTATTAGTTTGAGCAGAAATTTCAACTTATATCAAATATTAATATGATAAAACTGTTTGAATTCATCACTTCCTCTTCAAACTAACAAAGATAGCACAATGAAATATTAATGTGTCTGCTTTATTATTGTTTCTGATTTTTTTTTTGTTTTATGATATTTTTTCATTCCCTTTTATTAAAGAAACTTTTTAGAATTAAGTAACTGTTTCTCCCCAGCTCTGTAACAACAGACTAGCAAATCAAAATTTCCTGATACCAGACTCACTTGACTTCAAGTCAAGTTCTTCATTATTTTGCCAAACCAAGCCCTTACCATCTAACAGTAATTTTTGTTTCCAATCAATCAGTATTTTAATGTAGCCATTTAGGCCCACTCTATTCAGGTCCAATTCACCAGAAAAGTATGTTCTAAATTCACAATAATATTTTGATGACTCAAATACTACTTTGTTGAGTTTTTTAAGCCATTGATTTGATTGATTGCAAAGTTTGAAGAAATTACAGGAAAACAATCAAGTTGAGCCTGATAAGGAACAGTTCAAATTGAATTTAATCACAATAAAGATGCTCTTAAGCCTACCGCATGCTGTTCCAGACTGCAGTTGATATTTAAACTTACTCAGAACAAACGTGTATTGCCAAAGTACTGTACTTCTAACTGATGCAGAATTAAAGCTTAGCTTCTTTTAAGAAGAAAATACAAACATCTGAATTCTATTGCATTTAGCACTCTGGAAAGACACAGGGATAAACAATATTAATAAAAATTATGTCCTTTCAAACCAATAGTTTCCTGTATGACTAAATTTTCTAACATTTTAGTAGCTAAAAAGTGACAGTTCCTTAGAAAAATCTTATTTTACTAATAAGTTAAGCGATCAGTCCACTTCCATTCACAGTCCCATCACTGGTACTTTTAAGGGCAACAAGAGGCTTTCCGTAAGTTAACTTTGTTTGACCTTCCTCATCACTAGATATTCTGTCTTCCACAAAGACTTTGTATACTGATAACATACACATACATACATGGGACATATCCACACTCTAGTATGGCTCCATTACATCCAGGATTTGATTGCGAGACTATAGCCTCAAAAAGCCTCAGCTTTGGGCCAGCTTTTCGTTGTAGAAGGAACAGAAAGAACTCGTAGTATGGAGTTGCAAGATAATTTATATCAACAAGAGTATGTATGTTTAAAAGTAATGCAATAAGAGTCAAGATGCTGACCCTAGATACAAAAAATGTTTGCATATTTAGATTACTGACATGATTTTAGACCAAACATATGGATTTAGTGTCTACATAGAAAAGAGAATCTCTGTAAACAGATCCTTGTGGATTTTTTTTTCAGTTGTAAAATGCTTAGTGCCCACAAATTATGCTAAATTCCAACTGCAGCCACTAAGATGTCAATCATCTATTCTCTGAATTCTGTTCTCTAACATCACCTTTCTTTCAGCAACAGGGTATGCTATAAAGTCAGAGGTTGTCTTTTCAACATAGCTGTCTGTCTCTTGGTCAAGATATCTAACTTATGAACTCCGACCTACATATAATGATTTTGGACTTTTGTATTGGACTTTCATATGATGATATTTTACAGTCTTCATTTAGATTAGGAAATTAGTAATTTGAGTTGTGCATACTGAGTTTGTTTTGCTTTGCATTTGCTTTTAACTTCTCATGCAAAGCCTCTAACTCAATAAAACAGAGACTAACAAAACAGGATATTTCATTCAAATAAAAATATTTTGAGTAAAATATTTCTCATTTAGACTAAGAACAGCAGGCTGCACAAATACATTGCTCAGGGATAGTGCACTCAGGCCAAGAGAGTCCTGAAAATCCTGAGCTTCTTGATCAATCCATTTAAGAAATAAGAAATAAAATTTTAAAAAAACAGAAAGAGGAACACATAAACCTGCTCAAGCACTAACTATGAAGGCAATTCAGTCTCTTAAGGATTGTACTACAGGAACATAAAACAAAGGGGGAGGAAGAAACTTTGACAGTGTAGACACATAGGTTACTATGAACAATCATATCTTTGAGGTAACAGTTTTTACATGGGGTTTTTTTCCAGTTACATTGACAAACAGTACCTCGTGTTGGCCTCAAAAAAAAAAAAACTAGGGTTATTTTCACTTATTTAGAAGACTAAAAATTCATCTAGTCACACAAATTTTAGGTGGACCAAGAATTCTCTTACATCTTGGAAGTGTCCAGTGGGAAAGGGAAAGAATCCAGAGCAAATAAGCCTCCCACCCTGGGGGAAGGCCCTACACACTACTCCTCTCTCTCTCTATCACCCACTCAACACGTAAATGTGGATGTAAATTAGGATCACCTTAAACCCGAGACACGCAGCACGCATCACTGTCCAAACATTACATGGCCAAGTGTTGTGGTTTTGTTTAGTGAGGAGGGGTCTAAGGTGGTAGCTTCTATAGGAAGCTGCTAGAAGTCACTCCCCTTTGTTCAGTGGACTCGGCCGGGCCTAGGGCGGACCCGCTGC
This sequence comes from Tetrax tetrax, assembly GCA_009806455.1. NCBI lineage: Eukaryota > Metazoa > Chordata > Aves > Otidiformes > Otididae > Tetrax > Tetrax tetrax. The sequence goes on from WHYT01017865.1 coordinate 501,567, forward strand.
TGGCCAAGGCCAAGCCAATTGGTAGCAGAATGTCCCATGATAGCGCCTCTGCGATAACGTATTTAAGAAGAGGAAAACAGGAAAAAAAAAAAAAAGAAGAGAAGATGTGAAGAAGCTGAGCGGGAGCAGAGGCGCAGGCCTCATGGGCCTTGCAGGCCTCACCCTCTGGCCTCTCAACAGGCAGCTGACTGGGCCCAACTCAGCCTGGCCTGGCTGCAAGAAGTGGATTAAGGATTTCTCCCTGTCCTTATCTCAAACCTCAAGCCGTTTTTTCTTATATTATCTCCCCCTGTTCTCTCGGAGGGTGGGGGGAGTGAGAGACTGCATAGTCTGGTCCTGATCGGGGCTGAACTACAACACCAAGCCACAGGAGATGTAAATTCACTTCCCTACCCTCAAAGAGTCAGAGAGAGAACCTGAGCTCCTATGTCGGTAACTAAGGATGAACCAAGATCAATTAGGCTTTATTGCATTTGATTCCTACCCACAAGGAAATCAAGATGTCTGCTGCTAATACTAATGGACCACCTACCAACAAGAAATCTTAGTAAACTATGCAACAACGGATACAAGAAACCACCCTGAAGATTCTGAAACTCTCCATGAAGCTTAAGTCCTTTCATATCTTGATCAGGTGCAAGAATGAACCATTCTCTCATTTACAGTTTCTTCCTTAAATACCTGCATACATCTACTGCTTACTCCTCCTTACTACCCCTTTGGGAGCAATGCCTGTTAATTGAAATGGCCCCCCTTTGTAACAGTCAGCAGCTGGTTTGATTACTGCATTCCAATAAATAATACAGCTGTATTAATTCAGACAGAGCAATTAACTCACAGGCCAGACATTTTTACTGTGTCACTTTTACTGTATACCAGCAATTAGCTGTTTCTATCTGAAATACTATCCCTTATTGAAAGCCAAATAAATTCAGGTACAGTTTGATCTTTCCAACAATTGTGTCCCCCCATTAAGAAGCATCTGACAGCACCTTTCAAATCATTCACGTTGATCCTCCCTGCCCTGAACTTGCATCTGCATTCACGCTCAATCCGTTGTATTTGCCTTTTATTTTTAAGGAGCAAAAATAAATGCTGATATTTTGGATCAAATACTTTAAAAATTACATAGGCTAATTATATCCACATTACACTTTCTGTTTTTAGATTAACCACAAGTGTCATTCACAAAGAAAGAAAATAAAATTTACTTCCTAGAAAAATTAATATTTGATCAAAACAATGATAAAAATTTACCAGATTGGAAAGGTGGAGGAGCAGAAGAGGTATTTGCAAAGCACTACAGTATTTCTACAAAAGCATCTCGTCTTCTGTAAAAGATACTGCATGACTTCTCAGAAATTTAGTTTTCAAGGAGCACAAAAAAAACGCCCCAAAACAGTAGTTTGCTAAGTTGCACAAGAGCTGAAACCGAAGGGATGACAGGACAGGTTTTATTCACTGCTTAGATGTTTTCTGAATCAGAGCGAAGTTTGAAAAATCCTTTATCATCCTCAATTAGGATGAAGTATAAATGTATTTACATTTTTTCTGTTCTTTTAATTGGTTTACATTAAGTGGGCTATGTTATTACAATATTTTTGTATGCATTTAAGATGTTAAAAGAGTTCTTGGTACCCCTATTTCTCTCATGATAAAAAGGCTTTCCTGTTCCTTGCTTGGACAGTTCCTTGACAGTTTCTGGCATTTTCCAAAGAGCCAGTGCTATTACCCTAATCCAGACAGATATAAGGCTGTTATAAAAATATAGGGTACAGATAAACTGAAGCTGTACTCACATGTAAGGATATTTCCTGCTTACCAATCTTGCATTCTCTTCAGGTTGTATCTCTAAAATGGAAATAAGAGTTATCATCTGTTTTTCTTGTCTCATCATGTTCACTGGAATCCTGGTCTAAATGGCTTCAGAAACAATTATTTTTCTAACTGTTTATATTAAAAGAAAATCAATGTTTTTAGTAATAGTCTGAGTACACTTTAAAAGGAATGCGAATGAAATGCTGGAGAGGAATATATAACTTTTTTTTTTTTTTACTTTTTAGTAAATAATGAAGTTTGTTGCTAAACCTATTAAATAGAAAGAGAAGGAAGTAATAGCAGTTTTGTACTTCAGAGACCTGAACAGATTATTGGTTATCGCTCTCCCTTGGTTACATGACTACGAAAATTTTTAAGTATTACGTGGTGTAAAGGCAACACAGGAACAAGGCTGCGTTTTCTTGCGTGACTTCTCCAGAAGTAGACTTCCCATCCTTCATTTGGATAAAAGCCAATTTGCAAATGTGCTGGATAGAAATCATTAAATACAAAACATAGCATAAGATATTTGATCCTGACATGGCTCTCTACATGATGTGATTGTGCCCTTACAGACTGTCCCATTCGTTCAAAACATCCAAATTCTAGTTCATGACAGTTCAAGAAAGTGCTAAATGCTTAACAGAATCAAAAAACAACTGTGAAGTTACTGAATACACTGCCTTTTCCCCTGAACTTCTCTAATTTCTTAAAGCTTTCTTCAACTCTTCACCGCACAGCCAGATATCAGCTTTCTCCCCACAGAGTCTCCGAGCTATGCTCCTGCGGATGGCAGCTGTGAAAAGAAGCAGAGCCAGTAAGTGCAGTAGCTTTACAAGTTTCCTTAAGGATAGCCACTAAGTGCAGCAAGTAACATAGAAGCAATAGCTTCTGCAAAGTAAAAATCTGTTTCCTGGAAGCGTCATAGCAGCCAGAGAAAGACATTTCAAGGAACAAACGCACACATATAGTCCTACTGCTCTCTTAACATTTAGGATCTCCTGTAAACTCCCAGACCAGGCATAAGTCAACGTAGGTGTTTGTTACAATTCCTTGAGCAATGACCACAGCCTGCTTGGACCAGCCAATTGGTCTTTATCATCTTCCTGTCACCTGACTTGCTAATTCAGATATAAATAACTAAGTGCTCATATGCAGAAATACTAATGCTGGTTTGAGATATTAGGAAAATATAGTGAGTTTGATGGTTGTTTTAAATCTGAGTTGAACTACTGATAAACTGAATGTTCACATCTCCAAGCACAAAGCTCAGGAGCATGAGGAACCTACCAGAAGTAGGAGGTTCCTCAGCTGGAGCTGGCAGGACAGGCATTCCTACTAAGCCAAAAAACAAGCAACGCAACTCCTTGGGCAGAAAGTTAGAGGGTAGTTCTTAAATACCTGGTTTAGGAAACTTCTGGGATTTTCAAAACCTATCTCTGAACTACATAAAATTACTAGATCTAGACTACCCTCCTCTTCTTGCTCCTCTGCTCTTGTACACTAAGCAAGTGAAAATATCTTCTCACAGGCCTTCTCAGTAGCACCGGAAACACCTTTCAGAATAGGCTTTGTAATCCACTCTTATATTCATTTCAGCACTTCTATGAAATCCTAGTAAATACCCCACATTTTTCTGTTCATTCTATTCTTCCAGTTTCCCTTGTCTTTATCACAGACAACAGACATAAGTGAAGACCATAGCCACCTTGGCATATAAAGACATGGAGAAATGGTAGCTCTCCAAGGACTGTAAAACCTTCACTCACATAAAACGTACATTAGTCTTAAATACAGGGATGGTGCCAGACTTCACCGATAGCAGAAGAATCTGATGAGCAGTGTAAAGTATCATAGCAAGGTTTACTTTACATTGCATAATGTCTTTATTACCTTCAAATTCTTTATAAAACAGACAACAGAAATAGATATTAAAAAAGGTTTCCAGATAGAAACTGTATTGTAATTAAAGGGTAAATAAATCCCAGGGAACAAGTAGCAGCCATAATTGCAGAAGCAGCGGCCTCCCTTCGATTAAAAGCTACCTTACGACTGCATGATTTAGTTCAAAGACGCACAAAACCTGGGGAAGTCACTTCAGAGTTCTTGAGTCTACTATAATAAATTAGAAAATAATATTAAAATAATTATCAGCTACATTTGACAAATTAAACTTGTATTCTGATGCAGCTGCACTTCTGTAGTCAGTACTAGAGAAGATTGTTATCAAGCTGTGAAGTCCCTCATGTTATCCCTCTATCCTTCCTATTGTTTCTCTAATCTGTTTGGAGAACACCCGCAGTTTTGACAGAAACTTAATAGGCCAGAACTTTATTATCATCACCTTCAGAAAGCTTTTCTCAAATTTCAATCCAGATTTTCCTTGATGTTTCAACTCCTTCATTTTCTGTCACTACAAACACTGAGAAAAATTATTGCGACACAGAAAAGAAACCTAAGGGAACTGTACCATATGTGTATTACTCGCTTAATCTGATTGAGCCTTTAGAAGAAAAGATGTAATCACGGGCAGCAGGACCCTAGCTCTAGAACTGCTACAGGTCACCACTGCAAATCAAGAGCTGAGAGTGGGATTTTTATTCACCTGCCAGTCCGTACTAGAAAGTCTTTTGAACCTGTGAAGACTTTGCAATATGGTGATAATTTTTCAGAGGACCTCTAATGTAGGATCCTCAAAAATATACTATAGCTGATTCATGCATTGACTCCAAAACTTCAGGACCAGACTTTAATCTCTGCTAGTTTCATTTTATTGCATTATTTTATAATTTGTTATTTCATTACATTTAGTAAGATTCAAACCCAGTCAGCGTATCAGAAACAGAAAAAAATTTATCCTGTTGAGTTGAACCACCAGCTCGATCTGTTTCTGAGTAACTTAAAAAAATCAACAGTTCTCCTGGACAAAGTAAGATAACACTACACTACCTAGACAGCACTGACAAGGGGAGGATACGAGAACAGAAAAGGAGGAATGACAAAAAGGAAAGTAAATAAAACAAAGTGATAATGACTCCTTTCTTAAACAATCCAGAAAAATAAACATCAAAACACATGAGATTATTTCACTGATGTCTTCTCCCACAAAACAATTAGCATCCTCAAATCAAAGCTTTTATTACCCTTGTCAGTGTAGCAATATCATAAAATAAAACACTTTGCAGTCAACCTTGTTGCTCTTTGTATTATTAGCACAAAAAACACACACCATAAAATACTGTTTAAAAGGTGCAATAAATAGCACCCAAGAGTTGTTTTTGACGTGTAATCAGTCTTGACAAGTTTTGGGCTGACTTGCTGGCCTACTGACCCTGCCCATAGGCAAAACACGTCTCTTCGCCACAGATAATCTTTTCTGGACACTCTTGTCACAGTGCTACACCATGTGAAACAGCTGAAAAGGTCAAAGACTGTTTCTCCACTTTCAGACTGAATTCAAGTCAATTCATATCTAGGCATCCAAAGTACTGCAATTTGCTACAGGATCTTTGCATGTGCACTCCGATCTTATTCCATTCCTTTCCCCTCTGCCTCCATCCAGCACTTTCTGAAAGCATCTTGGCCTGATTCATTTATAGCAGTAGCTTGGCACCTACAGAAGTGGAAGTCAAAGGAGATCCACTGTCCAAAGAAAGTCTCCTTCAAATAGCACTGACTGTCCCTCAGAATGTCTCTGGTGCTCTTTCTGGGTTCCTGAAATCGAGAGCCGTCACTGGTTATTTCCTTGCCACTAAGAGGAAGAGAGCAAACCCAACTATTGCTTAGACTATAAAACCCGTGCAGTAGCACAGTATTCATTACATATCTGTAGTATATTACCTACGTGAAAGAACTGAAAGCTAAAAATTATCTTGAACACTTGATTTAGAACTAACTGGAAGAGCACAATGAAAGGTAACGGAAATAATGAGAACAGCATATATTTGCAAAAGTATCTAATCCACAAAGCAGTATTTCAATTAATCTCATCTCCTAGTCAAACCTTACACATTGGTCAGCTTTCAGTCAGATTTGCCACAAAAGCACCTGTTTTGCCTCAGAAGCAGAAGCAAAATCACCTTTCACTTTGTCGTAGTTCAGCCCCAATCGGGACCAGACTACACAGTCTCTCTCACTCCCCCCACCCTCCAAGAGAACAGGGGGAGAATTGGTAAACAAACAAACAAAAACCACGTGGATTGAGATTGAACAAAAAGTAAATTTAACAGCAATGACAAAAGAAAACAAAACGGTGATGGAATACAAATACAATACAATGCCTTACAACAAATCTCCACGCCTAGTTTCTTCCAAGTAACAGGAGACTCCTTTCAGCACCCTCCTCACTTATATACTGAGCATGATGTTAGATGGGATGGAATAGCCCTTTGGCTAATTTGGGTAAATTAACCACAGCTGTTAGCTAATTAATTAATTATCCCAGCCATAGGGGCTACCAGCTTCAGTTCTCCACCCAGCTCAGGTGAGTATTAACTCTATCCTAGCCAGAACCAGGACAACAAATAAAATAGAATCATAGAATAGTTTGAGTTGGAAGGGACCTTTAAAAGTCATCTAGTCCAACTCCCCTGCAAGGAGCAAGGACATCTTTACGTAGATCACATTGGTTAGAACCCCATCCAAACTAGCCTTGAATCTTTCCAGGGGTGTAATGATGAATTAAATAAATGTATGGTTAGAATACTATGTGATAAAAATTATAATGATTAATTAACTTGTTGCAGCATCTTATGAATAAACAAAATCAGTACCCTCCCAGAGGGCAAATTAATTCTGTGCAATTCTTCACAGAAAAAATATCCAGTAATGATACATTATTTATAATAAAGTTATACAATTTCATTCC
>WHYT01017865.1:508271-521906 GCA_009806455.1 Tetrax tetrax
CTGAGCATGATGTTAGATGGGATGGAATAGCCCTTTGGCTAATTTGGGTAAATTAACCCCAGCTGTTAGCTAATTAATTAATTATCCCAGCCATAGGGGCTACCAGCTTCAGTTCTCCACCCAGCTCAGGTGAGTATTAACTCTATCCTAGCCAGAACCAGGACACACTTAAAGGCAGGCATAAACCACTGGAAGGATAAATAAACTTTTGATCGATACAAAAAACTGTGGGAATAGGCTATTCTTTTTTTCTCCTCTTAATCAATCAGTATTTTCTCATTTATTTTTTTTCCTTCTGACATGAAAATTGTAGAGTACAAGATGTATCTTTTTACAGAGGGAAAACTGTTCATTTAAGATATCTTTAATTGTACACACTGGATTTCTAAAAAATAGATTTCTAAAAACTTTGAAGAAACAAGATTAAATGAGGTAATCACCTCCAACTCTAACCTTGATTAGAGTAAAACAAATGTTATTTTTTAGTGGGTAGATCAGTAAAACACACTTTGACCTCCTGTTCTTCAAAACATAACAGGATGACTTCCAAACTCACAAAGTTAGGCTGTTAAGCAACGTAGTTTAGCATTCTAGGGGCCCTGAGAAGATAGCAGGTGCAAGAAATTGAAAATTGACCATAGAGAGAATAAAGTATATCTGTCTTCTGATTTCTGTTGCTGTTCCTCCCCAAGGCTCCTCCCTAAATTTGAGTCACACTCTGTTGCTTAGTTTAACCCAAAGCTCACAGATGTCAATGGAAAGGCACTTGGCTTGTCCATTTCTCACGGCTGTTTTTATTTCTTTCATCAAAAGTGATATACAAAGAGAGCAATACCAACAGAGAGGTAACTTCTGTTGAACACAGTGCTCCCCTCCCCCAAATATATTGAAGCAAATTTCATTCGGGGAAAAAAATTATTCATTCCCTAAGATTATAATTCAATCAGCACAGTTCCCACCATAGAACTCTCCAAGAAGCTGGCTCCTGCTGCAGTCATTTTGAGCCTACCATCTCACAAGCACATGCCAACAGCATAACTAAATGCAAGTAAGCCACACAACTATCTGTTGTCATCAGGGGAAGCAAGGTGTAACACAGCAGCGATAACGAAAGCAAGTATAGTTCCATTATTCCCAGTGGAGGTACCATGCAGCACTTAAGCTTCATTATCACATTATTGTTCCATGGTAACACAGAAAGGGGTTTAGCCTGAGTACTGATTTTGTGCCCAAGTCCAAAGCGATCAATGTTATCCATGCACATAATCAAACTATTCAAGGGTAAAATTCCCCTTTCAAATCTGTGAGGTAGACTTTACTTTAAACAAGTATTCTCCCCTCCCTGAAAACACAACACAAAGGAAGGCAAAGAGGAAATTGTGCAGGGAGAAAGAGGGTGTAGGAGTCAAGATCTTTTTTATGCAGATTGTGTTTCTTTAACCTGAGAGGAAAAAGAATGAACACCAGTCTCTTACACACACTCTAGTTGCTTTCTCTTTTCATATTCCCTAAAAATAATTTCTAAATAATTTCTGTATTTTCCCCTCTGCAAAGTTTTTCAAGGAACAATAGTTGGGGGTTTTTGACACACACAGAATAGGCCTGGTCCCAGGGCTTCAACCAGTGTTATTGCTATACAAAATCAGCACAGAATGACACGTATGAATAAAAGTTACTGGTATCTTGCAATTTCCTGCTGCGACAAAATGAAGCAGCTCCTGTTAAAATGATGGTTCTGCTCTAGTGGATATATTTCCTTCTATCTGCAGCACACACAAGATATAATAATATAACTTGCTGCATACACACGTGACACTAAGCCTTTGTCCAACATGAAGAATTAGAACTGGCAACCTCCAGACTTACACATCTGTCCTGTTTCAGTCTGAGTTGAGAGCCAAGCAGCTGAAAGTTAGCACGATACATATCCTCTGTAGATTTACACAAAGTGGACTTAATAACCATTCACTGGGATCACACAAAAAATTGCCCTTTACTACCAAAAATGTGTTTATTTTATCTAGAGCCTTGTTTTCATACCTGAAAATAAATTACAACACAGATGTGAAAAATCTACAGGCTCACAGTCAGCTCCAGGTCAGGTCCAAGCTCTAGAGCATAGGCCTACTATTACATGGTCCTTTCAGATTGCTCTTAACTTACAAAGATTTTATACATCTGATTCTTCCTTTGAGATTTTTTGGGAAAAAAAAAAGGACAGGACTTGGACTAATATTTTGCTGTAAACTTACTTTCCATAAGAGATTCTACATTTATTAAAAATTATCTAGTCTTGCCACAGTTGTAAAGGAAAAGCAAACAGAATTGTGTATGATTAACTGCAAGAAATGTAGGGTTACTTCATACATTCCAATTTTCTTAAAAATAAACCTAAAACCAAATTAATTCTTTGAAGTTGTCTGTAGTGTTGTAGGTGAGATTCAATATGCATACTGGTTGACAATGGGTTTCCAAAGAGTTAACATATTGCAGCCAGAGCCTTCTCTGCCACTGATTGCTTTTCTATTTAGTTCTATAAATGAAATTTATTAAAACCATTACATGCACAGTGATGCCACAATATCCAGAACAAAGTTACTAAATCTAAAAGAGCTTTTATTTAATCAGGAGATAGCTAACAGATGTAATGACTGGTGGATGAGGCGGAACCTGGTTTTACATTCAGACCCTGACAACATGGTTTTATCACTTTCTATAATGTGGATTCCATATTTCTCTGAACCTATTACTTTAAATAAAAAAAAAAAAAGCTTTTCTAAAAATGTCCCATTTATTACACCCAAAACTTCCTGCTCACTTGTCCAAACGGAATCAAATTTTTTCTTCTCTTCCAAAAATCTACCCTAGTTATTTATTTTTTTTAACAAGCAGTTCTATCTCCCCATCCATCTTGTCTGCACGAAGAAGGGATAACCTGCAGCTGAATTACAGAAAGCCTATTCTCCCAGTGGGATGTGAGATAAGATAGACTGCATTAACCCTAAGATTCATTTCCCAGCTAGGAATTCTCCCTAACTCTTTTAAGAAGATCACAGGAAACAGGCTGGATAATGGTAAGAGATCTATTGAGTGCACTTTCATCACCAGCTTTCACGAAGAGAGAAATGGTTATAGGGTCACAGAAGCCTGAAAGGCTGTGGGTGGTGGCTAGCAGACATTTCTCTAAGTGCACTGGCATTTCAGTCTTGATATACAATGTAACATAGCCATGACTATCCACACTTTTGGGATGCTTTGTCCACATGAGGTGAGTTTCAGATGAAAAGTTTAGCAGATATATCCATTTCACTGATCCTCTCTGAAAAGGAATCATCAAAAGTTATTTTCTACACAGGATTTAAGTCTACTAGTCATTAGTAACTGCTATTTTCAAGACACAGTTATTTGCAAGTTTAAAAACTTTTTAAAAAATGCATGAATATTCTTACCTGCCATCTCGTACAGAGCTGTCCTCTGAGCCACAAAAAAAACCAACCAAATATTTTGCACCATACTGTCAGCATCCAAAAGTTCCCAAATATTTTCTACATGTTAAAGAAACCGCACAAATCAACTTATAACAAAGGGATTTCAAAAAGAGTACTTTCCCTATCTGTGGCAAGTTCTACCAAATTACAGACGAAAATCGGTACACAGCAGTTCAAGGCAAAAATCCACATTTTAGAAAGTTGTCGTCCTCTTCCTCTCATCCCCTAAAAACATACATCCCATATAAAAACACAAGTCAGAAATTTTTATTCCCACTACAGCCTACAAGCCAAGTGTGCTGTATATTCTATTGATTTCCTCACCCTAAAGCAGTACACTCTCCCCACATTTCACATTACAATGAGAACAAACTTCTCACTTCTGTTTTCCTGATCCAGCAGCTTGGTGAAATCTCAGAACAGATGGAAAACATTATTTTGAGAAAAGGTCTCCATTTTGAAAGTGAACAGAGGGTGAAATAATCTCCTCATTATTGTCTGTGTTGTAGTCATAATTAGCCACCATCCTCTAAAAGCAAAGCCAGTTCTGTGACACACATTTGGAAAATTCCAGTGTATTTAAGTGGCTCATTATTTCCCGTAAGCCTAGATGCTAAGATACACAAGGAAGCAGAGCTTCCAACAAATAGATTATGAAAGGGTTTTCATTTTTATTAATTTAAAATGTAAGCAGCTATTGAAAATATATAGTTAATGTAAAAAAGAAATAACATGGTTTTGACACAGTACGGAATTCAGAAAGGATTTAAAGACCTACTTTGTAAATGCTGCTTGCACCAATAGCTTTTACAACCAGCAACACGATGGGGTTGAGACATTGAGTTATAGTTATTCTGAGTCATTCCATCTCTTATCTTCTCCAACTGGGATGGACAGAACAACGGGACCAGATTTTTACCTAGCTAACTCTACCAGTTGCACACTATATTCAGCTGCTCACCTTCCCGTTCAGGTCTTTCAAGAGTAACACAAACCAGATATTAACATTGTGCACTCATTAGATAATTCACCTTGTTTGTTCATCTGTTTGAGCATACAACAAAGTAGTTTAAATGATGTCAAGCTTAAAGCTAATGATTTTTATTATTAAAGTCCTTACATCTGCTTTGCACCTGTCTTTTCTAACGAATTGACAGCACAGCTGATTTAGTGCCCTTTAGCACAGCTTCAGAAAATTCTTCTACAGTTAATGTAGATGCAATTTTTCTCTGCTCCGCTTCTGGCTGAGAACACAGGAAAGGTGCAATGTCAGGACAAATCCTCTGATTCTCAGTCACAGGCTGACCTCCATAAACTCAACATTAATTAGAGCAACTGCTCTGAGCTGCATGATCTGCGGCAGTCTCTGCGCAGAGGGAGCCCAGCTCCGTCGCAATGCATATGGAGCCCAAGCTTTGCCTCTTCTGCAAAGGGAGGCCTGGATCAAAGCTGTGACAAATATTCTTTTTGTGAAAGTTGTTCTTCAACTGCTGAGAAATATTTACCGGGCACTGTCTTTATGGGCAGTTTATAGTAGCATAGTGCTAATAAACACGAATTACGTAGTGAATCCTGAAGAGTCTTTGCTTCAAAAATTATATTATCTATTCTCTCTGAAGCCACCACACAAGTCACAGGTTTTAGCTTAATAAATGCAGGTAAACAAGAAGGCACCAAAGAGAGTGACTGCTCTAGTTTTGTTCCTACCTTTATCAAGACAAAAATAATTTCCTGGGAATTAACCTTTCAACTTGCATATACTTTTAAATCCAGATGACCCTTATTTACTTCACTGTCCACTTCAATAATCTCTCACACCTTAAAACAATCTGCTTTACATCATCCCAGCAAGACTCATTTGTCTGGGGAAAGTGAGGTTATAAAATTCCAACTTTGCCCATGGCTAAATACTATCCAAAGGCTTAGAATATAAATAATGTTATATGCATGCTATTAATGGGAAGTTCTGGTTTTATTTAAAGACTATTTTAAATAAATAGGCAACAGAAAAGGTCACCAGTGAGGAAGATGAGAGCACCAGATTCTCTTCCCTCTCTTAGGAACTTTAGTTTGAAAGAAGCCCAAAATATTACGTGGAATAAATTTGGCAGGCAGACACTGATAAAACATATCATGTTCTCACCATAAGATCTGACACACTGTACTTGGCAGTGTCTGCTTAGCAATGGACAAGAAATAAATTAGCAGAGGCTAAATGACCTCAATCTTACTTAACAAATTTAGTTCCTTCATATATCGGTTGAGGTTGCTGGCAGAAATGTTTGCACTTGAAATCTGCATCCAACCATGTATATTATTTGTGTGCGTCTGGATATTGCAAAGAAAACATCCTCTCACATAAGAAGTTAATCAGTTACCAATTCCCAAATCTTCTGCATTTGCAACAATATACACTGATAATGCATTCTTTAATAACTACTTCACATTGCATTTAAAAAAAAAAATAAAAAAAAAACCAACCGAAACCAAAGTAAAACTCCCAATTTGTTCACTACTTATTGTGTAAAATCCCATACCATAATGTGACTTCTACTTCTCCGTATCCCATGAATGAAGGCAAGGACAGACTTAAATGAAACTGTGAACTGCCATTAAATGTGCAGGCACTTCTGAAAAGTAAGAGGTGACCAGGTGCTATGTGTAAATATCTATGAACAGAACTTATCTGACAAACTGGAAGTAGTCTATATTGTAGCTCTGAAACTGCCGGGGGACCGTATGTAGTATAAATAAGTTTGGACGCTAGCTAAGGGCTCCCAAATATTGAAGGGGGAAGTAGCAAAATCAGGTAGTTAAACTGTAAATAGCCTAAGTCTTATTGCATGTTTTCTGAAGTATCCTAAAGGCAACAAGTTTGCTAGAACTGCCCTAAAAACTACTGGAATTGGTAGAGGGCAAGTTTGGAAAGACCACTGTCTCAATGGTTACTTTCAGAGAAGATTTAGTGGTAAGCGCCAGCAAACTGCACCTGTTTTGTCAGGCTTTGCTACTCCATCCATTCTTTATAAGTTCTGTGACCAGCCCTTGACCTAACAAACTTATGTCCTGTCTGTAAAGAGCTCCAGCGGATGCAAGAGGACCATGACACACATACAGCGCTAGTGCAGGTGATCATTTTGCTCCTTGCCTTGTATAACCTCAATGCTAAGCATGAAAAAGAAGAGTCTGTCGTTTACTTCAGAGCTCAGATGAACTTAATTTCACAGTGAAGCTAAATAAAAAGTAACGTGCTCTTCAATGGCCTACACCTTTAACCTTGGTCAAGAGTACTATGAGATAAGAGGGCACAATTCCATAAGACAGAATGAATTACATAAAATCCTGTATTTACTTAATCTTTTCTAGCAACTCCAAGGAAAATATAAATCCCCTGTAAACCAATTTTTTTTTTTTTTCCAAATCCATGAACCTTAACTCTGTACTTTCAAATTTTCAGACAACAAAGTTATCATATAGCAAATCTTCGCCTCCCAACTGGTTAGTTCAAGATGGTAGGTATGCCAATCCTCCCTTTTTTCAAACAACAAAACAAACGTCAAAAAATTAGACACAGTTTTTGCATGCTATCTTAACAGCATCATTTCCAATTCCTGTGTTGAACAGCACCAAACAAGGCAAACAGTTTGTGAGCCTGCAAGCGCCCTGCACACAGGGAGTTCAGCAAGGATGGTGGTACTCATCGCTTTGTAGACCTGATCTGCAGGTGTATGGCAGGTCCAATCTCTTCCAAAGACAGGGTTACAGGTGGGGCACTGGCTGTTCTAGTGCTGCTGTAGTTTGACGTACCCTGATTTTGCTGGACTACTGCTCAAGAGTTGTAAGGATTGGCAAAAATGCTTTTACAATCATTTTGCCATTAGCACCCTTGTATCAACATTCACTGTGCCTCATTGAAAGGATTAAAAAAAAAAAAAAAACCAAAAAACTCTCCACACTCAAACTATTGACACTTAGCTAGTTATTGACAAGTCTGACCCTTGCTCTCAGAACTAATTCCACCCAGCCCTTTACACAGGGGGTTCTTTAAAAGTACTGTCAGGAGGGGGTAAGGGGGGGCAGGGGAGTTTATCTTCTTTGCTACAGCCAATCCTTTTGTTGTGAGGATTTTGACACAGACAAGGACTTTACTAGCTCTACTGGGAATTAAACAAATTGACTCTAATAGGTTTTAATATATAATGATTAGCTCATTTATAAAAGATTCTACTCCATCCTCAATTATTCAGATACAGGTCAAGATCAAGGGAGTACATCAAAACAAATCCTGCACCTGCAGAAGAATTCAAATGTTAATTAAATGAGAAACAGATCGATGGACTCTAACCTCATACAGAGATGTAGGAAGAAGCATATTAAAATTCAGGAGAGTCGAGACATCACCACTCCACGTAGCACTATTTCAAGTAGCATCAGATGCTTTATACCAGTGCTCGCTGCTTTTTACTTTATCAGGCTGCATTAAACAGAATCATGGATCATGATTCGTGATTCACAGCCTGTCATAGGTGGGTGACATTTGACTCTCAAGAAAACATTAATATAAGCAGTTGAGCTATAGATTGATAAATGCATCTTATGCAGAAAAATTGAAAGAAAATTAATCATGGCATGTGTCACATGACATGTCATTAGGGCGAGATTCACATGCTAGGTTAAGCTGGAGATTCAGCCTGCAAGAAAAGGTTCCACAAGTCTGACTTGATTGGCTTCATATTAATCTTTTGCTCATTGCTCATTGAGGTAAAGTAAAAAATTTGAAACAGAAGACACAAACCTGGAATAGAAGAAATTTAAGCAGAAAGGATATCAATAACAATCTGAAGTGCTCTGATCTCATTTTGTTCCTTAATAACTATAAAAAATGAACCCTGAGATGCAATTTCACCTTCCAGATAGCCTGTACTTCCTTTCCTTCAGCTATTTGTTTTGACTCAGAAAAGACCAAAGTTTTGGTTCTTTCTAATGAGACACACTATCTAAAATCTGAATTGTCTTTCCCCATTAAAAAAAAAAAAGAAAAAAAAAAAAAGGAAAAAAAAATTCACCAATTCTGATGCTGCTGCCCAATACTCTTAAAATATCATAGTAGAAGATGAAATAAGTTGTTAAAGTGTGTAAATAAAGTTATATTCAAATTAGAGTTACAATGCTAAGGATTTTTCCCCATGATGCTGAAAGCTACACTGAGGATCCAGAATATCTACCTGGAGATGCTGTGACTCACAAGAGAAGAGCCAAAGCAATTCTCCCTCTGCTCCGCTGACGCCTTGCACCTGGACTCAACATCAAACCTTGGAGTACCTTCTAATTCCATCAGGTAGTACTGTATCATCAATAATTTAAAAAAAAAAAAAAAAATAGTTTTAGGTTTGGCATAATATAACAGATCACCTAAGGGCATAAAATCTAAAAATACTTTTAAAAAATTTATTTTTTTAACTTCCCTGCAATTGGCAAATGCCACCTTCCTTGTCTGATGGATACACAATATTCCCTGAAAATGTAAGTGTCTCTTACACCATTAATTTGAGCCTGTCCTAAGGTTGTGCAAGAGACTGTCTAATTGTGATTAGTTGACTATCAGTTGGAATAAAGAACTAAAGGATCTGCTACCCTACATCTATGAATCAGGACTAGCTTATCAATTAGAAAATAATCCAAGCATAATGTCAACATAAATGCAAGTGTCTCCTATTGGGAGCATGCGCTGCAATCTCCCTAAAAACAGGAACTTAATGTTCCTGCTTTTGTGCGACGTCTGAAGTTACACAGAGGCCATTTATTGCACTTCAACAACAGAGGGAAGCTGGACAGAACAGAGCACTATGAGAGTAAGAGATTAACAACTCATAGGCCTTGATAACTTCTGAGCCTTGTTTCACACCAAAATGAAGCTTCACAGTGAATTCCAAAATAAAGGAGAAATTAGGAAAGTGGGTTTTACAATGCCTCTCTTGTGCAAAAACACAGATGTGGTTACTCACAGTATTTCATTCATTATAGGACAGATACATAGATAAAATGCAGCTCAGGTTGCTTATGTAATCACTAGAGATTCTAGAGACAATATCATGTGTGATGATATAAGAAGCACGGCTCCTAGCTCAGGTAGTTAAGTAAAATCTGCTGTCTCACACACGCTCACATCCTAAAGCCAGCTGACACTCTCACCAAGCACATACTCCTTGTGGGAGTTTTGAGAACCACAGAGATGTGAAGCTAAATAGAATTTCAGGAACTGGTGTTTTTTTCTAGTCATATTTCATAGCAACAAGCAGCTTTTCAAGCAGTATTTTCCACAGTTCAGTTTCTCAGTTGAGTAAATGTTTCCTCAGATGTTATTTTCAACTAGGATGGTACTTTAACTGTGATACATCTCAGATGTAATACTTCAGTAGTAACAGAATCAACCCCGTGCATCCTGCAGTGAAACAGAATGCTATATACATCTCTGAAAAATCCAATTAAGCCTCAGTGAGACACTAGACTTCCCTAAATCATGTTTTTCTCCTTCATGTTCTACAATAGAAGATCATTGTTCCTATCAAAAGCAGACTTCTATCTCCATCGACCCAGCAGGCCTGCAAAAGAAACCTAAATTGCCTCATAACCAGCTCATGACCTCAGTGCCTTTTAATTATGTGGGCTTCCCTGTAGCCTTTAGTTAGCACAGACATGTGGGGCAGGAAAGGGGGAGTCTACAACCCACGTAGAAGAAATATAGTCAGTGTATTTGAATGTAGAGATCTTGTATCTTACTTCTGAAATGTGAACACCACATAAATTCAAATAGTGCTTACTTTCAAGCTGCAGTACTGCAGTTGCTAGCCAAGAACAGCCTAATTACACCTCCCCTGCTGTGACTACAGTATCCTGCACACACACCTAAAGCACACTTGAGCCTAGGTAGACCACACATCAAGAGCAGAGGAAGAAACACCTGAAAGGAAAATACTTGGGCAACTAGCTCATACTGAGCACTCCAGTGCTGCAGCACAGCCAGGATGCTCTCAGCATGGTCAAATCCCACCTAAGTCTTCAGAAGGGCACTTAAAATCTCTGTCTGCTTTACTTCCTAATAGAAGGTGTTGGTATTTCTTTTCAGTCTTAGATTCAGGCCAAACTAGCTTATTTAAGAGCAGTGCAAGTCTGGGCTTACCTATCCATGCAAAGTACTGTATTCAAATGAGAATAGTCGCTAGCTACAAAGGTTGGGGTTTTTTTTGCTAAATTAGGGTTATTTCTGGCAACTTTCACCTCTATTCTCTTATTACATAGACGTCTTAGCATAGATGTCTTACTCATGTTCTACAGGAGTAACATAGAAGCAACACATCAAATTAACATTTCCACTTTCCACAACATTTTACTGACAAACTTCTGACTGTTGAATGACTATTCTAGTCTAGTTTCACTGATGTACCTTTCATTCCTCTAGGAATCTTAAAGCAGAAACTTAAGAATTCGAGTTTTTTGCTTTCAAATTGCCCTTACCAGCATTCTTCAAAAAAAGGCCTGAAAAACCAAAAAGTCTACCAAAGTCTACAGGTAACTGCCTTAAAAACAGCTTAATAGTACGGAGCAAAATTTCTCATGTATACCTCTTGTTCATCCTTTTACAATGGCTGAAGTCTTACACCTTAACACTTTTTGTTAGTTTGTAATGCTGTCTTGCTGTATTTGTGTTTTACAAATACTTTGTATAAAAAAAAAAATTAATAAATCTCTTTAGTGATCTAAGAGGTCAAATATTTTTCCCCCCTACTAGGTCCTAGAGAAAAGCAACCACTGAAACACTTTTCAGTCATGTGTTTCTCACCTTCCTTGCCCTGTGCACCACACTACTGTTGGGAGTGATTTCAGCTCCCTTTCTGGGTTTCCTAACTGGAGGATGTTCTGCTAACCATGGACAGACAGCCCCCTCTGCCAGCAAGTGGCAGAAACTCTCCCCGCATTTTAAAAATATATTTTAACTGCAAAATCCACATCTATATTTTTAAATTATTTTTTTAAGTAAATATCAATTATCTCAATCTTTTGTGGAGATCCTTCATTCCCAAGTAGTTCCAAAACATTTTGATTATATCTGTTCCCTAAGCTGTGGCAATTGCTGTTCTGACAATGTACTCACAGGATTCCAGCTGTTTGTGCAAAGCAAGGAGGCTGTCATAGAGCAGCAGTAGTGAAAGGATTCTTACAGCTTTCCCTTGTCTCAAATGCAGGCATAATATTTAAACAAAGCTGCAGACACATCAATAATGAAAATCTGGTGAAGCACTTACTCTTAACTCTTATAGGAATGTTGAATACAGAATATCCATTAGTTTCCTGACGACATGGATTATTTATAGGCAAGTCTGATAGCAACACTTATTATTAAGGTTGCTCAATACTTCCTATTATATGACCCCTGGTTTGAGTATTTCTATACCTTTGCCACCTGGGATGAATATTGCATACCAATGTATGCCTTCAACAATTCTTGTTGGAAGTTCAACCTTCCAGAAGCAAGGTTATTGAGAAATAAAATCTTTTGGTTCATGTTCTACAGGAGTCTGGGAACCTTAGTGATATTTTTTTGTTAACATACGTTCTGCAGGAACTTGAGCTGTGGCAGAACAGAGCCTGTGTTTTGCATTTGCATGTAAGAAAATCCCCCAAATATGACCAAGTTACAAGCATCTGAAGAGAAAAAAACCCACTAGTTTTCATATAAACAACAGAACAAAAACACTGAAGACCTCACTGCCAGTAAACAGATTCTATTTATATATTAATCTTTCTCACCTAACAAGTATACATGTTCTAGCCCAAGACTGGGGGGAAAAGAAGGTTTGGGTTTTTTCCCTGGAGTTGTTATTCTGTGGTGTCCAAACGAAACAAGTTTTAACATAGCACTGGACTTGAGCAGATTGCCTGAGACCGAGAGCAGCGTTGCATTACTAATGCTGCCACTGTTTTCAGTGATGATGTTAATTTATATACTGACAGAGAAAAGCCTCTCTGTTATCTGCTGCTTGTACTCTAAGCACTTCTGAGCTTTGGGTCAATTAAGTCATTCTTCCAGTCTGGGTCTTTTACTATTGTTGGTTTCCACTGCAATAAGGAATCGAAGTGCCAACAGCAACCTGAGACATCTTCTGATCCTACACTGAAGAGAGCTAACACTAAAAGTATTCCAGATCTGATAACAAGGGTCATCTACCTCAAATCTGCACAGCAGGCTGTTGCCCTGGGGACACATCACCCTCCACTTTATTTTAAAATGCGTGCATGCTTAGAATCCACTGCTGATGTGCAGGTCTCATTGAGCCAGATCTGCATGTCAGGCATATGTAGAAACATAAGAAGAAATAGTTCCTGGCATAAACACTATAGAATAGAAAGCAACTAAGAGATCTTACCCGTCCAAGGAAGCAAAAGGAAATGAACTGTGATTCCTTGTGCAGTGTTTTGATAGGGCAAATCACAGTTCCAGTGCAATCACAGCTCTGTTGCCTTCTGCACCTGTGAGAAAGAAGTGATCTGTATCTACAGACATCCCATAGAGTAACTGCTAGAAAACGCTAGGAGTCAAATACCTCAGCACTGTAACATAATGTTCTGGGTTTGTTTAGTGAGGGGGGACCTAAGGTGGTAGCAAAAGCTATCTCCAAAGAAAGCTCCAGAGCTGTTATCTCTCACTGTGTTTCCAAGAGTCAGACAATTAGATCTGAGCAGAAGAATTAGACAGAAAGTCAGCACAGTCCCAGTATACCAAACTTCTGGGTAGCTTAATCAGTGCATGTCTATACAGGCATGAGCAGCACAGAAGAAACTAGGGATGCAAAGGCACATGGAGTGGTTTCTGTACTACACTAGGGTGATAGTAATCTACAGAGGAAAGACCATCCTGCCGTTCCCATTCAGGAGAATAATCAGGTCACTTTTGCAATGCAGTTGGCCTTTACTGGCCTGCTGCCTATGCTGGAGTCATCCAGCTGTCAGAGCACCGTGCTGCTCCTGTTGCAGCATTTCATTGCTGCCAACTCCTGAATTACTGGAAAAATTACTTGGCAAAATGAGATGTGGATAAAAAAAAAAAAAAAAAAAAAAAAAAAAAAAAAAAAAACAAAAAAAAAAAAAA
>WHYT01017865.1:534476-545051 GCA_009806455.1 Tetrax tetrax
AAAAAAAAAAAAAAAAAAAAAAAAAAAAAAAAAAAAAAAAAAAAAGAGAATCCCAGAACTTCCTCCCCATCACAGATGAACAGGAATATTCCATTGCTATCTGTGTTCTCTACTAAAGAAATTAACTCACATTACCTCATTTGCGTATCATGGTTTTTAAGAGCTCTTATGTTAGATTAAAAAAGTGAAGTTGCCGAAGACTGCCACAGGTGAACTAAAGAAACAAGAAAGTTTGCACTAAATGAATGCACTAGTATAGTAGACTTTATTGCCTGTACTGTTTTCCTCTGTCCAGTTTCATTCCAAGTGGAAACTCATTTTCAACATTTCCCAAGGATTTTAGAAACCAGCAGAGGTTAAAGGAATGGAATGCATGCTTTAGGCAATACAGCCTGAACTTCGTTTTTGTAAAAAATCCCCACAGCAAAGTTTGATTCTCAAACTAAAATGGTCCAGAGATTAAGATTTCTAGGTTCGCTTGAATTAGTTTGTTTTTAAGGCTGTGTGCTGACATGGAACCTTCAGCAGAAGACTAATATTTAAGTGGTATTTCTCTTAAGAATGCACAACTCCAAGCAGATTCTACCAGCCTGAGATTTCAGCCATATGATCCTCTTTTTAGAAGACATTGACAACCTTTTTTTTTTTTTTTTTAAAAAGCATTTCTACTATACTATTTGTCATCATTTCCACTATGTTGCTACAAAATATTGAAGAATGTTTCTGTGTCTTTCATGACTTTTTAGGTCTTCATCTTTAAAACTCTATTGTGTAGTAAACAGAGACAAACCTGAAAGCCCTGATAAAGTTTTAACTTCTAAATGGGTCTACAGGAGGAACTCATTCATGTTTAGGCTTCTCTTCCTTGGCTGATCTTTTACCAGATCCTGAACTGTAACAAGAGAAACATACTACTTTTTACACAGTGACATTTTTATTGTCAAAAATCCACAGAACAATAAAGGCTCAAAACTATTCTTCAGAAAGATTTCAGTGTTTTTAACGCTTTCACCCAGAAAACCCAACAGAGGTTAGCCTCCTTTTCTGACATGCTAGACAGATAAATGACAGACAGCTTCTAGCAGAGAACCTACAATCAAGCCATCTGGCGTGATACAGACAAACATGAGTTAAAGAGAAGCAAGACAGAATGAAAACTAAAGCAACTAAATTTAGATGACGATATCCTTGGTCAATGATTTTTTGTGTGAGCCATTTTTGGGGAAGCTGTTAAATATTCTATGCCAATAACAGTACCTCTACTCCCTTAAGTAAATATGTAGCATAAACATATTCACAATTATACCAGCACTGCACAAGCAGGTATGAACCAGCATTCCAGGGAGAAGAAGAGAGCATGGTAGAAAAGTTATGTTGAGTTACGGAATTTTGAGTTCTTCCTTCATGCCCACACTCTCTTACACCTTTACCTAGAATGTCTCATGTACATACATGTTGGCATTGTACTTTTGAGGTATCATACCAAGCTGGGAACATACGAAAAAAAGTTTTTAAAAAAAAAAATTAAAAAGCAGAATGTCTAGGATAGTCTTATGACAGGCCACATTCAGGACAGTACAGAAAATATTAAGTACCCTGGACAAAAGCATATAAATAGAACAGTCACAAAAAAAAAAAAAAACCCCGCACACACAACACACAAACCACAACAAGAAAAAAAAAAATCATTGAAGTCATTAAGTAGACTTTCCAAATCTTCCACACTACTGGCAGCTCAGGTAAGTTTTTCACCAATTCTCTGTGGCAGTTGAAAGTCTCTTTTCAGGGAGATAACTAGGCATAGGATGGATATTCAGTCAAGATCTCTGGAGTGGTATGGAAAAAAAACAAATAGAAAGGTGACTGTAGAAGCCTACAGAGAATGTGAAAAAGAATCCAGTAGAAGGAGAGCTTCAGATTTAGCATACCTTGATAAATAACTCCTGTCATATACAATATGCCTTTATACCTTTTATATACATAGGAAGTTTACATATTAATGCTTGCATGATGGTAAATCGGAGGACTGCTTCATTAGATTTGAAGGAGCACTTCTCCTCAGGCCAGACCTCTGCTTTGACTCAGATTGAATTACAAAGCTAAACAGAACAGGAAGGATCTGTGCTCCTAATTCTGTTTGATAGATCTCTTTGTCATTTTCAGATGCCAGATTGAAGATAGCCGCCTCTTCCTTGGCAAAGAACAGCGCTTTTAAGCTCCAGGCTATCAGAGAGAGCAAGCGCCTCAGTACGTGCACAGACTGACAGTTGCATTAAGATGTTTCCTGCCATTTCTTTAAAAACTTATGGCAACCTGCTCATTATTAGCCTTCTGTAGTTGGAGGTAGTTAAATTGGGTGAGATGAAATAGAAGTCACAGCTGAAGGCGCTCAGGGCCATTGCACAACATAGTGACCACGCACCTCTGCAGATGTGCTGACTGGGGAAGTCATCCTATGGGAATAGGAGCGAGTTTCAGCAGAGATTATGCAGAACGATTGGAAAGAGTCTTCAGGAAATTAGTTTTCTCCAATTCTTTCTGAATCTGAGGGGATTCAAAGGCACCTCATTGTCATAATTGTTTCATGTTTAGTTATGGTTATTGAAAGCTCTTTCCTAATTTGCTGTACAATTCTCAAATTGCTGATTGGGGAAAAAAAATAGAGAGAATGTGAAGGCAGATCTGAGAACATGTGGAGCCCATTAACAGAACAAATTCATGGCTTATTTTCTCTTATCCATATGTAGTGCTTGTAGGGGGCTTTTGCTTTCCGCAATTTAGCAGGTGCAAGCTGAATGGATATGAAACAGTCTTAAACCAATGTACACACACAAAACTATCAGTTAAAGCAAATACAATACCATCCTCATTATGGAACTACTGTACCTCAGACATACTGATAAAAAGCCCACAAATTCTCCCCCATACATCATGTTTTCTAATATACTAAGCAACAAAAAATCTGGAGCAAAAATAACAAAGGCAGAAAGTTTCAGGAGTTTTCAGGGAGTCGGTAACCAATTGCTATCGTGCTTCAGCAATAAGGGACGCACAAGAACAGCATGTTGCTCTTTCACAGGGCTTTTCCCCAAATAGGGATAACAAAGAAGAGGGGAAACATTAAACTTCATAGACTCTCTAGAGTAAGGTCAATATTATTCCCATTGGACAAGGTTTATATAATCTAAGAATTATTGAAATAATGATACTTAGTCCCCGCCGAGCATTTTTCAAGGAGCTTAAAACACTTCATAGATGAAGTCTGTTGTTTATGTAGATAGAGAGACACAAGTACTTTGCCCAGGCCAAAGTTGAGAATCTAGTTATGATCCACCTTGTTCAATTTTCTAGCCTCTATCTTTGATAAATCTTATTGTAAGTAAATTTACTCACTATGTCTTAATAAAGCCTTAAATTTGCCACAGATTTGTTTTTAATTCTTTAAGACAATTATCATGCAACATTGATGACCTAGGAAAATAAGACTCATAATAAATAAGCCACTCATATTCAAGAGTACATGTACAATAACTAGCACTAAAACATTTGCAACTGCTGAAGAAAGCTCCTTCACTTGTTGATTTTCAGTCAACTGAAAATAAACCAGTTAACTGGCAATCTGGTTGAGAATCTGCAGCTGAGGGGAGAAGAAAGAAGGGATGAAATCTTGCTGATTTGAAATAAATTGTCTTCTGAAATTACTTAGGAACAGCTGGAACATGCAACCACTACAGTTTAAATTCCAAGGTGAGATTCTATGCCTAAAAGTGGTTAGACACAAGTAGAGAGTCATGAATCATGGCACATGAGCTAGACAAAAAGATAAACAGCTCATATCTACCTGCTAGTCCCACCTTTTCCAAATCCTCGCCATCACAATAACAGTTCAGAAGGCTGCTCTAAGTTATGATTAATCTTTAATATATCACCCTGTCTTCAAGTCTGCTAACCTGAACACATTCACTATCCAAGCTGATACCGCAATGCAGCTTGAGGACTGAGGAAAAAAAACAAACAAACAATCTTGAGGCTTCCCTTGCTTTAGAAGCTGAAAAGTCATCAGCTCTAACGAATCTAGAGATACTGAGTAAACAGCCAGGATCTCTCCACTTGGGCCTGTCAGAAGCTTGAATTGTAACTTAATAAACAAAAAAAGTTTAAACAAAGATAATTAAAATGTTTATATATTTGTTCCAAAGGGACAATTAAAGAACAATACATAGAATGTTCATGAAGTGATATAAATAATGTGAATAAATAATAACGGACAAGTAAAGCAAACAAAGAATTCCAAAATTCATATCCGTGCGTGGCTGGAATTGCCCATGAGCAACACCACGAGTGCTGGGGGTGACTGAAGACCATGGTGGAGGCACATCGGAGCCCCAGGGAGCTCAGCTGACAGAGCTCAAGCACAGACAGGGTTTCAGACAAAGCATGGAAGCACCAGAGAGCAAGATTGGCTGGGTGACCTCCAATAGAAGAAAGACATGGGATTGTGCTCTGCAGAGTAATTTTCTTTAATGACTTTTGTTTAATCCCTTTAATCCCTTCTTTGACTTGGACCAGTTGGGGAGGAGGTTGCTGGGGGGTTTTATAGCAAAGGAGAATACTATTGGGAATTTGATCTTTCCAGTCTCTAAATCATTTGGTCATTTCCCAATGAAGTTAGTTTTATGATCTGGAAAAAACTGATTTAGATCAACCAATCTGTTCTACCCTAATCTATTTGTGGTGATTTCAACTCTTTCGAAATACACATTATTTCATATTAAAGAAAAAAGCTCAATAAGCTTCCACTACAAGATCCTGAAGTTGTGAGAGCGCATCTGAGATAATGCATCAAAAGTAAGTCCCAAGTTTCAGCTTTACACTTAGCTAGACCATTTTAAGACCCACAGTGCAGCTGAATCTTTTTCTTTTAGTTAATCTGGATGTTCTTTGTAATCCAGCTGGCCATGTGGCCACAAAGGAGGGAATATGTAGCCACATGCAGGAAAACAGATAAAGGCAAAGAATTACTAGTTTTCAGAAGAGAACTATCTATTCAGATAATCTAGATATTTGTTTTGACTCAAAATTTGTATTGGAAATTTTTAGACATTTATTTTCCTGAGAAATTTTGACAATTCACTTAAACAGAAAGCAAAAGGCAGTATCATTTCACAGATCATAGCTAACCTTAGCATCTGCTGAACAAATACTATGACACTGGTCACTTGAGAAGACCAGGGAGTACTCTAACAGTTTACACAACAGGGTAAAAAGATAGCAATTGTGTTTGTTTCCTAGTCCACATATTTATTCAGGTCATATTATCCAAAGTATGAGAATTCTATTCAATTAAAATACCATTTTTAACAACAAACATATAGGGTATTACAGCATTGTACTGTAGCTGGAGGGCCAAGGAACTAAACAAGCATAATTCCTACAGTAACTAGCATGGAAACTAGGCCTATGTAATAACATATATAATACATGGACAAGGAATAGATGTAATCATATATTACATTACAGTTATCATTTGAAAAAAGTTAGATGTTTATGCCATTCATGTAAAATAGCTTGTACCTTATACAATCTGAAACTTAATTCCTTAACCTGCCTTAAACCTTCTTGCCACAATATTTTCCTCAATGACTTAATTCCACTTGCTGTGAATATTCTTATGATGAAAGCAAATAAAAGTCCACTTTTAAGTCGTGATTTTTCCCATTCCTTGCTGCTGCTAAATTTAAATCTGACAAATATTTCATTAGGCAAGCTTATTTATTCACAGCTGAAAAGTAGATGGAAATCCATATAGTTACTTGTGGTTTATTATGCAGATTTCTTTGCAGACAAACCAGACAAGCTGTACTCCCTGGAAAATAAAAGCTATTTGGCTGTGATTAGTAGCCATTTTCCTTAATAACGGCTCTTATTTAAACTTGGCTCTACCTATCATGACAGGAGTAACTGGGAGCCTGTTATGGTGGGAATGGCAGATGTCATTTCTACACCAAATGTTTTCTTATTACAGTGGGATTTGTATCTGAGATGCAGTGCACACAACTTCACTTCTGATCACATTTTCCATTATTGCTTTTCCAGACAGAAATAATATTCTAAATAAAGTTTAAAATTGTATAAGAGTCAGGAACTGCCGTAGAAAGAATTTGACCTTTAATCACTCAATATATCATGAGAAAGTGGTAATTCATTTGCTATATTTTCAATAATTTGGTAATCTGTTCTGCAAAGAGATTCACCAAGTACTTCAGCGGAAAAGTACACATCTTTATTACACATTTTCTGTAATGTGCTAGGGCACTGGGGCTTGGCATGCCTGCCTTTCTCATCTAATAAAAAAAAAAAAAAAAAAAAAAAACACAGATGATTCACTGATAATGGAAATTATTCTTAAAGCAAATTGCAGCCTCTGCAGTGCTTTGGTATTTGTAAGCAGTAACTGGAAACTGTTGTGGGTTTGCCATAAAAGAAGATAACAACTAAGTTTTAACTTGCATATGTCCGCATAGCACACCAGTGTTAGTGAGGTCCTTCACGATACATGCACAAGCAAACACTTTTCTCAAACATAGTTACTATCCTGAGAAAGCTGGCCACAGTACCACACTGGGGAATGAAAAGGCAAGAAAATGCAATGTCCTGCAAGAAGAAAGTTACCATCGGTATAGGAAGAAAGTCAGAATGGTCAAAAAGGTTATCTTCATTTTATTTGTCTCTATTTTGGTTTTCAAATCAGTCCTTGGGACAAATTCTAGGGTTTGTCTATTGTTTAAAGGATGACTATTAAAGACTTCAAGAGAGGAATTCGAAAACCAGCTCATTGTATTAAATGGAAGACATTAATTTGACTAAGTGAAACAGCGCTTGCCAGCAGGAGAAAACTTCTGCACTGTCAGATGTCACAAGAGAATCCTCCGCCAAAACCCTCCAAAAAGATATTATGTTAAAAGCACTGCATCATCAAATGCTCACACTGGAAAATCATCACTCCCCCTTGAACCATTTCTGTCCCAAGGACACCTTCTGCCCGTGAAAGCAGCAGCTCTATATGTGTTAACCCCTTCACAGATGACACACGTTAAGCAGTAAACAGAAATACCTCATAATGGGATATGGCAGGACCTTAATTTCTAGGATCATGCTTTCATTGATTGAGTTTCATCTAAAATACAAAACTATGTGCAATATCAAAATGTGCATAGTTTGCCCATTTATTTGTGCTGAAGCTGGATCAGAACCTGCACACCTGCACACACTTGTCGAAATAAAATCTGGTCCAACACCCAAGGTTTACAAGTGACATTTATTATATTTCTTAAATAGAAATTCTTGACCATTCTGCATCTGGATTTGAATTTCATGCATCTTTTACAGTTTCCAAACAAAGCTAATGAATGCTGCTGTGACTCATATTAGCAATCACACCACATTAAAAAAAAAGTGCCGTTCAAGATTAAGTGTCTGGGTTAGAGGGCAGACTGCATCCTCTGTAAACTCGATTCCTTCTTCTCTTGATGAATGTTATCACTTTCTTTATTTCAGTTTTATATCATTATATCCACCTCATCGACTAAAGCCCATTTCAAACCAGATCATAACTGTGATCCATTTTTCTTACGGAACAGTGAGAATGAACATTATGAATTAAATTCAGACTGCATCACACTTTAAAAATGACCTAAACACTCACATCCTGTTGTTCTCATTACCTCTTTCTCCTTTTCTTTTCAACCAGTACTTTTATGAAACGTGATTTATCACAAACCCGAAGCGTGGCATATCCAAAGTTGCCCAAAATGAGCAATGCAGTAAATGTCATCCTGAATATAATGTATTTTTGCATTACCAGGCATGCACACGAGCTGCTGAACAGCATGAGAAATACTACCTAAAACAAAGGGCTAATAATCCTGAGTACTTGGGATTTTAGCATCTTGTCTTTAGCACTGATTTGGTAAAAGTAAACTCCCAAGTTAAATACTTATTATATAAATATATATGATTTTGTAGATGTATGTTTTACCTCTTTCGCTTGAAACTGTTTGTGATGTCCACCAATGCAGGCAGCAAGGTATCCAAGATTTCCCATATGACCATGCTAGAACCATGAAGAGAGAATAAGAAAAATTAATGTCACAGAAGTCAGCCATTTGAAATGCAAAATCAGAGAACAATTTAGACTGGAAAATGTTCCAGTCTGGAGAAGTTCTGAGCATTTCCGTGGAAGGAGACTATACTAGCTCTGTGGGCACTGTGTTAACATCTGGCTACTTCCGCGGTGACTTCCACCTCCCCCACTCCCTCCTTAATATGTCACAGGATTTTCCTTTGTTGCCACCTGTGTCTTTGGCCTCCTATCTGTCTCTACCTTCTCTGCCCCCAGCCACTGGGTAGCTCCTGCCCTGCCGACGAGCCGGAGCCGTTCCCCAGCCCACCAGCAACACCACACAGTCCACAACACCTCACAGCTTAATCCATCTCCCAGCAATGCAGCAGTGGCCATGAAACATCTTACAAGTCGGATACTCTTCTGCCCCCTCTGTTCTATTTTATAGAGTCCTCACTCTCAGCATCTAATCTGATTATAGATATTTGACTATATTAGTCTTGCAGGAATAAGAAGAATTTATCTGGCACAGGCCCAGAAGTTCAAGTGTACATCAGCTTCTGAATCTGAACCGCACATCTGTATTGTCAACTTTTAACAAGATTTCAACTACAAAATTGGACTCCCTCTTAAGTATCTTTTCAGCATTTTTTTTAGAAAAAATCAACCCTCGAACAAGAAGTCTATGATACAATTTCGTAGAATTATGCTAAATATTAGACTAGCAAATTTTTCCAAACCTTTCAGAAAACATTTTATTAAAACCTCAACTTTTGAAATTATTTAATAAAATCTTTGTTTGTCTCCCATTCTTGTTCAGGCTAGAGGCTCAGCTCTGACATTTTCTCCGAACTCCCTTTTCTATTTCTACCTCAAATTTCATTATATCACAAGAGGCCAGATTCAGATCAGAAGTTATCAGGCAGAAATCGACCAACTCCATCAGTAAAGAAGTTACACCACATTCCCATAGGACTGAATTTAGGTCTGTAAGTTTTCATTGGCAAAAAAAGTGATGGCGCTGTCTCCCATCACAGCCAGACAAAACCATCCTACTGCAGAGACACTGAGGAACATCGCATTTCCCATAGCTGGAGCAATCTCCCCTGGACCGCCCTGCCGTGGTCAGCAGCATGCCATTAGAGCCACTTCGGATAACAAGCCCTGTATAAAAATTATCTAATAGAAAAAAAAAATTGACAAAATTGCTTCATCTTCTACAACATACAGTTCTAATGTTGTTTTAGTACTGTGGAAAGTAAATAAAAATCCAGAAGAAAATCTAAAATCTTTGAACAAGTAACATTTATTATGAAAAATAATATTGCAATACATAACTTGGCCTTTGTAATTGTGACAGTAAGTATTTTATAGGTCTGGTATTTGATAGTAAGGGAAGTACTAAGCACGTGAAATCATTGGCATAAGCAAGGATTTTGTACAACAGAAATTCCTATAAACTTTTCCAGCAGAAAGAAGAAAGTTGCAGCTTCCCATATGGCCCATGTGAACTGAATCAATCCTTACAGCGTGCACTGCTGAAAACAAACTCGACTGCTACAACAGCTGTACTCCAGCTTTCACTAATGCAATTACCCAAGTCAGTTGTATTGTATTATTTATTAGAGTCTGCACAATACCTCAATGGAAAACACAGGTCTATCCACATTGGCTAAAATGCACCAGCCTTAATCCACTTTTCCAACAGGCACTGGGGAGGTGCTCTCTCCTGGCAGACTGTGGGGCTCACCTTGGCCCCACCACCACTCCCACACAGCTCCGATGCCCTCAGCAGGGCAAGTGGCAGCACCCCTTCCCATCGGCCAAATCTCACCCGGCCCTCTGCTAACCCCATCTGCGCCATTACAGCTATTTGCGGGGTTGCAAAGGGCTGCAAAGCTAACAAAATAACCTAGGTTGAAAATAAACAACTCAAGAGGGCACTGAACTTCAGACTGTCAGCAGGAGAAGTGGCTGGGAAGCAGGAGAGGGGGATTTTTCCTTTTGTACCTGAGAAAACGTAAGCAAATCGATGTCTTCATGCTCTCCAAGTCAACCAAGCCCAGCTCAACAGAAATGGGTCAAAAAGCACTTGTATGATCAGCACTTCAGAGAAGAAATCTATCTGCAGCTCTACTGAAAGTATATAAACCAAGTGTACCCTCTGTTCAAAGAGCAACATATCTGAACTAAAGCTTTAAAATCCCAAAAGCCATAAAATTTAAAAATAACAGTTAAAAACATAATTCCAGAATTCAAATTATGAGTTAGGCATAAGTAGCTTTAGAATTGCGGCTGTCTTAAATAAATCACTTCAAATATGAGTACCCTAAATGTACATTGTAATGTTGATTATAGGCTGTTAAGTAATATAATTAATTTTTTTAAATGCAATTCAGATCCTCAAAGGCAGATAGATTTTTCATTAAAAAAAAAAAAAAAAAAAAACCAAA
>WHYT01017865.1:545278-627161 GCA_009806455.1 Tetrax tetrax
TTTTTTAAAATGGGAAAAAAAAAAAAAAAAAAAAAAAACCCTAACAAAAAAGATTTCATCCACGTCTTGGAATGGCCAAAGCTCCACAGAAGCCAAAAGAAACCATGCAGACATACAGAGCGAATATATACACTTTTCATATGGAAATGCTCTATTCATTTTCTTAATGTTTTCATTTTTAATAAAAAGCTACAATACAAGGTATTGTGTTCTGTGACCTATCTTAAATGAACCAAGTTTAGTCCTGTTTTATTTGATCAAAATGAACAGTATAAAATAAAATAAAAAATAATTTGGAAAAAAATAAGAACAGAGCTTATACATGTCCTACTATTAAAAATATGGGACAGAGTTTTTTTACTACTCTCATTTTTATGCATAGCTAATAAGAAGTCCTCAGACAAAATACTTGTGTGTTCCAAACTCAAAGCAGAAGATCCCATTTTGCCACCCAGGCTACCGTGTAGTATTCACCCATATGGCAGACAGATGGGGAGGGTAACATCTTAAACCACTGCTGCTGAATTCATTAAACCTGTCAGTCCTGTGTTCACAGAATGTAAAACATGGAAGATAATTCTTTCTTTCCTTTGACTGTCTGCATGGATTATAAATCCTTTATGGCAGCTTTTCTCTCAAAATGTCTATGAAAAAGTCTGTTCACATAGTAGTATAAGGCCTGCAGGACCATTCAGGGCTTCTGGGTATCAAACCACAACTACTAAGGTAAGGAAGACTGATGTAACCACACTTTATTTCAGACAATAAATGCAGATTCCTGTTAGACTGACTGGACATAGGCCTTTCCACGCATGCGCCAAACACAGTCCCCATGCAAGTCTCCATGAGCTGAACACAGCTCTTTTACAAAAAACTTGAGGAAACAAACTCAAGCATCTGCAAAATAAACACAACAGACACCTAATGAAAAATTTGCCAGCAACACCACAGCAAAAAGGATACAAAAATCTATTTAATCCAAACTGTAATCTTTCCTAGGATCAGTGGAGGCCCTTATCTTACTTCATTTCCCTGTTACCACTCATTTCTGTCACCATTGACAGCTGAAGCCATGTGGCACCGTTCTTACCACCACATTTAACAATGTGGTGCTGCAGCAGAAATACAGTATTAAGCAAACAAACAAAAAACACACCCCTACTTTTTTTTTTCCTGACAACACCTCTACAGAGCGAGGCAAAAAAAAAAACCAAAACCACAGAAGAGCCCCAAAGCAATGTAGTCAATGAACATGACTGCTATCAGTTACCACATTGGAAATGTTCTGGGAGGTTTCCTGGCCTGTTTGTAGATGTGTGTGTTTGTTTTCACAAGGTTCTCCTCCAAGAACAAAATGCCACCAAGCCTTGTGTCTCCTGGTAGAGTTGATTATATTAGATCATTTTATCTTCCCGGGAGGCGGGAGGGGGGGGGAGGAGACAGGCTGGGTGGGATGAATGGCCGTTGTTACACCATACCTGGCGCCCACCCAAGCACGCAGCCTGACGGCAATCAGGTAGCCTGACTCACATGATATTTGACAAAGGATAGGTCAAGATCCTCCCCATCTGCTATCAGCAAAAGCCTTCTGTCTCTTTGCAGCAATACTGCAGTGTTAAATTTACCACTGAAAAAACCCTGTGGAAATGAGAAGTGCAGTTTATAGGTTTCCCTCCTATTGTATTTGCATGATTAAAAAAGAAAAGGAAGCACTCGCATAAGTGGCAGCTCTCTTCTGTACAGCACAGTCTAGAAAATATACACGCTTAAAACAGACGGTATTCTTTATCATTGCCAGCACAGTCCAATGTGAACACTCACAGTTAGCCACTCATATCTACGCTTAGCTGCCTAAATTATGAGCCTGCTATAAAACTCATATAGAACTGACTCACAAGGAAAATTTGAGAAGGTATCAAAAGGACTTAACATAAATCCCGGTACTTGGCTCCATCTGAAACACATAGCTGCAGCTTGAAAACTCAAAAATGGGAGCATTTCTTTTGTGGCAGAAGAAATTCCAGGAACTGAAATATGGAACTGCACACAGGTTATTACTAATACATTAAGCAATAACCTTCTCCTACCTCTAATGACATTTAAAAAAAAAAAAAAAAAAAAAAAAAAAAAAAAAAAAAAAAAAAAAAAAAAAAGAGAGTATGATAAGAAATAAATGCCTTTGTAAGATCAACCACTATTTTCACTGTGGATCCTCTAACCTGAATATTCAGGGACATCCAAGAAGTTTTTCAACTGCAACAATAACCTTGCACCTTTGTGAGAAAAGTACTGAAGTAGTAGCTTAAATTATGCATTTCCATTTATTCACATAAGCATCTTCCACATTCAAGGGTAGAGCCACATCTAGCCTATGTCTCTTATGGCAGTATATTAATCCTACTCAGTACGGGAACTGCATGTTTCCAGGCAATTTTTCTTGCTTTTCCTAGAAAAATAAGGTAAACTTCTTTGCTACTCTCTCCATAAAGGCTTCATCATTTATCAATTTCCCAATTTTAGCAGAAAGTAATTTATTATAATAATTAATATCCATTAATAGTTTATTACTAAGTATTATAATTATTTCTTTTTCTTTAGAGAGTTATTCCTGATAGATGAGGCACTACTCTTAAGGCTGGCCTTGTTGCTAAGCAGCAAACAAAAACAACACACACTTTGGAAGATCTCACCAAATAAATCTTTTTTTTTTTTTTTTTTTTAACCCAAGCCCAATACTGCTATTTCTCTTTAAGAGTTTTGTGGGTGCGTTGGACTTTGTTCCTTTATAACTTGAGGGTCTCTTTTTCTTTTTATTCCAGAAAGTCATACGTAACTACTGCAGGCTGAGGACAAAGCTGATCAGCTGCAGAGTTTTATTGCTGGTGAGCTCAGCCAACAAGTAATGTCTGTTCATGAACCATTTCGTGCACAACCACAACCACACATAATGTCACTGAACAACTTTCAGCAAAGCTAAAATCCCTCGTGAAAGCACATAGTAGCCAGCAGATACAGGACTTGAGTGCAAAACTTGCTTCTTATACCATCGCTGGATCACCAAGATTCTGATTCTAAACCCCTGGCAGTGCCAACAGTTGATTTTTAGTAAAAGCTGGGGATGAAGACTGGACCTTATTTCAATGTATAACTACTTATTTCAATATATAACTATATATGATTTCCAGAAGTTTATGTTGTAATTGTACCACACCACATGACATAAGTGCTTACGTATGTTGTAGTAGTGACTCAGGTATTGTATCGTAACAGGGCTCCAGTGGAGTAAATCATCTCTAGCATGGAACTATAATGCAGCATATCCACAGAGTCCTCCAACGAAGCTTTATTGCCCCTTACAAATTATTGGACAGTTAAGAGAAAAATAACTTCTGGCAAATCCATAGTGATAGACAGTACGGCAATGAATTTCCTTGTCATTTACTACTGATTATTATGCAGTTTGGCTCAACGAGAAGTGGCAGATTTAAATGAGGACCTTGAACGCATACAGTTCCTCAGACTGGGCTTTTCTTTCTTTCATTTCTGTAGCTAAATCCCTGTGCTACACCAACAGGAACAGCGACGTACTATTGAAAAAACTTTTCCCTTTTCCATGCAAGGCAAGGCAAAGCACGGTATCATCACTGAGCGCTGGACAACAGCAGGTTTTGAGCATTGGCGCAATCCTTCGCATTTGTGCTGAGTGGACCATAGGTCCTCCACATCTAAGGAGGAATGTTCTACACCTACTTTGCAGGTGAGGGCAGACAGATAGTGCCTAAGGCAATGGAGATGTGCAAATGCATACAGCCAGTAAACATGCAAGACCTCAGAAACTTAAATAGGTAAGATAGAGAATCACATGAAAAATAAGTGGAAAAAACAGCTCTTGTCAATCCAAATTACTTACTATCAGAAGGTATTTTTGTTATTCAATTAAAATTCATACACAATCCATAAATCTATCCTTAATTACCATAATCCTGTGAAAAGATAATAAATACTGATTATTCAAATCTTTCTCCTAATATTTTCTACTATAACAAAAACCTAAGGCCCATTTTATATATCAATAAATCATATATGTCACTTTACAAACATCCTCACAATTTTACAGCATTCAGTATGGCAATTTCTGCAGTCAGGGAAAGAAAATCACCATTTTTCAAACTATGAACTAAGGCAACAGGGTTTTTTTTTTTATCCATGATTATCTAGAAAATAGGTAATTATAACAAAGTACAGAACCAAACATTAGTCTCTTAATATTTAGATTTTGATGCTAATCTATTTTAAGTTTAGAACCTATGTTCTAAATATGGCAACAAAAGGAAAAACACGCCTTAAGACTAAGCACCCTCCGATCTTTCTCTGGCAAAACAACACTCTGATCAGATGCAGCTACTTTCACTCTGTCACCAGCACCTAACTAACAAGACTCCTGCAAAATTCTGTGTTCCTCCCCATTCCTTCATTGCAGAGCAGATCAATTTGGATAAAGTGAGATGTATGAGAAGTGCAGATTTTTATTCGTCAAAGATCTAAAAACATAATTTTCTAAGGTTCAGAAAAGTGGTAGCCAAATTTGTCATCATCACCATCTGCTCTGGCTCTAGAAACAGCAACAATCCCATTAAAGAGTCTACTGTGAAATTCTGATTTTCAAATTAAACAGAAATCCTTAAGTAGTTAGAGCATCCCACAGAAATCAAATTACTATCAGCTGAGGTCACAGATTCCTGTTAGGCTCATTCTAGGGGATCTGCAGGCCACTGCACAAAGAGGCTGGACCGCTTTTTTCTGACCACCCGCTCGCTTCTACTGCTTCTCTTGCATCAGGTTTGA
Source organism: Tetrax tetrax (assembly GCA_009806455.1). Taxonomy (NCBI): domain Eukaryota; kingdom Metazoa; phylum Chordata; class Aves; order Otidiformes; family Otididae; genus Tetrax; species Tetrax tetrax. The sequence goes on from WHYT01017865.1 coordinate 550,124, forward strand.
CAATCAAGTAATCAGAGGGCAAACCTGTGCAACAGAAAGCTGATCTGCCAGATACTAACTCACCAAAAAATTTACAATGAAAGAACAGCCCTTTCTCAGTAGAAGACCTCCTTGAGGCTAGACTTAGCTGCCCCAGCATTGGGTTGGTGAATGAGACTGCAAGAGTACGCTGCCTCAGCAAAAGTTTCTCAATGCAGTGGTCCAGCTGAACTCCACTCAGTGGCAAAATTAAGTCACACCATGGATGTACAGCCACTAAATCTGACACAATGGGGACAGAAGGAATGAGTAAGAGGAAAAACTACTGTTCAGCAGAAGGCCACAGTTACACCAGATGCCAATAGAAAACTATCTTCTGGAGTTACATCTGTCCAGCATTACAGCAATTCATACATCCAGCCTTGTCTGACACTTTCTTTGATAACAGCAAAAAGAAATTTCTGAATCAATGCTTATGAAGGTGGGCTTAGTGAAGACTAAAATTGTAGCCCTCAGATCTGCAAAAAAACATTCTATTATTTCATGTTTTGATTAATAATAGGACTATGTTCTTATTAAAGTAGATGTTTACAACTATTCCAAACATTTTTTGAAAGGCTGTAATTCTCCTTTGCTTATGCACTGCATGAGCGGTGAGATTTCATGGCCACTAAGGTAGCTAATCATGCCAAGCTAGTTGGACAGTAATGCAGTTTTCATGTCATTCATGCTCCCTTTTGCTCAACTCAGATAGAAATAAATCCATTACTTAAGATAAGGCAGCATCAGCCTGTCTAATATTTGGTACAGATCCCAGATTTCAGCTGCCCCAGGAAGACACACTGTGCAAATCGGCAGCAAAACACTTTCAGATGGAAAGAACTGCATCCACAGCTCTGATAAAGCGTGGAAACAAATTGATGTGTGCCTCTGATACAGAGAGCTTCTGCACTCATACAGACAAAGGTTGTGTTAGTGCAGCTGAGCAAGCCATAGAGTTCTTGTTCCAGGTACAGTACACAGCTTATTAAACTATGTGCCTCACAATAAGAATAAGCCTCCAAAGACAGCTTTGGACTTAAATAGCAAGTCCTGCCTGACTTTTTTTTTTTTCTTCTTTCTTTCTGGAAAATAAATTGTTGATGGCTTATTCCTAGAACTGAGTTGCATTCACATAACAGCCACATAAAGTGAGGAAATGAAGGGTGCACATTTAATTTTGTTGAAAATCATGTTTCTTACAATATAATCCGTGATCCAAGATTCAGAAAATGTTGAAGTCAAACACAAAGCTGCGCAATCAGGTTTATATTTAAAATTTACTACTGTTTCTTGGGGCGCTTCCCACCAGATAAAAAGGTTTCTAATTATGCTTTCAACTGAGGCTCACACATCCTCAGCTTCTGGAGTGCTTTTGGCTTTGCACTGATAGTCTAGGTCCCCACGGGAGAATCCCAGATAACTATTCCATCACGCACAGCCAAACACTGAGCAAACATCAAATTACGATGCAGCCCAACCAAAGCAATGAGTTTCAGGCAGCTCATGTGACACACAGACAGACACAGACTCAGCTAATGACAATGTAGGCAAACTTATAATCCCTTATTCTTAACTAATACACATATGTCCAAATACATCACTCATGGCAGATATATATTTATACTTGGCTATTGATGTAACATGTGATAATCTTGCTACTTATTTAATTTATGCATACTCTATCCATAGAGCAGAACAAAACTTGTGTGATACTACAAATCCATGTTTACAGTGAGCTTTAAAAACACGAGTATCTAAGTTACCACTACCTCCGCTGGTAGAGTACAGTTACCAGTGGCAGAAAACCAAGGACAAAATAAATGATTAAATCACAGCCAAGCAACAGTAGTGATATTTGAGTATGAACCACAGAAGTAAGCAGAGAACACAAAGTTTAAATCTGAAAAGCATCAAGGAGCTCAGAAGAACTAACAAGAGGCTCCTAAGAAAACAGCAGACCATATGTACCATTGACACATGCTCAGCTGCTGGAACTGAGTGGAGGACACCAGCTCTTCTACAGTTCCAGGTATATTACTGGCTTCTCAATTAATTTAACACCCAGGAGAGAGGCATAACAGCAGACTGGTAGCTCAGCAAAAACCTTTCTTCTGTATCCAGAGATAATCAAGAAGCAAAGTAAGCAATATTATAAATAAGAAAATAAGACTGGAATATCATGTTTTTGAGAATGGAAAATTATTATTATGGTCTCCTAATGCTAAGTCCTCATGCTGCTTCAACACATTTCTTGCATGCTTTAATCAAAGTAACTGCACATATTAGCCTATGCATTTCATAGCATTTGTTTGAGAACAAAAGCACATTCAATAAAGCTGAAAATATACCAATAAAACTTTATCTGAAAACTCCTAATAAATCCAGAGATCCTACCAATTAAAACCATCAGCTGACAAAAAATTAGAGGAATTGAAAACAAAGTTGAACTTCAAGATCTTTCAGAATGATTACATTTATTTAACTACTGTCGATGCACCAGTATGCTTTATACCAATGCGTTAACAAAGAAAAATTTTCAGTTTACTCCATGCCTCAAAGATAGTTCTACAGCATTTTTATTATTTCTTAACTGAAATCAGTTTTTCAACCACTTAAAGTTAACTCCAGTTAACAATATAAGCTTACTAAGTTTCAACAAACCCGGCTGTGTAGAATTTCTACTGGCTGAAAGAAAAAAAAAAAAAAAACCCACAATAAAGGAACAGCTAAACAAACAAGAAAAACACTACCCAAGGATCTTCATAGTTAGTTTTCCAGCAGTTCTCATTTTGTCCTTTATTGTTTTCAGCGGGCTCTATTTATTTATTTATAATACTTATTTCTGCACCATCTAGAGTAGAAAGCTATCACAAGGTGTTCAGATTCTTAATTTAGACTAATAAACCCAAAATTAATCTCTAAATGTATATTTGCAGAATATGGAGATTTTAAACAGAATAAAATGCATTAAAAAAATCAGTCATTCTCCTCTTTTGAGGAGCATTCCTATGGCCAAATGTTTTATGTTCCATTCCTATGTACATCCTAATCCTTTACGATCTATTTTGTCCCAGCACCGATGTTTTGCTGAGATCTAAATACTGTGAATTAGTAATTCAGTATAACAAGAAAATATAGATAACATATTATAAAACCTATTGCATGCAATATCCCATTACAGCTTTAACACTTTATATGAAGATAATATAGCTACTATATACTTTAATGGGAAGTACACTTTAACCTCAAAATAAGTATCCTTAATTTGTCCACCTGCTCTCTTTGCCTCACTCTCTGCAAATTGCAATTCCTGATAAAACTGAAGACATGCTTTTGCTACATGACTTTTAGGAGTGTCTCTAGATCAATTAGAATTTGTATTATCATTTCAGGAAGTGATATATAACCCTGGCCACCTTTTGAGGTGTCTGCTGGAGAGCGTACATTCAGACCCTTTATCCCTATGTCAACTCAGATTTGTCTGCTTGTGAAGTTACTGGAAAGAATGACTCAACATTAATTTCAATTACAGCAGAGTGAAAGTCCATTCATAAATATTGCCTCTGACAGATTTCACTTTGCTTCTCGAATTCTCGAAGATGACCTTGATTAACCGGTACATGCACTACAATCAAAAAAAAAAAAGTATCAAGACCTTGCAACATTACTTTAACTCAATACACAGTCTTTCAGAAGAAGAAAAAAAAATGCCATTTTTTCCCACAAAAAAAAAAAAATTTGAAACTAGATTTCATTCTATTAAGGCAATTTCCAGCAATCATGCCATCTCCCTAATATCCTTTTGTGTAATCACCTAAGGAATACTGGAGATGCACTAAAAGACAAGAATTCATTCATTCGAGATGCATCTGATTGAATCTTAAAAGATCACTATTTGGGGTTTTTTTTGTGAATGCCTGCAGAAATTTATCAGACTAGATTTCAAGCATTCGTAAGTTATTTAAATCTTAATCTAAACATAGTTTGATGGAAGTCAAGTTATTATAAGAATTGGTTTAAATGTAGAAAAACTCTGAAAAGCACATAATATGCCTCCAACGTGTTATATAGACAGAAGATCCCCAAAAAATGAACAAGAAGTCCTTCCACATGCAATTAATGATGGAACAGCAGATGGTGAGGTTAGTTTTCCTGTACCAGCATCTTTTCCCTGATTGTCATAGTGCCTCAAGGTTCGTCAAGTATCTAACAACAGCCCAGTAAGATAAGGTGAAGAACAAACACAAGGAGAGATGAAGTCCAACTCTAAAAGCATCCAGAGCATAAGGATCATTGATTACTAAAGTCATAGGGGCTCAGGCTTTTAGTTCTTTTCAGAATCAAACCGAAATGACTTTCCAAAGTGGCCAAGAAAATTTAAGGGAATGAACTCCCACGCTTACCTAGCCTGCACAATCACCCTTTGGTTTCTTGTTTCATTTTGTTTTCACCTTTTGAAGTGCCACAGCTGCCAGAAGACAACGAAGCTAAGTGCACCTCTTCCAAACAGAAAATCATGAGGACAGTTTTAGCGGGACTGTCAACTACAAAATTCACTCTACTCTGTCCTAGTGTACAGGGCAGGATAAATACTGTTCAGATTATCTGTAAAAAGGCAGTTCAAAAAACACCACCAACTTTGAAGAGGCATCCACTTTTTGAAAACAAATATGAGCTCAGATACGATGTTTTCTTCATGGTTTGACTTTTCAAGTTTAGTCACACCACAGTTAGTTAACTGAACTGGATGTATTGTAACCCCATCCAGTGTAGCCAGATTATAGCTAAAGGCTTTTAATGCCACCCATGAGACAATCCTCTCTGGAGTCATAGTGGTACTGTACTATGCTCAGTTTTGGCCCAAAATGTTCACAGATACCTCACAGCTGTTCAGCTGGTTTCAAAATAAATATAAACATTAGTTAATTTAATTAAAAATAGAGTACAAGATGTTCTCAGGAGTCTATACGAAATCAGAAACACTAGGAGTACAAGGACAATATGCTGCTGAGCTAATTGCAAATACATCTAAAAAGCCTTTTGTTCTAATTTAGCAATAAAATCTATTTCCCAAGCCTCTAGCTTCCAGTCAGGTGATATTTTCTGTTGAAATATTCCCTCTGTGTAAAGCCAGTAGTCACTAAAAGCAATTACTGGTATTGCCAGAACAGGTACTGAGGAGCAGTGGAAGAGCCTGGAACCACTGGAAGGGGCAGTCATTCAGGCTTTCTCTCTGTCCTCAGACTGTTTGCTCTGGAGGGGGTCAAGCCCCACTGCTGTGAATGAGCTGGAGCCCAGTGCATGTTTTGCCTCTGGCAGCAGTGAACAGCTGTCCACCAAGAACATTTAAGAAACCTGCTAACCCGATTTACAGAGCAAATTAAGCCATCAGCTTGAATACAATCCTCCACAAAACAATGGAGTTGGTAGCATAGGCCCTGCATCTCCCCACAGTAGCTTCTATGGCTCCAGTGGGTGTGTTGCCCCCCAGAGAGCTCCACATCTGCTTCGTCCGTCCCCCACGGCCCCTTCTTGTATAACTGTGCGGACGCGTCCCAGCCTCTCCAGCCGCTCTCCTTAGCAGTGCCCTGGTGCACCGGGGGGCCCACAGCTCCAGGGGCTCCCCAGGCTGGCAGGGCAGGGCCTGGCAGCCAGGGCTGTCCCACCGCCTCAGCCCCAGGCCTGAGAACACGCCGAGGCCAAGCTGCTGGCCCACCAGTGGACCTAGCTCAACAGGCCTCTATTTCTCTATCTTGTCATCCCTCTGTCAGCACTGCCATCCTAATTTAATTCATTGTGACCACTGCTACTTAAACTAGGTTTAAAAGTTGTAGCAGGGGCACAGACTGCTGCCCAGAGCAGCCTCCTCTCAGCCCGGCTGCAGAAGGGTATGCTCAAGGAAGCGATCGCTGCAAAGGGCCATAAAGTTTCCTGGTGCTTCCACCTTTCTCAATTGATTAATTTGGTTAGTTTGTGGCATAAGCACACACTGTTGTAAGGAGTTGGTTAGATTTTCCTGCCTATCTGATATCCACATGACGTCCTCCACCACCTTCTCTCAATCTGAAAGTCGGCACCTACTATGCTGCAAATAAGCTTACTTTCTTACAACCTAGAATTTAGCTCCTGCACAGAGTCAACTGAGCAGTGTTTTCCACTTCTAAAAAGCATCCTAATGGCCTTGTAGAAAGCACCTTTCACTCCAGCATTTTGTGATCCAGCTGCCACAACATGCTGTTGATTTTCTAGCATTCCTCACACTCCTAACATGCCTACTTTATCAATGCAGTACCCACCACCCTTTAAGGCATCTTAGTTCATCTGCCCCTATAATATTCATAGGCTGAAAGATTAACTTATTTTTCTGTAAATACCATTTTCTAAATTCCTAATGTAATTCCTTGCTGATTTCTCAGACACTTTGTCCATGATCTTTTCCTACATCTGTTTTGGATCCATTGTGTATTCTGCTTTTTGTGGGAAGCAGAGCTACCAACATCCTTAACAAATATCTCTATCCAATTTTCACGCTCTTCGACTCTAATTGGCTTTCTACCAGCCAGCAGCCATACCACAAGAACCGACTTTTTACCATGAAATATCTCAATTGACTTCAGATAATTCAGCTTGAGAATATAAATACCCCTGTGAACAATTCAGCAACTATAATGTAAATATCTTAATTAGTGAATCTATGGAGGATTTTCCTTTCAGTTTGTTTAAGGGAGTATGCTGGAAGGTGAATCCCTTTGGCAATGTATTTTGAAAACATTGATTGCTGAGCCACAATATTTTCTTCCTGAGTAACATCCAGCGATGAAACTGATACTTTTGCTGCTTGGCCATACCCCTGATGGGGGAAAAAAAGGCCACAAAGTCATTTGAATAATATAATTTTCCTCTCCTCTTTCCCTAGATTAGTGTGTGCCTCTCCTGGAAAAATCCAGATCCCCTCCCACGCAACACTGGCCTCAGCAAAACAGCACAGATTCAGCCCCTTGTTAAACTCTGATTGCCAACCAGTAAAACACAGAAACTGTATTAGCACTTTTCAAACCCTTCCTGAAACTTATCAGCATTCAGTCTTATTCAGGAATTTATCCAACAGAAAATCTCCCAGCATCTGACAAAAAAAAAAGACATTTCACAGATATTGGTCAATTGATTAACTATGCAGTTGCAATGTAATAGCCCCATACATGTGATCAGGGAATTGTAACTTGCAGCTCTTCAGCTGTTTGACACTGTTTATTGATTAGAAAAATAGATTGCCATTCTCAGAATTGTAACATAATATTTTAATTACTGCCATATACAGCATCTGACCTTCAGCCTATTAGGATAAAATTATACACATAGTGTCCAAGCCCTCTTCTTATCCCTAGTTCTCCAAAGCTGATTTGTCAGTGATGCCAAGTCAACCATGGTTCTGCAGCCTTCCCCTTATTCCAAATAAATTTCATCTGCTTTTATCTCATTTTCCGATGGGAAGATGCAGTCAAATGTGTTTATAAGCAGCAAGGTAGTTGAATGCTTTTTATTTCACAGTCCTTGTAGAAAGTTGTAGAAAATTGAATAAAAGACCTATAAACACAAATACTTTAAAGTCTGTAACCCTTGCATCTCCAGATTATCCCTCTTTTGTGTTATCTACAAGCACCTACATGGAATCTGGCAATGCTGCTCATCCCCAGTATGTATCTGATCCCCTTTGCTACAGAAAGTAGAAATGAGTAATTCTTCCAGTAGATTTCAACAGTTACTATCAATTCCACCCACTAAAGACTCTGCAAGAAGCAGGGTTTGGAGTTTTCTTGTTTTAATGTTTTATTGACTGTTCCTGCCCTGCCAGGGTTGTGTCTAACAATTCTTTCCCAGGATTGTTTAACAATCTGTGTGGGGAGAACTGATAAGAGAAATTGTAACAGGGAAAGCGATGACCTAATACCTTTGTAAGGAAGCTCTCTATGCCTTCAAGTGACATTTATGCAGAACCAAATAACCCAGAACAATCACAGCCATAGGATTAGTCATTAGATTGCGTTATAAAGGTAGCATTGCAGACATTTTTATACATTATCCATATGTTTCTATAGGAAACACACTTGCAAAGCAAATAGATTTATTCAGAGTCTAAACACATTTGTTTCTTGTATTTATGTTTCTTTACTGTGACTAATCCTTCTGCTTAAAAAGGAAGAGAGATCAAGTACAGATATATGTAAGATAGCTATTTTCCTTTTTTACACTGTGAAGGCACATTGCAAGCTGAGCTATCAGAAAATAAGTTTTTCTTAAAACAACTAACTAAAGAAATTAACTAATTCATAGAATTCACAAGGAGAAAAGCCTGAGGGACAAGGGGAAGAAGGCATGTAGCAGTGGTTTGAGTGCTATAGCCAGTTTCAGCATGTGCGTAATGCCCTGTGAAAAAAATAGAAGCATGCATCATAACTGTGCAGACTTAAAAATAAACAGGTCTTAACTGAGAACATTGTCCATTGCTGTATCGAGCAGTAGTCAGCAGGAACCTAATACCTAAAACCAGAGTGGAGTACCACCATTTAATTCCTTAAACTTTGAAAAGGAGATGCTGGTGTATGGAGAATCAGAGGTTTCCAGGCACCACATCTGTGCAAGTGTTACAATTGCATATGCTGTGTATGAATAAGACATTTCACCCTAACGCAGATTTAAGCACAGGAATCTGAAGAGACTCTTGACTATCTACATAACTTTGAGTGAGAGAAATTTTGAATAAATGTTAAGTGAATTATAGAAGTCCATTCTCCTATTAGAAAAGTATTTATTGTTTAGACTGGTACTGCTCTGAAAATAATCTCACATGGCACATTTCTCCAAATGTGCTCTGTCACCCATCCACTCATTTGTCCTTTAGATAATCTGACCAACACACCGATTGCCCCAGGCTCTGGTGGATATTCTTCAGTTTGTTAACTGAGCAACCAGTCAGTCTTGCCTTAAGGCAGTGCAAACGAGACCACAGCCTGTGTTGTTAACCAGTAACGTTTTATTGTACTCTTGTATTCCCCCATTCTCATCTCACTACTTGTATCCTCCTGCCTACCTACTCTGTTGTTCAGGACAACACTGGTTGCTCCTACCTTTTCTAATACCATGGAGCTTTGGCCCAAAACTATGTCACTGAAAAAATCCTATTTGAAAGACAATTGTATTAGCAGAATAAATAGCATATCCCTCCTTCAACATAATAAGTAAATATCACACACCTAACAACAGCATTCCCACAGCAGCTGTAATCAAAAAAGAGGTAAGAACCTGGGAATTAAGAGAAGTCAAAGAAACCAAGAAATACCCGGTTCATTCACATTCTTCATAGCAAGGGAGACGAGCATAGAGTTTTTAGATCCAGGTACCAGAATTTGTAAAGCCTCCTCTTTATCTCCCTCAATAGTAGAAAAACTCCAAACTTTTCAAAAGCTTATTACATCATCTTTACTAACCTCAGTTTCCTGATGCATTTCTGCATCAAAAAATTGTTTTATTTTTCCCTTACAATAAAACACAAAATTACCTCCCTAGGCACTCCTACTATGCATAGCACAATTTGTCTTTTTATGAACTCACAAAACTCTTCTTATTACAGAACAGGTGTTCATAGCCTGGGACTCCAGAAAAATGCCCTCAAAAATCAGAATTATTCTCAATGTCCCTCCCCTAAAAAAAGAGGCAGGGGGTGTGGGGAGGCAGAGGATGTTGTTTTGAGGTTTTTTGTTTCTTTAAGAGTATCATGAAGCTTACCAGTTAAGGATTCTCTGTTACAAGCCCTTGGATTAAAGTGTATGTCCCATGGGTGTATAGAAATCAGAAAACGGGCAATGCTCAGTGACCATGGATGAGAACAGAGTTTAAGAAGCATACAAAGGCTGTAACATAACCTATTAATTCAATGGCTTTACAGCATTTTCTGCTCTGCTGGGTACAAATGAAAGGAAAAATTACCTATTCCAAGCCTATAATACTTAAAATCCCAAAAAACAGGTGACAGAATCTATTCTGGGAGATACTGTTCACATAAGTGAGAGGGACAGTTATTTTTCTGCTGAAAATTCCAGCTGGAATTGAAACTGAGGAATAATTCTGTTCTTTCTGGAACCTAACTCTGCTATACAATAATGAATTTTCAGCCACTCTTTGTAAATCTTGCTCACTAGAAAATGAAACTCAGACAGAAACTCTACTTTTGTCACCAAGATTGATTTTCAGGCTGGACTCTGCTTTAGTGAAGGTGACACATTCCAAGTCTTTGAGGTTAAAGTCTGCCTTTATAGAAGATGGCTGAGAAATAGTGTTAGTGGCAATTTTTTTCAAGCAAAATGGAAGAAGCTTGGAAATAACTGAATAAATACAGAATGGAACAAAACTTAGAACTGTGACCTCAAATGCTGTATTTGGTTGATTGCTAAATCTTTCCTTATTAGCACAAGGAAGACCACGAATATCACCTGTCAGCCAAGAGTTCATGCTGAAAACTCTAAGTGGAAAAAATACATAGCAACTAGTATCAGAAACAACCGAAGAATGGGAGACTAGTAGAAATACATCAAATATCGCATATTGATGGTGCAAACCTAAATAAGTTCCAGAAAAAAAAAAAATTATGATACTAGCAGTAAATTGCATTTAGAAGTAGATAAAAAGATTTCATTGATACTATACTAAAGAGAAAGTCTATGTAAAAAAAAAAAAAATAAATAAAAAATTAAAGACTGTTTATATTGCCATGCTTGTTCTCTATTACTTTAACTACAGAATCTGTAGAACAGAATATATTTAATTGTATATAAACATTCTTTTCCAGGTATATCTACAAAGCATCTACTGATGGAAGTTATAAAACATAAAAGTTAACCAGGTGTCATATTTCAACACTGGTTAATTAAAATCCAGGCAATCATGAAAACATAACATTTACCAGAGTACAGCGCTCACAATAGAATAGTGGCTTAATAAATGAATGCAACTCAGAAAAGGCCAGTGTGAAATGGCTTCACCGGAGATTATGTTTATAAGGAACAACGCATGGTTTCAGCTAGAGTGGTTAAGCTCTGGAAAAAAAAAAAAAGTGTATCCATATGTGAAAATGAATCTCCTTGTGAAAACATCTGTGTTATCAGGTGGCACATTCTGTACTTATTCAGAACAAAACTTTTTCAGAATCTCCAGTCTCATACACTAGAATAAGTGAATTAAACACAGTTACTGCAATGAAAATATTCTATAGCTCCCCATGAGTGACACAAATTTAAATCACGATTAAGAGATCCTGTAAAATTATAATAAACTTAATCACTGGGTAATTTTACTTAAAGAAAATGTATGTTTAAAAAGGCATGTTAGCATTAGTAATTTGTTTAAATGCACAGCTTTTTTTTTTTAAATAGTTACAAACTATAATGGAATTGTTATATTTCAGACTATTCTAGCAAAACAAAATAATGGCATTAACGTCCTTATCTGTATTGAGAACACAAACTGTCAATTTATTACCTAATGTTGTCTAAAAATGATTTTAATGAATTTTGTAATCAAGAGGAAATTACTATGCCCTTTTAACAAAGGCAACAATCTCCATGCCCTAGCAAGGGAGATCGTTGCCAAAAGTTTTTGGGTTTTGTTTTTTTATTTGTTGTTGTTTTGTCAGTGGTGTTGGTTTTGTTGTTTGTTTTGGGTTTTTGTTGTTGTTTTGTCGGTGGTGTTTTGTTGTTTGGTTTTGGTTTGTTGGGTTTTTTTTGTTTGTTTTTAATAAGACAACAGCAAAAAAGACTTTTTTGTCAAGATGTTGATCCCTGTAACATGCTGTATACAGGATACTTTTTCCAGCAAGGCAAGGCAAGGCAATGGCTGTTGCTCCTGCATTACACAAGGGGAGCTTCACCGTGACTTCAATGTGATTTAAATAACTCCTTTAAAGTTTGCAATAGCACTCAGGCAACAGTCTGCCACATTTCACAGGCTTACATGTATTTGTACCTGCTAAGCTGAGGTAATAAAATGCTTCCTACTTCCCAAACAGGAGTTCACAGATCACATTATGTGAACAGAGCACTCCCCTAGGTGACTGGGTGTACCAGGTACGACAAGAACTATTTCTACGACAAGCTCCACAGCAGCTCTCAAACAAGAATTGTTTAAGAACCATTGTCTAAAGTTACCCTGAAGTGTTCTCAACATTCAGAAAGAATACACACACACACACACGTGTACATTCAGGTTAAACATTTTCAGGATCAATAAAGAAAACTGCAAACCACAGGAACTGAAAACAAAACCAAAACAAAACCAGCATCTCAGGCTACCAAATACTCATGTTTTCTATGCCTTGTTCTGTTACTGACAACTTTATTCTTGCAATCAGGATATAAAAAGAGATCCAACAGTTGCTGGAAATTCAGAGAGATGTGCCTTTCAAATGCTTTTTTACATATAACACATGTAAATACTAGGGACAATGTAATGGTATAGCTGAATTAACAACAAAAGATAGTTTTAGTTGCTTTCACTTCAACCTTCACAATTAGCCTGAACAGCTAGCGTGTGGGCATACTTGTCAAAGCAGCATACTACTTCATTTCAAAAAGAAATTGCCACGCGCTCCTTTACTCCATCAACTAAAGCGCTGCTTTTTTTTTTTTCAGGCTAAATCCCTGCAGTGAAAAGGCACACAGACGACAGCATTCAATTAAGTTCAGAATTAATGTAGCATGAAAGCACAGTCTAACTGAGAAGGCCAAGGGAAATTGAACGGGATTGCAGGTATTTTCACCATATTTTACTGCAAATGATCACTCATTTTTCCTGCCATGGAACAGGTCAGTAGGGCAATAGTCAATACAGTGTACCCTTGGAAGACAAGTGGTTGCCTTGAACTCCAACATGTTAAGTCAGCTCTAGTTCTCAATATTCACCAATAATAGAGTTGATCTGTATGTCTGTGTGGTTGTCAAGTAAGCTTTTCCTGAGAGGAGCCTTCATTTTTCAACTCTGTGGGTTAATCAATAATACTCCAACTTGCTATTTTTGAATAGTTTCCATAAATTTAGTTATTGGAATTAATCTTTTTCATTGCATGATGAGCTCTACTAGTTAGCTTGCTGCACATGAATACATACTTATGAACATGTTTATGACATATGTACACTTTTTTTTTTGTGGACCAGCTATCCAAGATAGCTTCAGACACTGGCCTTCTCCAAGAACTAATAAATTAAGAACAACAATTTTCAGCAAACCCATCTCATGAAAACTGAACAGGGCAGAGGGGACACAAATATGCCTGTGAGCAAAACAGAGAAATTAAATTTGCAAAACTGGAGAAAAAATATAAGAAATAAATTAAAATTTTCCTGGATCATTTAGATTCCATGTGTTTAAATATATCTAGGAGTAACTTATGTTTTGAAATTCAATATGAACCACGGAATATATTTCATTAATATAAAATTATATTTATTTTAAAGTAATTGAATATGTTCTTGCAGGGGGGTTGGACTAGATGACCTTTGAAGGTCCCTTCCAACTCTAGCCATTCTGTGATTCTATGAGGAAAAAAATACTTTAACTATTATAAGTGTTTTGAAAAAAAAAGTCTAAAGTTCAAAACAGTCCTTGTGAGCGTTTCAGGTCTAACTATTCCTTTCCCAAAAAGGCTTTATTCTTTTATTTTCAGTCAGCAAATGAGCTCCTAACAATCATCTGACAAAATCAGCAACTACACCGGGCTTGATAGTCATTATTCCCCTACAGACACAGGTAAATAGAATAACTAGAATTCAATACAAATTACACCCAATTCTCCTTGATTTGAATGCATATAAGAAAATTGCAGAATTTGTTGATTAGCATGCTAGCATCTCCAAAATCCATAGAAAAAAATCTCTCCTCCTCATCCCACACTGCACTCTGCACAGCCAGCATACCACTCATGATTCAAAAGCACAGACCTTTCTCAGGTTTCTCAGCTTCATAAGGAAATGGCTAAAAATCTTCTGAGCGCCCTTTTAAAGCATCGTGTTCTCCACCTTGTTTTCCTTAGGACTCTTTCTTAAACTACGGACTTGTTCGGCACCTGATATCAGCTCTAGCACCTTCCAGAAGACATTCACAGAAGCTTTGAATTTCAAGTGGACTGGGAATCTCTCTTGTTGAAATTGTACCATCGCTTGCTTTTGTTCCCAGGGGTAAAAGGAAAATCAATCATATCAAAAGGGAGTATAACCTTTAAAAGTTGTATTGAAATTTTTCAGAGAGGAGCTTGTTTATCTTCACGAAAATTTCAAAGAAGCAATGCAATTTGAAATGTGCTATGGTGAATCAGAGACTGACAGGTTAAAGTAATTGAAAAAGAGCTTGAGTTTTCCTGTTAATTGCATGCTGCAGGACAAATCCCATGCTGCAGCCTTGCATCAAATTAGTGAATAGAGACCCAATATTTACTATCAATCAACATTACAAGCATTTAATAAAAAGTTTTCATAATGGAAAGGTTGATGGAGCCGAGATGGATCATTTCCATTAACCAACTCCTCTCCACAAACTACAACTCCATTACCAAAAGCAGCAGTCTCCTGTTCTTTTAAAGCTCAGTTTCCTGCTAGGAAAAAAAAAAAAAAAAGCTTCTGCAGCACATAAGAAAAGCAATAGTTCCTTGCATCTTCACTAAGGTACAAGAAGTAAATTTGGAACAAAAGAGTTTGGGTGGGGTTTTTTTTCTTTGGTTTTTTGGTTTGGTTTGGTTTTTTGTGGGTTTTTTTGCTTGTTTTAACAGAGGAGCTCTAGAGAAGAACCGCAAGAGGTGCAAGGAAGAGTATGGGATGAAACACTTGACTCAGTCAAGCCAGCTGTGATTGACAGTACATTTTAAATTAAGTAAAACCACTGAACATAAGATCTATGTTCCTGTAAAAACCATTCGCTTGGCAGGAGAATTTAGTTCTGGATTGTGTGCCTGACAAAGGGAGTAATAACAGGACTCTTCATTATTACATACGTGCTTGCTTTCCGAGTTAGGAATATCTTGAGTTTGCAAATGAAAAATCAAAGTGAACCATACAACTGAACTTACCCCGTACTAGAAGCCCTCTGAACTCAATTGAGGATGTGCAGGATAAGAGGAAGTCTTCAAAGCAATCAATACAACACAGTCTGGAAATACCAAGCACCTAGTAACTTCAGCATTCAAAGCAAACTGTTAGTGTCAGGTCATGAGTCTGCACTATTCCACACTGAACTAGTCGTACTCACAAGCTATGGATAACCTGCCCCCATGGTATGTACATATACACTCATGTTGCAGATCTCTTCTCCAGAAACTCACATTTTCTTGCTCACATTCTCTGTTTTCACAGAGACATTAAATAAAGAAAAGGATGGGTGAGTATAAAGCAAGACTACTGGAAGGCAAGAACATAATCCAGAGTAGAGAAGAGGAAGGAAGTGTATAAGCACTTACAGAAAGCCAAAACACAAGCAGCAGCTCATGTCCCCAAACAAGATTAACTGTGCATCAGCAAGCCTGTCTGCATTACAAATTAAATGTTTGTCTAAGCTATCTAGACCACAAAAGTTTTTTAATTATTGTCATAATATATTTTCCACATTTTTTGGCAAGAGAAAGAAACCCTTGAAGGCCTCTCAGAGACTTTAGTCAAAAGGCTGGTACTGTCTGTTCTTGTCTAGAATTTAAGCAATGACATTAGAAGGAATTTTTAGAAACACATCTGGCATCAAGATGAATAATCAAGTGGTTAAATAGACACATCTTAAATGCTAGCTTATATTTAATAATTACAATTTTATTAATACAAATATTTGAAAACAAACAATACAGGTTTACAGTGAATGTATTAGCTAAAATTCCATAAGCTCACTTGCCCATAGATTTCTAGGGACATCATCATCCCTGAAGAAATGTCAATGAAGTGGGTGAACTATGAATAGATGAATTTGGGTCCGTTTAATTTTTTTTAATTTGTTTGGGTCAGATATTTATCTTCCATCATTTATTACACAAGAAAACTCAAGTAGTTCAGTCATGTTTATGATTGTTTTAGATGAAAGTAAGCAGGGAGAAAGACTTTTCAAAATATAAATGCTTAGGCTATATTGTCATTTCCATTAAATGTGTCATTAGACAGATAAGCCTTGCAGTAGCCCAGGAGAATCAACGTGAAACAGGCTATCAAAGTGAAGGAAAATCACAATTCTAATCACTAAAAGCAAGTTTAGTTAGTTAACATAATTTTTTTTAAAAGTGTTATTAGTCACGTACAAGGACAGCTAACGGCTATTTTATCAAGCTTACTGTTTTATTTATCTTCACTGTGTACAAATTTCAGATAGTTGCATAAAATACTCCAAAACCTATCACGAATTGAAAATACCAAAACCTATCACGATCACTGGAAATGATCGCTTCCGGCGGTTGCATCAAGTACCAAATAGAAGTTAACATGCTGAAAGAAGGGAAGGGGCAGGGAGGAGCAGAGGACACAAGCAAATCATACCAGACACCTGCAAGGGCCTTGGTACTTGCTTGCAACTTATCAGCAATCAATTTTGCTTATAACACAGCCATTCTGTGGGGATCCTGGGCATGCTGACAGGGCACATCACCTGACCTTCAGCCTTCCATTTTATTTGTTTGTGAAATTACTCTGATTAAAATACCATTATTTCACACACAGATTATGAGTCTAACTTAAGCAACGGTCTAAAGCTTGCTCTGATGCAGCATCATCTTTAGAACCAGAAAAACTATGTATATAAGTCAAAGATATTAAGAATGATACAAAACCCAAAACTAGTTATCACTTGCATTCCTCTTTTCTGTCCTTTGAGGTCAGGAAGACCAAGCAAAAGATCCAACATAATCCTTCTGGGTGGGGGTTTCCCCTCTAATATCCTCCACAGTGCATTTTCTACATCAGTTTAATGAGTGCAGTAAATGAACTCAGTCTCAGGACAGTTACCCACATTTTCTTTAACAAGGATATTTCCAAAGCTAACAGCCAACAGGCAGCTGCTGGGACAAAGTAGGTCTGTCTGAAGCTACTTCTAGCTCTCTAGTGGCAGATGTGAAATAGTGTAATCCCTCTCTGCATATTTCTGGTTATTATTTTTTATTGGACTAGTTATAGCTGTGTCTCAAGAAAAATAAGGCTCGTCCTAAGCCAGGTTAAAAAAAAAAAAAAAAAAAAATATATATATATACACACACACATATAAAATTCATTTCTAGGAATCCTTCATCATCAATCTTTATATTAATCAAAGTTTCATATAGCACTGGTATTTCTCCTTTAATAAAAGCAAAGCAACATTTGTGAACATGAATATACTCACACACAAGCTGTGATTTTCCAAAGGAGACAATTGATACTAAAAGATAAAAGGGAGTGGGAGGTGCAAAATTAACTGAAAATAAGAATTCCAAAATGGTGGTCTTTTGTTGTTGTTGTTTTAAATACTTACATGTGCATGGGGAAAGTGGGGGTGGCTTTATCATGATTCTCCCTGGACTGGGTCCAGGTCCTGTGTTAAGTGCAGCCAGCTACAGCATCTCTTAGAAACAAAACAAAAACAAAGGTTTCTACAATTTCCCCAGCTTTGCTTTGTTACAAAGCACATCTATTTCAGGTCAGGCATAGGCCACTGTGTTCCCAAGTACTACATGTCCTCAGGTTTAAAATGTGGTACTTTCTTAGGTTTCTAATAAAAAAAAAAATTAAAAAAGGTATTTGTATTTGGCAGCCAGGAATCCCTAAAGATTGTTAAAAAAAAAAAAAATAACGTGTACTTTTTACACTAGGTGAGAAGGTTTCACAATTTATCCATCTTTATCGCCATATGGTCAACTTTTCCAGTGCATTCTAATTAAGACTAGATCCTAATTAGATCTATATCTTTAGCAGATACTATTGTGCAGTGGGTCTGTTCACCAAGGCAGCTCTCCCTAGTTTATTTCCAGAAGAAGCTCAAAGTGCTGAGGCTGAGAAACATGTACTCCACCATCTGAATATTTTGAGCATTTTTCTGTCCAATAGCCTGAAAAGAAACTAGACAAAAATCCATGTAAGATGATACTTGGTTTTCTGAGGAATTAACACGCTGCAGGGCGTGATTAGAAGTAGTGCAGTAGAACACAAGTTATGTCTAGAGATTCCCTCTTCTGAAGGTGCTGTCCTCCTTTCTTGTGTACACGAAGATTCACATTTTCACAGAAAACTCTAAAATAAAGTCCAGACCTGCCTCTAAAGAAGTATACCCTTCCTGCTGGCTTACTGCTCCAAATTTTGAATTCATGCATTAGGCTGGTGGCTGGGAAGAGATGGAAATTAGGTGCAAAGAGAAAGAGCAAGGAAGAGACATGCAGGAGAATTACAACACCTAAGTGTACTCTTCACTTCTGCATTGGTCTGTCTATAACAGTAGCGTGACTGGAGTTAAGAAATCCAAGCAGAAAGATCAGCCGCGTAGCTCCTGAAGGAAGGAAATTCAGACAATAATTGCTGGGAAACATGCTTGGCTACCTAATACCAAGTTTTCTAGGATGAATGCAGTGCTCCTGCAACAGCCCAGCAGTTTTAACCTCGTCCTGGAGCACCACCAATACACGATAAAGCACACGAGCAAAGCCCCAGTGCAGACGTGCCCCTCTGCTTACCACAGGTGGCCTCCAAGTCTGCAGTAAGCCCACAGCTGTCTCGCCATATATCATACACGGCTTGAGATCAGCACAAGGAAGTCGGCAGTAAAGGAAGTGAAACATTTCGGTGGGGACAGAGGGTGACAAGAGGCTAGCGCTGCCTTGCAAAGCACCCCAAACTGCAACCCGGCACACTTTGTGAGTGACATCAGCCTGCCAAGCAAAACACTTCCCTTGCCCATCCCTGGTTTTCTTACGACAGAGATGTGGATAAGAAGTAAAGATATGCATGTATTTCACAGAAGAATACTGCATAGAAGTACAGTGTTTGTAACCCTACTAAACTTATTAGCATTATTAATTACTAATATCTTCATTGTTAGATTTTATTGCCAAACACTTATTTAAAACCGTGTTATAAATGACAAGATGTAGCACAATATTTCATAGAACAGATGCCTGAGTATTTCCTGAGGCTTTTCATTTTATGCAAGTCTTCCAAACATTCTTGAAATACTCCTACTTTTCAGGGGGTTGGAAGGGACTTGGTTGAGGTTTGGGGGGTTTTGTGTGTTTTTTGGTTTTGGGGTTTTTTTTGTTTTGGTTGTGGGGTTTTTTTGTGGGTTTGGTTTTGTTTTTTCGTGGTTGTTTTGTGGGGTTTTTTTTTTTTGGTTGGTTGGTTTTTTGAGTTTTTTTGTTGGTTTGGGATTTTTGGGGTTAGTTGTTGGTTTGTTTGTTTGTTTTTTTAAATTTATGATCTTTCCTTTATTTCCTGCTCCCTGGATCTTTGTCTAAAGTTCTTAAGCGCTAGAAAGAGTATTTACATGCCTTTAAATTAACTACACATTTCACACTGCAATATTTGATCTTTCATGATGTCAAGGAGATGCACTCTGTTCTTTGAAGGTAGCAGTACATCTTACATGTTATTACTAGAAAAGGTCATGAAAAGATCAATACATGCCTTACGCTTACATATCTCACCATAGGAAATTGTCCTTTAGAAGCAATATAAAAAAGTCTCCCTTAGAAGGAAGCAGAATCCTAAGAAATAAAAGTGGTAATTAATAGAAGGCAGATGGAATGCCTTGAACTTTCAAGGTTTGATCCTGTGCAGCCTAAGAGGAGATAACATCCATAACAGACTCATAACACCACCAAGCACAGATGTAACAGAGCTGCCTTGGAAAAGCAAGGCAGGGGGGCAGTGTGAGCTGCATGTTTATTTACCAAGAGGTGGATAAGAACATAATCAGTAGATTAAGCAAAATTGCTTCCTCACAATGCCCCACCCATTCATTTTTTTTTGGTAACAATGGCATAATTCCCTGCTCCTTCTAAGCACTGACTGCATCTCAGAGGCAGTGAAGATTTTACTCAATAACTAATTCAAACGAAGCAGGTTACAAATATAATTTAAAGTTGTGGTGCAAGTCACTAGCTGGCCCAAAGTCTATTTAAATGATGTGTTGTTACTACTGTTGTTCTATGACTTCATTTTTGGTTTGGGGTAGATAGGAATAATAGAGAGAACCTTTCCCTATTGTATCAAAGGCCTTGAAAAGATTTGCTGTTATAAATAACATTTTAAATCTGTTCCCTTCCATCATTTACGCATTATCATTTTTGGCTCAATAATTTTATCGTAGCTTCCTTCTTGCATGGCCATGACTACCCGGAAATCATTCACATCCTTTTCATGCACTGAAAAATAAGGTACAAAACAAACCAAGTCTGAGATCCAAGTGGGATTTTTGTATTGAAAGCTGGAGTTACTGGAATGTAGGAATCCAAGCCAAAGTCATAACATTCAAAACCCATCTTGACTTACTGCCTAAATACCTCTGATAAGTTAGTTTTCAACATTTTGAATTCCCCATCTGCCTAGAGCTTGCCTTCTCCATATCCATGTCAGCCAGGTGAGGATGGCTGAGGAATTCAGAACTTTGCATCTGTATCTTGTTAACACACATAAAGCAAAGTACTTCCACATACTGTAGCTGAGGGGGTGGTCTAGCAGGCATTCCCACAGCACACTGAAGAAGTTTAACTCCATAAGAGAAGTAAGGTTTATCTATCAACTTCAACCCCAGTGACATGCCTCATTCATTCTTTTATAGGATATTCTAGTGATGAGACCACTCACCCAGGAAATAAAAAAGCTCTTGTTCTGAATACTTTAGATTTAGAAGTGATTTTATAAGAGTCATCACCACAAGGACAGGTTTCCTTCTACAGCACATGACATTGCCTCCATTCCTTTCCTATTTACTCAATTTGAAATCCAGCAGTCCCTTTGGAATCCCTAGGAAACAGACAAACTTCAACAGGAGAGATGGTTAATACCTTCACACAAAACAGCCTCCAGTCAAGACAAGGCGTAGCTCCAGTAAGGATGGAGGCTGAGGCCTCGCCAGACAGAGGGGAGGAGGACAACACTAGTAACATGTATACAATGGACATCTCTAGTCACTCCTGTTTCACAAAAACAAAACTGTTAAATAACTTACTGCTTTGTTTTGTTGGGGTTTTTTGTTTTTTGTTTTTTGTTTTTTTTTTTTAAATCAGAAGTCACTGCAGTATTGGCAAAAGGATTCCCAGTTACAAAATCCAAATGGGCTGGGCAGCTTCTGGGATGGAAATCAGTTTTAGTGTACACTTGTGTAGCCTAACTGGCTTATTAACTCCCTTCATGGAGTAGCTCAGTAGGCACCCATCTCCATCTGTTGGATTTTGCGTGTGTTGCTGAGAAACCAAGGTGTCTTCTCTAAGTTTGCACAGAAAGGTTAAGACTATAAATTTTCCCAGTAGGAAAAGAAGGACCAAAGCAATCTGTTGTTGAATCCCAACTTCTTGGTAACTTGTGTATCTTCTCTGACAAAGGCACTGGGGCTGTGACCTGTACTTCACAACCAAAACAGGAATAGCTTTCAAAACTGGATATTCAAGATTGTATACAGACTTTCAGGTGTTTCCTCAGAGTACTATTGTTCTGCTCCTTCTTTGCTAGGTTCTTGTACTTTTTGTCCCAATTAAGTGTATCCAGCTGAACTGTTCAGGCAAGTGTCTCTTACCACAGTCTGGGAACCAGTTCACCATACCCAGCTGTGACAGTCCTACTTCAGCTCCTGATCCAGATACTTCTCCATACACATGTTGTTAAAAAACTGTCTCCACCTGGAAGCAGTTTCAGTGTCTGGTTGCAGATCTGTGCTACTGCAGAAGTCAGAGCCCAAAGCCAGGCTTGTGAAGGTGGCAAATGCCCTGATCTCAGCTCTGCACCTTACAGGAATAAAGAAAATTTTTATCCTCGAATTGTTTCCAAAGGAAGGTCACTCCCCACGCATTGTCTACAATAGATTGTTCTGGCTTTTATTTTTTTATGGCTTACAACATTTAACTAACTAAATAATAGGGCATTTTCCACAGCGTGTCATTCATATCCTATTACTACAAGTGACCAATTGTCAGCATGTGGCCGTGTTTACTTAAGCTGTCACCTAGAAACTGCTGTGGTTGTCCATTTGGAGCTCAACCACATTGCAACATACAAACAACGACATACAAGCCTGTCAGCAAATAAGCAGCAGCCTGCCTTTAGTATTTTACACCTATTGTTTCACTTCCCATAGCCAGTGGTTTTTGATTTTTGGTCATCCTACAGGAAGACTTGGGCCACAATTATTTCAACAACAATCTCTTTTTTTTTTCAGGACTGTCTTGGAAAACATTATATAACTGCTTTTGTTCTTTCTCTTGGAACCCATAGTCCTGAACTGTTTTTCATTATTATAGGTTTGAGGTCTTGTTGTTAAAGTTTAAGCTCTGAGACACTTAAATCAAGATGTTTTTTAAGCCTAGGTACATGTGTCTCTAGTAAGAATGGAAACAGAGTCAGTTTCCATTCTTGTGTTTTTCCTTTACTCCAGAAGGAGCACAAATGCCTCAAAATACAGGTTACATTTTAGTCTTTTTCTAATAATTACACATGTCAAATCATAAGTTAATGCTATTGACATTACCAAATAGGTGTACTGTAACTGCTAACTTCCCCTCATGGTTACCTAAACTGAGCACCCAGCAAAAACTGATGAGAAAAGCTAAAAGTGAGCAACCACTCTCGGTGAAAGAGCAGTTCCTTCATTCACTTCAGTGATTCAGAGGAAGTAGGGGGAATTTAAATTAAGCAAAATATTGATTTTTAACTTCCATGATTTCTTAATCATGGTAGCAGCTCAATGTGCCTTAGACACAGATTTTCTGAGGCACTGAACAGGCACAAACAATTGCCCTTTCTATGTTCCTCACTGTAGCTCATCAGACACCAGAAGCAAGAGAGAGATCAATAACAACTGCATCTAACTTTCCTGCTGAACACAGGCAGCCTGGGCTGAAGGTTTCCTTCTGATCTGAGCATTAGGCTGAAACTTTCAGCTACATAGAGATGTGCAACTCCCCAGCACTTTGAAAAGCAAACTTCCTACCAGAGACTAACCATAGAATGGTCCCAACGACTGCGTCCAAGGCTTGGCTTCCTTAAACTAGCGTAGGTAGTTTCTGGTTTATTATGTATAGATACGGACAGATAAAACTACGCAATTTACTTTGCTGCTAAACCTGATCGAATACATTTTATTAAGGTTCCTTTGTCTTTTCTGGATTACAAGCCTCACAGTTTGGATTTTATATGCAATTTCAGGCTGCTAAGAGAGAAGATTCAGCAGCTTCAGTGGAAGTGAACTTTCCCCGAATCTGCATTAGACCTCTTCAGTCACTCAGCAATTTTTCCATTTGCTTCAGTTACATAACCACTCTTGAAATAACATATGGATTTACTATAGAAATTCAGTTGCTCACACTGACTGTGTTTGAAAGTGAGCACAATCACTGACCTTGAAATATCTCAGCAATATAATTCTTTCTAGTTCTCTAAGAGATGAAAATAAATATTCTATCAAGATACGGTCACTAGAACAACTCAGATACATATGCTTACGTCTTTGCCAAGAATTACACTGCATGCCAAACTTGGCTTGGGGTGTATATCGAAGACTTGCATCTAAAATAAGTCCATATATGTTATTATATTTTATATAGGTGCCTTAATCTATGTGAGAGTGAGTTCTAGCATATAAATGAGTTTGTCTTGTTCTCAGAGCGAGTTTATGCTGTTAAATCAGCACATTTGGTCAATATTTAATTTAGAACAGATGACAATGCAGAGCAGACTGATTATTTGCCCAATGGTTGTAGGCAAATTATGTACAAAAGAGTACAGCATGAAGATAGCAAGAAAAAAAAATACAAATATCAGCTCTTTAAAAACAGATAGTTTCAATTCTTGCTTATCTGGCTGAACAACTAACAAAACAAAACAAAAAAAAAAAAAAAACACACAAAAAAAAAAAAACCACAATACATGCAAAGAAAAATTACCAAACTGTGACATATCCCCATTACTTGATATATACGTCTCCATCCATTCTAAGCTTATATTACATCCAACTTGAAGTGTTCAGACCTCAAAGAAAATATTCTCTGTGAAAATATAATCTGAATAACTTCAGTTACAGTACACAGAAGCTACAGAATAGTTTTGTGCTAGTTTGGGGGTTTTGTTTTCAAAAAATAAACTCTAGTTCTGTATGCACCTGGAGGGGAATAAATAATAATAATTAAAAAAAAAAAAAAAACATTCATATTGAACATTCCTGGTATTCCATATGGATTAGTAAACAAGGCTGAGAATAAGCCCAAGAGTAATGTGAACAAGGCACTTGGAGGTAAAGTGCAACAAATCATTAGCCAATATTTTAGCAATAATTTCACTAATGGGTAGGAAAACACAGTAAAATGGCTTTTGAAATATTCTACTGATATGCCTTGAAAATATGGTTTAGTCAAAAAGGTTTTGTTTTTTAAAGGCTTCTCTATGAACATTTCTTTCTTCCAGCCGCACCCCCCCATATATTCCCCTTGTCTACCCATTCACTTTTTCCCCAGAATAATCTCCTTAATCTCTATTCATGTACTTGCTTTCCCAGACATACTCTCTCTCTCCATTTGTTCCGAGACACAAAAAGTAGCCTGCATATTGCCGAAAGATTATTAGCTTATAGCTACTAAGTTCTGACTTCTATAAAAGACTCCAAGGGAAAGAGTTCTGTAAAGTGAGAGAGAGTATGCAGAGTAATGCAAAGTTAAAATATTTAAAACTGGCCCAAAGAGACACAGAGTGACAAAAATCCAAATATTTCAACTTTTAAGGCATCTTCAGCCTCCCATTGTCTTCCATTACACATTTTACAACCAAAATTTGTCAGGTTTAACATGCTCCCCACCCCCAACACAAGACTACTTAAGAATCAATTTGTCTGCCATTCATCAATGCCCTCCACATGAATCTCATGGCATCACAGAGACATTTCTATCCCCTGCATTCACAATGCTGGAGTCTCTTGAGCCAACAAACTGTCAAATTAGTGCCAGCTCATGACAGCTTTATGATATGTAATCTTGTTCACCAGCAAATGGTCTGAGACCCCCTGCTTGCTACCGCTGTCAAATGAGAAATGCTTTTTTGTGTCTCTCTGATAAATTTATATTTTGAAAGCAGATCCCAGCTGGGAAAGTAGCAGTTTTGCCTCACAAAAATCTTGCATAAGCACACTTAACTGCTTACTCCATGTGTTACTTAAAAAGAAGCTTTCAGGTTTTTGCTTGAAAATTGTAAGTTAGGGAACAATAAATTGGCTTAGATTAATTTAAAATGTACATTGTCCTGCTGATTCAAAATACTTATTCACCTAACAAGTAACAAATACTTACTCCTTCAACATTCAATCACAATTGACATATTGCTAAAAATATTTTGGCTGATCTATGTGGGTTGTGAAGTCCACGTATCAAAAAGCTGAGGTGCTGATAAACCCAGTTTATTCAAGCATATTCAGGAAGAGGAAAAGTTGAATTCACAGAGAAACACTTCTCAGGATTTCAAGATGATAAATGCTGGACAACAGAACAATGTGGAGAAATTAGGAAAGCAACACACACTCCCTCCCTTACAGAGAGGGGTTTTTTTGAGACGGGAAATTAGTCTTTTACATGTCTTTATAATAACTTTGTTCCAGTCATTACAATATAAAATGACAAGAATATACTAGCTGAGTTGTTACATGTATCCTGAAATAATCAGCTTTTACATCCCTCTCTGTATAAGTGATCTGATAGTAGCTGCCTCCATTTCTTTCTTAATTGGTGGCAGAATTAACCACAAGAAGTAGCCAAAGAGAAAAATTAGTGTGTGAGAAATACTTAAAAGCAAGAGTGCTATTTTCAATTTGCTTCATTTATAATTCAACACATACAAAGGATGCAATTCTGCAAAGTTCCCACACAGAGTACCCTAGCGAAGTCAGTGGAAACACGAGGATTTACAGGAACCCAAACAACCCAAGGTGGGGGGGAGAGACACCAACGCAGAAGTGGAACATTAGGAAAACATCAGTGATTAC
Organism: Tetrax tetrax; assembly: GCA_009806455.1. Taxonomy (NCBI): domain Eukaryota; kingdom Metazoa; phylum Chordata; class Aves; order Otidiformes; family Otididae; genus Tetrax; species Tetrax tetrax. Next base: position 576,350 of record WHYT01017865.1, read on the forward strand.
TTTCATTTTAAAAGATTAGTTATACAGTCTCTCCTCCAAAAAGGTCCAAGTGTAACACAATTGTGCTAGAGAAGAGACTTTAATTTTTTTCTACTGCATGTTCCTCTGCTATGCAGAACACTATAAAACATTTGTGCTTTTGTTTAAGAAAATATATTCATAGGTGCAATACACGTACCTAGACTTAAGCTGATAGGTTTTAACTGATAGAGCACTCATACATACCTCTAGATAAAATTTATCAAGTAATGTTCCCAAATTACTCACATAAGAAACAACCAGGACAATTAACGGACAAACTTTCCTCACCACCCCGTTAATCTAGTTGTGTCAGGGCTCACAGAGACTACAAAGCTGTCGGAAATAATGTGTGCAAGTGTGCCAGATCCCTGGCTGCACCGCCACTTGACGCTGAATTTGCGGCTGGGCAGATCAGGGAGACTGCCACGGGGTTGTGTGTGGCGATCCTGACCTCGGGAACACAGAGCTGCCGAAGGGCCAGCATCCCCGAGCAGCGCCAATGGTGCTGCTACAGATGAGCAATGGTGTCTCTGGGCCTGGATGGCTTCATACAAAGATAAAACTCTATTCCCAATCAAAACCCCAAGAATTATTCCTAAACTCCCCCACGGTTTTGAGGGGAAGTTTAGCAGACCTGTATACCAAATGAGAGAAAAGGGGTTTGTTTTCTTAGAACCAAGTCTTCAAAGCCCATTCTTGAACTTCTGGGTGAGGTTCACCAAAAGCCTGACTCAGAACCTCCGGCACCAGGCTGACCTGAGCACCTTGTCACAAGACAGCCACTGGCTATGCAAACCTGTACAAACAGCATTCCCGCTGCTCGGCTCTCCACCCTCCCAACGCCAATGAGGCCAGCCCCGGCACCGGGCCCTGCCTGCTCCAGGAAGGCCGAGGCCGGCCCCACGCCAGAAGCCCACCAGGCCAGGGAGCCCCGCTAGGAGGGGCTGTGCCAGCCCATCCCAAAGCCATTCCGGTTTTGTTGGAAATTGCCACAGACCATCTCATGGACGAGGATTCTGTCACTTTGAGATCTAAAATCGTTGCAGATAGTCCACTATTATTTTATAACTGAAGCTATGTTACTTGGAGAGGAGGAAGTACTAAGACAGCTGATACTAAAGCCAAATAACTAATCAAATAGAGGAATCTGCAGCTCATCCCATTTCAGCTTTAGCGTATTTGAAAATTTTGCTTGCTCCTGTACTCTGGCCAACTAGTACTACACTACATAATGTGGAATTGCTTAGGTATCAACAGAAAATTTGACAGCACAAGTAAAGAAGTTTCCATATAACATCTAGCCACACAAACTAACCGATGTAAGTGCACCAAGCTCACAATTCTTCCATTCTTGCTCTTTCTGGAAATGAAAATATCAGTATGAATGATGATAAATGTTTGCAAAATAACTGGTCCACTAGAGTATCAATTAGCAGAACAATTGCCAGATACTAGTTGGAATGAAGTACTGAAAAGATACAACCTCAGAAGTTGTTCCCAGTCCTTTAAATTGAGTCATTTAGGCAACTATTCAGATAAGAATTTTTACATCATGAAGAAAATAACATTATATTTCCCATGTAAGTATTCATACTAATATGACTAAATTATTTTAATTCATTTTCTTAAATATAATCTCAAATTCATTTACTTTCAATATAACCAGAGACTTCAGTGCAACTAGGAGTTTGCCGTGTTGCAAGAACCAGAAGCAATACACCTAAACCCAGGCAATCTTGTCAGTAGCTCTGCATATATAACTGCCTGCCTACGAGCAGCTAAAATGTGCTACTTGGTCTTTCCCGTCGCACATCAACAATCCATCTTTCCCATTTACCTGCCATCTAATCAGAAACAGAGAAGTGACCTTTCCACTTGCAAGTTAACAAGTTAGAATTGCTGCTCACTTCACAGAAGGACAGCTGGAGACTTGAGCAAAATATGTGATCTACAAATGCATTTCAATAATGCAAGACAAAGTCAAGCAGGAAGGTGCTTTGTTATTAGTGGTCGTTTTAGCAGAGAAGTCTTACGTTGTAAGCCTGATAAATCCCTGTTGCTCCTTCCTCTAATTAGCACACAGAAAGGTATCTTTCCCCCTTAGCACCAGTTGACAGTCTAAACAGAGCTGATGCACAAAAGCTTCTTGACACAATAAGAAACAGAAGCCAATCTCTGGTGGTCCTGCTGATACGTATCCTTTCACCTTCACTGCATGTCCAAAACAGATGTAAAGACTACAGGTACTGCAATGTGTTCAATATATAGTTCAGATTATATTTATAAATAAATACATATATGCAAGTATCCTTTTAAAATATGCTTAATCATTGCAGTCTATGATCCTTCCACAAAAGCTGCTGCTATAAAGTTGCATAAAACGCGATCCGAGTACAGGCTGTCACAACTAACATCCCTGCAGTGTATAGCTGAGCTTGAACTTTTCTGTGCATGATCTGTGTTGGTAAACTTGTGTTTGTAGTTGAGGGAAAATTGCACAGATCTCCGTAGAAAATGTACTCAACCTTTAACATTCACTACAGTTATAAACAGTGACATTCACAACTGTCGCTGTCAACTGTCAAATATGTCCTAACAAAAAAGGAATGGATTGTTATTGCAGATTTTGAAGAAAAATACTCTATAAATCCTTCAAATCTTAGTCTGCGACAGAAAAGCGGTAATAACCAAAACATTAAAAAAAAAAAAAAAAAAAAAAAAAAAAAAAAAACCCCCCCCCCCCCAAAAAAAAAAAACCAAAAAAAAACCCCCAAAAAACAAAAAAAAACAGGCTTTAAGCTTTTGATAGTTACTTTTAGTTAGTCTTCTGTATCACTAACCATTGACATTTTGCATCATATAATGAGGAATGCCTTAAGGAGGAGCAGCAGCAAAACACACATCATACTAACTCAATCCCATTTTTTTCTACAGCGCCCCGAGTCCCTCAGTTGTGATAACCCCCCCATTCTGCTGTTCTCTGAGGTAGGTGAGAAAGTTCAAGGGACACAGCGCGCTAATAAAGACAGATGCCTGTGGCTGCCAAGTTTCCTGTTCCTGCAAGCACTGGCATTGCTCCTGGAACAGAGGGGAAGAACAGTCTGTTAAAGTACTGTTGTCCCCAACAGCTCAAACATCTGCAGGAATAATGAGAGGATTTACTCTTCTTTCCCCTTTTCTTTCTGCCACTTCTTGGTCACTTTCAACTACAACAACTTGTGATACATACCATACTGCAATATTGACTTAAATCTGACAGCAGAAAGCCCCAGTTATTTATTTCGTTTTAGCTCATAACACTAAGTTTCTCTAATAGCTTTTCAAAGTATTATGCTGAGAACTCACACTAAACAGAAAATTTAAAAACAAAAAACCCACCCCGTTTGATCTCAAGGAGTAAAAAAAAAAAAAAAGCTGCAGAATGTAAAACCTAAGTCATGTTTCCAAAGTGGTTTAACATGATCCAGTCTCAAGTTGAATATGTGAATATATCTAACACCAATTTCCATTATAAGTTTCGTTATATGTAATTGAAAACACTAACACAAAGTCTTTTCTATAGTTGGATAGCTAGTATATTACAGTGGAAAGAAGTCTTAAACTACTTAATTAAGGCATACGCAGGGCTTCATCCAGAAACAGAGAATTCATCTTTTGTGAATAACAATGTATGCTGAAACAAATTCTCAACAGCCCCAACTCTCCCCAAAATGATTTTTTTTTTAAGCATTGCAAGCATGGAAGTAAGTTACTATCATGGAAATCTAGTTTAAATTTTTCTGAACTGGTGCATTATCTGAAGTGAGATCGAAGTATAATCCAGTTTCTTACCAAATGACATGCTAGCTCATGTTCTGAGCATCCTGGTTGTAGTAAAGTACATTTGCTCTCTTGTGAAGGTGTGTACATATCCAGTTCTTAGCCATTAGCATTAAAACTAGTATAAGAGTTGAAACAACTTGGAATGTGAAAAGGTGAGTTAGTCCTCATATGGGACTAATTTAAATAGATCAAGAATGGATATTACCTAAAAAACATGCTCAACCACACATTATAGGCTCAAAGAAGAAATCACAGAATGAAGTTCTGTATCATTGATATCTGCAGCAGATTAGACCATAATGGTCCCTGTTGTCCTCAAAACCTATTCCTTTGAAAAGAAATAAAATTAAAAAACCCCCCACCCTACTGCACTGCAAAAACAAGATACAAACAAACAAAATTAAAATACCACCAAAACCACATACACACATCTGATTCATTTTCCCACTCTGTAGTTCAGTTTAAGAGTTTAGTTGGCTTAGGAGGGGGAGCGGGCATCCTCCTTGTTATGATAAATCAAGTTTTCATCTCAGATAACTTTTAACCACATTATCTGCAGCATTCAGACATGAAAACAGAAGTGTCTAGCACACATTCCCTGACTGTATTAGATGCGCTTTCCAAGCTTAGATATAATTATGAGTTCCGTTCCCCTCTCATTTCTCAGGTCAGAAAGGGCTAACAGTACTTCAAAAGGCAGCGGATACTCTCAGCTGGATAAGTTCTTTCACTGTAGGGGGAATTACAGTCCCAAAGGAAGCTCCTTTCTTCTACTAAAAAGAGAACTTTTGGCTGCTGAGGGAGGCAGAGCTGCGGGAAAAGATTTTTTAATGAACTCAAGTAGAAATTGTGTGAATTAACAGCTGCGTCACTAGACCAGGAGTCAGAAGAGATGTGCTCTATTCCCGGCTTTGTGACCTCAGGCAGATCAGTTTTACTTAATAATTACTGTGCTACAAGTAATTGGTAGCCAAAAGATCTTGTAAAGCAATACTCACATAATACTTTTAGCCATTTTATGTTGCTTTCAGTTTAGTAGCAAGTAAGACAGAAGATCTCAGCCCTTCTGAAAAGAAAACGTGGAAAGAGAAAACAAAACGCAGGACCTGGTTCACTTGGTGCAGCATACGTGCACAGTGAGGAGCAAAAAGTGAACAGGCAGACAGCAAGGAAGAAATTCAAAAAGCACGACTGCCCTAGCCCTACTGACCAAGCAAATAGCAGCATTCAGGTCATACTATTTCTAGGCATTTCCCCTTTGACTGGCCTGTGAAGCCTTCTTCACCTGGTGCTTTTTCAGTGGCCTCACTGACGATGCTTGAGGTTGTCTGCTTTCTTTTTAATCCTTTACAAGCATAATTGCAAAAAAAGCAATTACTGTGTCGTCCTACTCGGTCTTTTCAACAGACCTGAGGTGCTTCTTACAATCCATTTAAGATCAATTCAAAGCAATGCAAAATATCCAATGGCCAGTACCGCAGAAGAAACTGGAAGAGTGACACCTTTAAAAAAATAAATTTTAAAAAACCCCAAAACCTAGAAATCATCAAGCATTTTAACACCACAAGTCCAATCAATAAAGTAACTGCTGGCCACAATGTCAAGCATATTTAAGGAAACTAGTGAAGTATGACAAATTGTACATGTAACAGGTCATATCATGCATTCTGAAAGCAAAATGGATGGCTTAAAGTTTGGAAGGGGGAGAGGGTTTTTAATCCTCTATAATACTCTCTTGTTACAAGACTATCAATCACTTTGCTACACGTTATAAAACGGAGCCTAGATCCCTCCCAAAGCCTAATAAAATTTAGAAAGACATTCTGCATCCTCTTCCCTTCTGGTTTTGCAGCGTTTTTCCCCAGCTGGTACCAACCCAGGCAACCTGCCTTTTCACATTAGCCTCAAGCTGCCTCTAAGCTCTCAGTGCACCCTGGGTAAGAGATTTCTGTTCTCATCCTGCACCTTAACCAGTAAAGTTTCTAGCTCTACTGTCAATATTTTCTCTAGGTCAGGTCAATATTTGGTATCTGCGCTTTCTTCATAAATGAAATTAATACTGCAGCAAGAAAAAGCCCTCTGAGTTTTATCAGTTTTGAAACATAATCTCAAAAAGGAAATCTCCGGTGTCTTTTGAAAAATGGGAAAATATCCCAGCTATGAACTTTAAACAATGACTATAAGTTTTAGTATCTACCTAAAATTACAATTAAAAAATTATTGTATCTAATATTTTTCAGAAAGATGTCCCTAAATATTAGGATACACAAGCAAACAACACCACAGGAGAAACCAATGACCAGGTTCCTACTGTGCTGCAGGATGAAACAAGGTTCTACAGGGTAAGAATTGCAGGATATTTGCAATAACCTCTGTCATGGAGATTCAATTGACCAGAAGTTTCTCTTTCCTATTGATCTGCAGGTTGGCAGGCTAGATATACGACATATAATGTTTGCTCTCTCTTTCTCCTTCTACATATATTTATGGGACTAAAGAACTCTATAATCAAAAAGTTTGTTACAGCATAAATTATTAATCAGGAGAAGACTTACCTGATGCCAGTACCCCCTATTGTATGTGATATCTAGCTGAACAGTTCTTGTGTGTGGTGTCCAGTTTGCCATAGTGAAAATAAAGAGGCAAAACAAAAAAAAAACAAAAAAACCACCCACCCCACACAGCATTTTTTGGCTATGTCTTTGTTATGCAGGAAAAGGTGAAGTGTCCTGTTGAGGGGTAACAGAGGCATGTCCTCAGTGGACAGGAATGGCCTCAGGCAGTGATGAGCTGACTTGGCAAGCACAACTCAAAGCTGGGTGTCTCAGCACTGCAACAGCACACACACTCTGTACAGGTTAGCTCTGGGCACCCAAAGATCAAAGGCAAAACCCCATGGTCTGAAGCCGCCTTCTCTAGAAACATATCATCAGCTTCAACACCTACAAAATCTAGTAGCATGAGGAGAATATCTTTGTAAAAGGCTTTTCAGCTCCAGCCCAGTAAAATCAGATTGCTCAGCTAAATTATAAGTGCTTGGGTTTTGTTTTTTTTTTTATAATACCATTCAGGAACCATTAAGTCCATAACCTACTCAAACTATTAACTTGTAGAAATCTCACATTTAGTTGCCAGTATAAAGCACATCTTTTTTCCATTCCTCTATTCATCACCAACATAGAACCATACTCCTTGCAAAACTATTGAAAACAGTGAGAACAAAGAATACGTTTAGAAGATTCACTTGCTATTTGATTGTAGAAATAAAACTATAATGGAGTTTCTAGAGACTTAAATATTTCAATTATTTTTGTGGAAAATAATTTAACTGGTTTATACTTTTCCTACCCTTCCTGCCTATATTTCCGTGAACTTTGTTGAAAGAAATCAGCCTTGGCTTTTCTAACAAACTGAAAAGGTTAAACCCCCTGCCTCAATAGGAAACAAATTAAGAAAATGCTACAGCTGATGGATCACGTGTGCTTTCTACTATCTTCAGTGTAAGCACCAGCATGTTTTTGACAATGGAAATTCTCCAGTCCTCTTTAAATCCTGTAGTATTTCCAAGAATTAAGTAAATCTCCACCACTTCTCCAGTAACATGATAAATATGAATCACGTCCCATAATCAGTAAAACACATCCTGGTACAGTGATTGATGCTAGCAAGAGTAAACATCGTGAGATGGATGCCAGGCACGGCTGGGACAGCTCCGCACCCAAGGGCTTGCCTGTGGTATAAGCCAGGCTCAGCTGCCCTTCCTGCCTTCAGCCATTCTTCACGCCTACCGTATGTTCTCTTGTACCAGGAGTTTCCTTCCCACAGCATGTAATTAACAGATTACTTCAGTCAGCCCCTTTAGCACTTAACCCAGCTGACCAGGGACACCCTTCAATGTTTAGGTGCCCTGTTTTTGTGCTTCATGAGTAAGCAAAACAAACAACAGCAACAAGCTCAATGTGTAAAGTCACACACATCACAGAATAAAAACATCTGGCTCATATGCCCAGTCAAGAAAACCTAGTATTAGCCAAAAAATAAGTTATTAGCATATATAATCTCTGCAAAGAGCATTTCTAGATCTACTTCTTAGTGTCCAGCACGTCAAAAGGCACTTCCATCTCACAGAAAGAAATCAGCCTGGCTTCTCTTGTTGTCTTGAGGAGGACCAATTCACAGGACCAGGAAAGAAGAGCTACAAAAAGACCCATGACAGTCCTTCGGTTGCAGGCAAGAGTTCAGCACATGCTGTGGACTGCAGAGCAGAAGGTAACCTCTCTTGGTGCTGCCCCACGTGCAGCAGTGGCTGATGAGCCCTCAGGCACCCTGGGCTGCCAGCAGCCCCAGCCGCTGCACCAGCAGCAACTGCCTGATGCCTCCCTGGGCACCAGAGAGGGGAATATCACATAACAGCAGTGCCTGGGGAAAGAAGTAGCATGTTTATGCATGTACAAGCCCGATTTCCTTCCTGATGTCCTCTTCTTTCCTCCCTTCCTCCATTCAACAAGGCTCCACTTTATTCTGTTACTTGGCAAGGAACAGCTTGTTCAACACAAGGGCAATTAGCTCAGATTTTTCAGGCTAGGAGCTTAAACCAGAGTTTGTTAGTGACCCCTAAAATTAAAGCTTGGTCCTTGTTGCTGTCAGTGACATCCTGACAGGAGGTTAGAGATCTGGTGCAGTAACAAGCAAAATGGTGCTGCTTATATACTGTGTGTGAACCCAGTGACCTGCCAGCCTACTGTTCCCACTTTGCAGGGTAGCAGAGGAACAGAAATTCAGGACTTCAACTCAAGACAAAGTCAAAAAATTGAAATATACGAACAAGACTTCCCTCTTTCTTAACACAGAAGGGAGAAAGGGACTTAACTGAAGCAGCACACTTGCCTTCTCATAGCACAACTCTTCCCTGCTGTCAGATGAGTTTAAGAACACAGCCTGGATTACAGTAAGACTCTAGCAATAACTTAACTGCTGCTCTAAAACATGCAGACCCTTTGCCTCTTACACTCCTTTTCCTGTGCTTCCAACAGAAGACTTCCTTAACAGGAGGAGACCTGACATTTTAGTTTCTTTTAACTAATTAAATACTTCTAAGGGTAAACACCTTTAAGAGAAATTATGTGTTATCACCAACATGACTGAATATCATAGACAATGCCCAATACTGTGTTAAAACAACACTTTTTAACAGAGATCAGCTAACATAAATATTTTAGCAAACCTCTATTGCTCAGGCGATGTTCTTTCAAACAGGAATAGCACATAACGTGACTGGGCTCCGCAACATCAACCCACTCAGCCAAAACCTATCACAGAAGTCAGAGCCATTTCTCAAACTATTTGACAGAAAAACCCCTCTCCCACTCCACTGAGTGGGTGGCTCGCTCTGGAGTCCCTGATCTGATTTCATCCATAGCTCTGCTCTTGCGCTTCTTAACTCTCTCTGGAGCTGTTTGCCCGCACACCCCGGTCACAGCAAGACACGCATCTGTACATACATATGCATGCTTCTTGCCAGTCAGGATGTGTGGCTTCCTAAGTACTACACCATCCCTCACCAAATAGGGCTGAACCTCAGCAAAATGCCAGATGGCTTTACTGGTTTAAAGACTGAAAATGTAGCCATTACAATTAAACTTTAAGCTTTTTCTGAAGAGGTTCAGGCTGATGGTGCAAGTCCCCAGGCCAGCCGTCACTCCGCAAACGCCATTTCCCAAGAGGCAATGGGTGAGCGCGCCCTGGTGTGTTTCTACCTCAGATTTATTACACTCTAGGGAGAATAAATCTTAATATTTATTGGGGAGAGGGAGGATCAATGTAAACTTATTACAAATGCAAGGCTTATGAACTTACTTCTAGAAGTTGGTCAAAGTATCAGGGTTTTTTTTCTTCATTAAGTTTTGTTTTCTTTTTTTTCACCCCAAATATGCCAATGATTGAACTAACAGGAAATCAGAGATGACAATAAAAGTTAGTTGAAAAAGTATCTCCTTCTTCCTGACATAAAAGCTTTAGTAAGGCAAGTATTTCCTGAATACTGGGGGGAAAAAAAAAAAAAAAAAAAAAAAAAACCCTCACCAGTATTTTTATATACCAGGACAAAAGTGTTATATATTTGCCTGCTATCGACTAGTTACAATATTTATTCCAAATTTTCATGTATTTCAGCATACAGCTGGAGATGCAACATAAGCACTGATCAAGGAATAACCATAAGCCACAGCTTTTCCTTACTAGCTTACATGCCACATGAGGTGTCATTCCTGCCCCAACACTCAGGAAAGAGGAATTAGCCACCCTGTGCTGCTACTCAGTGCTCACCAAAGGTTTGGTGTGGGGAAGGGGACCTCAACCAGAGAATGAGGAGGACCTGCAGATCTGGGTCTGTCTGCCTGCTCTCCCAGCTCCAAGTCTGCCAAGACACCTCCTCACATTTCCTATCACTGAGCACAGTTACTGCTCCTGCAGCCACATTTCTAGATTTTCCTCCTAATAAGCATCCCTTTGCCATCCAAACACAGTGACTCCACTCACTTCAGGCAAATGCAGCAACTTCTGCACCAGAAATTGCTTCAGAGCTGCATCATATTTGCAAGACAAACCTCCAGAAAGGTGGGGGAGGGCGAGAGGTGGGGAATAAATTAAGAAACCTCTGCCCACAAACAACTTGGCCTCCTCAGAAATACTCATACTTAACTCTTACAATGCATTTTTCACACTGTATTATATCAAACCAATAAACTTGGGGAAAAAAAATGGGGGAATGACACCATTTTGTTTGTACAATTTATTTTATCCAGGGCATATTATTTTCTACAGTTGCAGCATCATGTGCTGCAGGAAGAAATGCAGTATAAGTATTCTTAACATCCAAGGAAGCTTAGGTTAAAGAGCCCTCTACTGAAACCTGTGTTTTCTCATAAGTTTGCTATGCTTCATAGTTTTCATTTCTCTATCACATGTCTCAGAACAGTTGCACTGATTACTCAAGCCATATCATAGCCTCCCTCTATAGCTAATACTGTCAAACACTCAAATCCTGGAAATATTCACTGTTTTTGCTTAAAATGCTTTCTCTTCCTGCTGACCGTAACAGTGTTAACTAAGCCTGAACTCTTAATCATCCAGTGTAATCAGAGAACAGTCTTCAAGGCCTACATTTAGTTATTTACGCTTACAAATTTGCATGCACTTATGTGTTCTTCAGGCAAAGAAGAAGAAAATTCAGTTCTTCCTCCAGAAGTTTTACAGCACGTATCATCGCAATTGCTTTATTGAGGAAAAATAGAAGAAAATAAGATAAAGAGTAGAAGAGCAGGGATGGTCCTAAATTTTGCAGAATATCTATTAAAATCCTTTTCAGTACAAAACTCAACATAGAAAAGAAAAATATAAGAAATGAAAAAGTAAATTGCATGAACACTTTCCACTGATGTCAACTAAAGCCTAAAACACACAGTTATCTGACAGAGAAGGTTAAGAGGACAAGAGAATGAATTGGGTGAACATGAAAAATTGAAGGAAAGACAAATTCGGAACTGATGTCAGGCCACACATTTTAATTGCGGAACTGCATGCCAGACATTAACACAGAGTCGGGGTCATTCAGAGAACGATCAAAGGGCACTTGGGGGACATTGGGCACTGGGGTGCAGCAACTGGCTACAGAAAGTCTTACTAGTCTTGACTTGCTTGTATTATTGCTGTGTTATTTATAATAGCTAGCATGAACTGCGGTGCTCATTTAGGGGGGAGAAAAAAAAAAAAAAAAAACCACAGACACAGAAGATAGTGGTACCATTGAGATTGTCAATCATAAGCAAGAAAAACTACAGGCATTCAAAACAAACTGCCCCTTTGGAGCTGAGGTCACCTTGTCAATATCAATCTTCTCATTTTGATGCATATTAAGAGCTATTGGAGTGTCCCCTTTTATCCTATGACTGTGAATTGACCTTACTGACACTACTGAATACAATATGGTCATTTAAGAATGTGGTAATTATTGGTAACCACACTAACTAATTAGAAGCACACAGGACATCATCACTCTGGCTTGTATTGCCACCTGGCCTTTATTTTAAGGGATTTATTCTAATTTCATATGCCTGAACTCAAAACTATATTCACATCAGTCCCTTCTTACAGTTATTTTCCATTGGACTCCCATGACAACTTACACTAACAAGGAGGATTTTTCACCTAAAAAGAAAAATTGTTGCTTTAAAAGTGTTAATTAAGTCTATAAAAGCTCATACTACACAAACACAAATACCTTTAACAGAAGCACTGAGATCACCTGCGTGCAGGCTAACACCAGTTAAATGACCTTAATTTAAACAATTTGCATAGAACCCATTTATCATTTTAAAGTACGGAAAGAAATGAAGTTTATTCAATAACAGTTTAAGATATATCTATGCACAAAACTATGGCTTTAGTAATACAGGCTTTAAAAGTGATTAAAAAAAACCAACAAAACTCACTGACTGTGTGTTGCTTTGTATGAACTTCTTGATTAAAAATAGTGATTCTCAAAAGGGAATATTTGTGTGCAATACTACACTCAGCATGGTATTAAAATGCTCTTTGTCATCTCACATTTACCCCTTCTGACAAAAGCACTTGCAAATGAATCAGATGAGACTTCTGTCAAAATACAATAGATGAACAACCATAGCTGGGTCAAGAATGAGACCTCCTGCCGTGTGTGTCACAGCCTGTCACTGCAGAGGTGACACAACACACAGCCCAGGGCCTCTGGTAAGCACCAGCTCATCAGAAGCAAAACCCACCGGATTGCAGTGCCCTTTCTCCAGGATCATACTTCACTTCCAAAGTGGATCAAAAGGTAAAACTGCGTATCTCCAAGTCTTCAGATGGGGAAGGGCAGGTGCCTAAGATACGTACACATGCTCCTTTTTGCACTACTTTGGAGCAGCTGCAGCCTTGTGAGTCCAAGATGTGGCCTTGCTGGGAGTACATGGGCCAACCTGGGCACACGCGCCAGCTGCTGCACTGCTGCCAAACACAAGCCACAGCACTTCCTCATGCGGCAGCTTCCTTCAGTCCAAAACCGGCTTTACTGATTTACCAACAAAGATATACTGCATGGTCACCGTAGAGATGACTTTGTTAAAAGGAAAAAGGAATAATCAATAATAGTTTGGGCAGAAAGGGACCTTGGAATGGATTTGGAGATGATATGCTGGGCTTAGGCCCAAAGCAGAGATCCTGGCCAGAGTCCAGTGCTTTTAGAGTTCATTTAAAGATGACCCCAAATTAACTTTCCAATTGTAGGGGCCTAATTCACTCCAGATTATTTAGAAACACTGCTAAGAAGAAAAAAAAAAAAATCCCAACACAAATATCTTTCTGAGGTTTTGGAGTTCAACTTAATAAATTTTTAATCAGACCTTATATATTCTTCCGTGCTTGTTCACTTTTGTTGCTAAAGGTTGTCACATTCTTTTAACCCAGAGGATCAATAAGGAGGCAAGCTTCTCTGACAGCTTGCAAACACTACTGTTCTCTTCACACTGTTTCTATTCAGCGCTACTTCTGCCATAGATACACCCACATTTTTAAAGCTATTTATTTGCCTCCAAAATAGATACAAAATACTGTAGCAAGGAGAAGGCACAACACTCCACCTGTTTGAACTAAGCATCCCAAAATACCTCACCTTGTTTTGCCGTATCACAAGCCACACTTGAGAAGTTACCTGGCTTTAGAGATTGCCATCCATTCATCTCTCCAAACGGCAGCAGTCCTGTCACATCAGATTCATCTGCAATGCAGTCTTACCTGCAAACTGTGCCAGCAGCATTTGCTTCACAACTGTGTGAAAAGTGAGAATAAACCACATGCTGATGACCCATCAAAAGGTCACTGAACCTGGACCCGCAATAAAATGCATCTGTATAGAGGCAGGAAAAGATCCAGAGCACCAGAAATGCAGCACTGACGGCAAATCTGCCATCTGCTACTCAGAGTATTTCAGTAGCTCCAGCAGCCTGAACAATACCCAACAGCACCAGCACAGCGCCCAATGCCAAAGTCCTAGTGCCCACCCAAAGCATCACCCTGCAAAGATAAGGGTGACAGGGTGAGCAGGGAGGGGGAGAAGGGAAAATACAAGTGAAAAACACTTCTCTAAAGTGAGTCATACTCACTTTGACTGTGACTTCAACTGTGTCTTGACAAACAATTAAAGCTAGATTTTCACACTACCACTCGCTTGGCAGAACATACTTAAGCCAATACAAAACACAGATCAGATTTCACATTAGCAAGATCACCAATGAATTATACGAGGAGAATGATAGCAAGTCTGTGCTGGCACCAGGCTTCGGCATGCCACCTGGTATTCCAGATTGCACTGATCCCAGCCTGTGCTGATCCCCACCACATGGTGCATTGCAAAATGCCTCTTCTGCAATACTGCAAGGCTTTCTGAGCAGCCCTCAGAGGGAGAGCCCTTCGGTTTCCAAGGTCACCCACATTTCCAAAAAACAGCCTTGCGGAAAGGCTGCCTGGCTGGATTAGACCTTTATTCACATCTCAGCACTGCAAGAACCGTACAACATTGTAGCCTGCTGACCGACCAGTGCTCCTGACACTGCACTCATTCTCGTGACCAGGACTACTTTCTCATGTCCATTCTGCTCGTTGTATGGACACCATCTACAGGAAGCACGCCCACTCCAAAAGAGCACGCATCCTTCTGCCCAAACCAGCTTCTCCTTGCCGCTTCAGTGCTACCTTAACTTCATAGCATACAGCACCGACCATCAATTCTCCATAAGGAAAGAAGTGAAGGTGATCATTGTGCCCTCACAGCTCAACAGATAAATAACCCTTATAGACCAGCTCTTTTTCTCCTGTGGAACTAGTTTGTACAACAGCTCATCCCCGCTCCCTGGTCACAGCTGGGGCCAGAGCGTGAACTGAAGCATGCCCAGCACACACCTTCACAAGTCCTGCTGTTTACCAGGTTGAGGGCATCTTGTACTGTAACATCTGACCAAGAAACAGAACTTCTTAAACATTAACAGACAAATTTGCTACCCCAGAAACTAGCCAGGGGAAGGTCTGTTGCTATATTTAGCTACAGATAGTTTTCTAAGTCCAAACAAAAATGAAATTATCAACTGTATAGCCAAAGAGGTCAGACGCCTGATCTATATTGATGAGCAGAGAGGAATCACACAAGGGTCCAGCCCAGCTTCCCCACAGAAACCTCACTTTTAGCAGGAACAAGTCACCACTATTGCTGCACACAGGCAGCTCTGCATTGCTATTTATCTTCTTAAAAACTGACAGCAAAAAGCTCCAGGGATGAGGACTGAAGAAAAATGAACAGAGGCCGCAAGCCTCGGCCAGGGCCCCTCCAGGAGTGCTCACAAGGACACAGCACGCAGTACTGGGTGCTCCAGCCCTTGCCACCCCCCAGGGACACACAGCCAGCCGGACCCCACACTACAACACAAGGCTCAGCAAGCAGCACCATCTACAAAATCAGACCCGCCCATCTATTCCCTGGCATTGCACATAGCAAGCACCAGGACTGATGCAAAACTCCTAACAGCAGCAATATACCAGGCTCAGAAAGCCCATTTCTTACATTAGCCACAGCTCCTAAAGCAGCTTCCAGAAACACTAGCAAACCAGTACTGTAAAACATCCTTCTTTCTTACCTGGTTTCATCACCACCCTCCAAGTACAGCAGCTTCCACAACCCTGCTCAACCTTTATATGGACCAACTTCAGCCACCCAACACTGAATAGCTTTCATGCTGGAACACCTGCAAAACAAGGTGTAGCAGATCAGTTATCATTCACCTTAATCAGAAAAGCCTGTGCCTCATCTGTTAGACCACAGAGCTCTAGCAAATTTTCTGTGGTCTAGCATAACAGTGTAGAGAAGAGCCAAGGGACTACCATGCACACACAGAACCTGCTGGCTTGTAAAAAGATTTAGTGGAAGGTCTGGTTGTATACTGGAAAACAAAACAAACAAAAAAAAAGATGCATAAACTGGAATAAAACCTGTCAAAATTAAGTTCAATCATTATTTAAAAAAAAAAAAACCAAAAACACACATGCACATTTTAACTGCTAGGATAAAGATATATGAAATTACTGCTTTGCATCTCACAGCAATGATGTTCCAAATCCAGTACCGGGAATGCTAAATCACCTTGTCATGCCATTGCTCTGTTTCCCACCTTGGCAAAAGGAGATAATTTATGATCTCTCTGCTATCAGAGTAGCTTAGAGGCTTCTTACACTAACACGAGTAAAAAAACGTTATGACTCTTAAAGTGGAGGTAGAATAAAAATGCAAAATATATTAACTTTCCACATTAGCTATGGCTGGAAGGAAAATAGGAGGCTCAGCAGACTAATTGCTTTAATCAGTACAGCAAATTATCCATTCAGAAAGGCAACTAGTGGCATGAAAATAATAAGTGAATGTTAGAGGGCATTAGCAGAGGTGCAAGAATTCCCTACCATTAACAGTGCTACTTTATGCTTTTAAGCTTACAGCAAATGAGCTGTATCTTTCTAAAGCTTATCAACACTTCTCTCACTAGAAATTGAACCTTGAACCCTAAAATACTGGCATCTCTGCCTTTTTCATAATAACAAACCTTAAATGAGATTAACTAATACTTTTCTGTAGCGATTAGGAAAAAACACTGATTTAAATCATGCAACAATAGCTTCAAAGGTAAAAGTCCACTTATCCTCGCCTCTCCTAATATATGCTCATCTGCTTCAATGAGAACATTAACATTCAAGAGCAGCCAGACCTGCTTCACCTGCTCCAATTTACCAGAGGGGCTGCCTTGGAGTCACAGCTGAATCCCCAGTCACACAGGCTGCCCTCAGCGGGACACGCTGTGCACGTGTGGCTGGTGTACGCTCCAGCACACAGCACGGACGTCTGTTCAGGAGCCCCGTTCGTTTCAGAGAGGTGAAGGAGCAAGGAAGGCTCTCAGCAAACATGCTATGGGCTTGAATGGAGTCAGTTACTTGATATTGTGAAACAGCCAAAGATAAATTGCTTCTGGGCTGGGGGAGCAAGAGGCTGGGGCGGATTCTGCTTTACACAATTAGGCATAGTTAAATGAAGGGCACATTTCCCTAATGAGCCCTTTTACCCCTATAACAACAGGGTGAATTATGTCCAATATATGTTCCAGTTCACTACTTGAGAAGATTAAAATGGCATCTTCTAGTTTTCCAGAAGTGAAAGGCTGGATCACTATCTTTCCCACTTGCAAAGCCTCTGGGACAACAGGCATCACTCCATCAGGGAGACAAAAATCTGCCCTTCCAGCTGAGACCATAACCCACAAATATTGATCAAATGTCCACCTCCCTTCCACGTAATAGAATTTCCCGGTGAGCTAATTGTTTTTACTTCTTTCATCTCTCTAAATGAGGTCAATGGCAAGGGCAAAGAAGAGGGAGTTAGCTCTAAGTGTTCTTGGCTTCAAAGCAAGAGGAGACAGAGCTTCCAGATTTTGGAGAGTGCTGTACAGGGTTTATAAAGCACTGTGGGACCTCTCAAATATCTGAACTTAGAATTCTTCAGCTTAGGACAAGGCTTGCCTGCACTACCCAAGGCTTTATGCCTTCTATGTCTGCTGTTCCAGTTTGGCAATACCACTTGTGGGTCAATGATTGCCATCATTCATCCTGTCCCTCCATCAGCTGTGGCTTTTGTCCACAGCTCCTAAAGCACTTTGCACATGAAGCTTCACAACGGATTTGGAGGCAGGCCAGTACCACAGTGCGTATCGGTGCCTCATCCTCATTGCAATCTGCCTGCAGAGACAGAGCTGAATGTGCTCTCCTGCACCACAGTCCCATGTTGTGAGAGCACAAGCGAGGCAAGGCAGAGTCCTAACAATGCTGATTTGTACACATGGATATACACCAACATCAGGTTTACAGAAAGGAAAACTGAACCACCAGCAAAGATGCTAATGGCAGAATTAAAAACTCTCAGGATAAAAGTGGGTCCTTTGGCTTTCTCTCCCAAAGTGGCGATGACTCTCTGACGTCTGGCTTTTAGGCTTCCTCACTTTTTTTTCTCCTCCATGTACTGGCACATGTCCTAAATCAAGGTTTTCACTTGTGCAATACTGCAGTTTCCTGCAATATAAAAACCCTATAGAACCCGTTAGTGTCTCAGCAAAATTCTATTTTATAGCATAGTTATCAACAGGCAGAACTATTAACAAGGATCAGGAATGATAGCCTGAGATAGGCACCCGCAGGCTTCTGCTTATACAGGTGGGGAAGCAATTAATTTGCTGCTGAACTCTTCAGTTACTTCCCATATTTTGGGAATAGTTAGAACTGAAAAGAAATTGTGCTGCTAGTGTAAACACCAAGAGCAAAACTTCAGTTCTCCAACAGAAGAATTAAAATAAATAAAACACCACAACTTTGTATACAGCACAATGAGTGCATCCCATATTTTTTCATCTTAGAGTCCCAGCCCTATGAGACCTGAATGCTGGCTGCATGTGGTAAGGCCTCCGGCACACTCAGGGCTATTGCAGCATCTGCTTTACAGCCCTGTTCTTCAGCCCCAGCCAGCAGCAAAGTACCACACGGCCACTCGCTCACCCTCTGCACTCCTCAGGGGGATGGGGGAGGGAAAATATAACTAAAAGCCTGTGGGTTGACATAAGGACAGGGAGACATCATTCACTAATTATTGTCATGGGCAAAACAGACTCAACTTGGAAAAATTAATTTATTAACAATCAAACCAGAGTAGGATAATGAGAAACAAAAATCTCAAAAACACCTTCCCCTCACACCTCCCCTCTTCCCGGGCTTAACTTTACTCCCAAATTTGCTACCTCTTTCCCCTCCAGCAGTGCAGGAAGGGGATGGGGAATGGGGGTTGCGGTCAGTTCATCACACATTGTCTCTGCTGCTCCTTCCTCCTCAGGGGGAAGACTCCTCGCATTCTTCCCCTGCTCCAACATGGGGTCCCTCCCATGGGAGACAGTCCTCCCCATGGGCTGCAGTTCTTCACAAACTGCTCCAGCATGGGTCCCCCTCAGGGTCACAAGTCCTGCCAGCAAACCTGCTCCAGCATGTGCTCCTTTTTTCCAGGGGTCCACAGGTCCTGCCAGGAGCCTGCTCCAGTGTGGGATTCCCACAGGCCACAGCTCCATGGGCTGCAGGGGGACAGCCTGCTTCACCATGGGGCTGCATGGGAATCTCTGCTCTGGCGCCTGGAACACCTCTTCCCCCTCCTTCTTCACTGACCTTGGTGTCTGCAGGACTGTTCCTCTCACATATTCTCACTCCTTTTCAAAGCTGGGCCAGGCCCAATGCAGGCAGCTGCCTGTGCAGGAAGCCGGGAGCAAGGCCCGCGCGTCCCCCTTCTCCCGTCACACTGGATTGGGTTTTTTTCCTTCTTTTTAAGTATGTTATCACAGAGGCACTACCACCATTGCTGAGGGGCTTAGGCTCAGCCAGCGGTGGGTCCACCCCAGAGCTAGCCGACACCAGCTCTATCGGCCACAGCGGAAGCTTCTAGCAACTTCTCACAGAAGCTGCCCCTGTAACCTCCCTGCCACCAAAACCCAAGACAAGCCCTCAGGTTATAACTGGTTCATAACGGCCCAAGTACAAGACACAGTCAGAGCAGGACTGAGGCTTTGGGAGGTGCCAGGCCAGTTACGGCCTCACTAGACCTTGTTACTGCCAGTCTGCAAGGAGGACACCAGTGGCAGCCACCAGCTCTGCAGGGCAGGTGGGAGGAGGGCTCTGGTCTACCTCAGCAGCCAGACACCCAACGGGTAGAAACACTTGTACTCTCTCCCAGTCAGGGCAAGAAAAAACTCAGTGCTGGAAGTCTCAGCAGCTTGCTGTTCCTCCCTAAACAGTAATGCTAAAGCTGTACAAATCCGTTTTGCATTCTGGAAAGATGCTTTTTAAGCCAACCTCTGTTTTTTGTGGAGTTAGCAGAGAGCACCTCTCCAGAGACAGAAGAGACCTAGCAGGCGTTACTGCTCTCAAAGCACATGCGGGACCCCGTCCTCAGGGACTGGGCCCCATTAACCAAAAGCTGCAATACAAGTAAGGTCGATAGTAGCGCAACGTCCAACAGTTGTAAATGGATTCTGCAAAGCAAAATTGTTATGGGAATCTTCCTGACACATCTACATATGTTTTCACTGCATTATTGCCAGAAAGGACACCTTATAGAATAGAAAACTACCCAAAAACATATGCAGCTCAACTCTGGGAGTAATTTTTGAAAGTCTGTTCCTTCCTGGATGCAAGCAAAGGTTATTATGTGTCTAGAATAGAGATAGTCTAGACAGATGGAGCATGGTGGGGGGAGGAGGACTGAACTCACGATCTGTTTGTTTCCTGAAGAGCCTTTTGTAATGAACTTTGTAAAAAGCCTTTTTGTAAATCTAAGTGAATTAAATTGCTTTATAGAGCACTGGAATAAACAACTTCTTGACAATTAGATTTTTTAAAATTACTTAAACTATGAATGTTGGAAACAGATGAACAAGCAGGAAAATTTGGATAAAATAATTAAGAAATAGACACATTCCAGTAGGCTGGAAATTAATTATCTTCCAAAAAAATGTTTTTACTTTAAATCACACAAGCAATCCCATTAAAGTCAGGGTTTTAATATTTTCAGGAATAAAGATCTCAATCTTTCTTTTCAAGCTACGACCAGTGTCAGATCACAGAATCATCTATCAAGATCCTCAATAATCCATCTCTGGCCCTGTGTTGATTAGTGTCTGTAATGAACAATGTGCCCCAGAAATGATTGCATGATCCAAAGACCTCTGAATCTTTAGCAGTTTGCAGCCCTGTAAGATTTGCAGCCTCTTTTGCTAATTTTTGAAAGAGCATACAACACTAAGAACACATGCTGAAAGCTCACACATAAAGGATAATTCCTGTAACATAGTCATGTTTTTGTCTGGCATCAGATATATATTATTTTCTTAAAAAAAAAAAAACCAAGCAACCAAAAACAAAGCAAAGAACTTACAATCTTACAGCCAAAACAGAGAAAGAAGACCTGGAATAATCTTAGCAGGCCTGATGAGACTGAAGTGGCTTTCAGCTAAAAAGAATGTTACTTTAACATGTCTTTGTGTTACTTTAACATGTCTTTGCTTTACTCTGTTGTGTCACAAAAGCCATGTTCTTTCTCGTGCATTGAAATGCTTGGTTTGGTACAAACCCCAGAGGGAAAATAAGAGCACGTTTCAGTTCAGTCCCAACTATAATATAGCCACTTACTAGCCTGCTTCATCCCTGGCACAGTGGATTTACCCCTTTCCGCATCCATATGGAAGGAGCTCCAGCAAGGCAGCGTAATGGGTTCATGATCGCTCTTTTAGCTCTTTCCCTGACATGGTGGTGGGACTTCTGTCTTGAGGTCCTTCCAACTGCTCTTCTCGTGGGGAAAACAGAAAATAATTTGTTCAGACAATTCGAAGTAAAAACCTACTACAAACACACAATTTGTATTTGAGTTAACTTTTGAGTTAGCGAGTCTTTACCTTGTTTTGCTTACGTTCAGGCTATAATCTTCTCCTACCATGAAAAAATCTTGCGAACTCCTTCACAGATATTATCCACAGATAATTTAAAGCGAGGCTTAAATGGCAACCTGTTTATACCACAAAAGGTGAAATTAGTAAATGGATAATACTGTAAATAAATCAACTAGCTTTTAATATTTAATTTCTATGGATCATAAGTTTGTTTCATAGTTCCTGTGAAACTTGCCCTCAATAGTAAGTAAAAAAATAATTACAATAATTACATTCTTCAGACATCTGTGTTTGAATGGTGATTGCACTGAGCATGAGGGGCTGCAGCCGCCATTGAATGAGGCAGTAAGACTGGCTCAATGAATTTGCCCCCTCCTCTGCTTCCCCATGAGTTTTTGCCGAAGCAGATGACACAGTGAGTTGTGCCACACCACAAACTGGAGCAGGGAATTGATTGGAGTTAAAAGTACCTCTCCTGTTTTTTCTTTTAGACACCACTGATAAAGGAGACCAGCAGGATTCACTTGGGATTACTATCCAAATGTCCATGTCCTTAGGCCCTAGTCTGAAATCCTGATTTTGCACCTAGGAAACCTGGCATTTAGCATCAGGAATTGAAAGCCAAAGAGCCAGTTGCTCCAGACCACATCTTCACAGATGACCTGTCTTGGGTTCACTGCTAAGTTATCTTGCTGCCAAGTAAGTTTCCAGTACAACAGTCTTTCAGTGTAGGAATTTAAGAACCTCCAAAATAGGGAAACATAACCCAGAGGGAAAAAAAAAAAAAAGTGAAGACAAAACAAATACAACTATACATATCTTCGGGAAAAAGAAATGGATGAAGGAAAAAGTTGTGGATAGCTTTTTATCTCATTTTATACAATCATCATAGAAATGCTTTATCATTCCCTACAATATAAGCAAAGCAGCATTTTTGTACTATATAGAGGCAGGTATCTTTTTTTTTGCACTGAAGAGAATTGATTTTAACATATATCCTCTGTTTCCTCCATTCAGGTAACTGCTGAATACATTGATCTTCCACGCATTTCCATTTTCTCCACCAATACATTTCTTATAATTGGAATGAGCTGCTCTGTTAAGCTTCTTAATAGATTCTATGTTCTCAAAACCCAATAACTTTAGGAAAATACATTAAAATAGACAACACATTAAGCCTGGTGCTCGTGAATGCGAGGCTCCATCAACGGTGACCTTTAAAGCTACAGTAAGTATGCTGTTTAAAATTGGTTGCAGAGAAAACAGTGTCTAATATGTCTAATTGCCTTAGTTTGTGTCAATGCTACACCACCCTGAGACTCTTTGCAAACAGTTTGTTGGTGGCCAGGAATAAGTTACAATCCTAATGTGACGCAGCAATGGACACGTGCAGATGTCAATGAATTCTCTTAGAGCTGTGGCTCTGTGGCAGCTGTGAAAAAAACAGGACCTCTGTATTTAGCTGCATCACCTAGTACAGATACAGCCTAGTTTGAGCGATGAAGTAAAGACAGGCCTTAGTTTAGTATATACAAGAAACATGGAGCATTACACACAGCACAAAAGTATTCTGACAGTCTAACATAGTTATTTTAATTATATCAATTGAATCCAATAACTATGCCGCAATATCACATTAACTTAGTTTGAAATACAATGTGAATGGAGGTTTTATTTGCAAACCATTACAAAGATGTAATTCCATTTTAAGATAGCAAACAATATAAAATAATTCTTTCAAAGCTAGTTAGCCCTGGTATAATTCCTACTTCCTCCCATAGCTATACAGCCAGCTACCTTCAAATTTATTTTATACCACATTTTCAGTCAATCAGAGAGGAGTTTTCACAACAAATAAAGAACAAGGTGACATGACAACGTGTGGGGCAACTCACAATGAGCAACTGAAGCCAGGGGATTAGGGTTCCCAGACAGGCACTTTGCAAACCACCAGAGCAGGTGTTTCTTAAATACCCACCCCACAACCCAGCCTCTAGGACAGGGCACAAGACCTCATCTGTTCCAGCGTATGTATCACCAATTCCAGCTTGAAATCACACTGAAGCAACACTAAGAGGAGGAATGAGGTCTAATCTTTGTAAAAGCAATCCTGGTAGTTAATCCAAAATGGAAAATAGTCTTCATCTAGCTTTATGCTTCCTAGGAAATGTTTTATTTTAAAAGCCAGCTCCTAGCTGCTCTTCACCTAGCATTCGCCTTTGCTAACCGTTTGCACAGACAGCACTGTGGGTAACCGACCGCCATAAGCAACATGACTGCCCTCTTGATAGTACCCCATCACACCCTCACATCTCATCTATTTTTACTTCTAATTCAAAACCGCATATGGCCTGTTTCTCTCCCAAGTTACATGTTCTGCAGCCTCACAGGCTGAACCATTGCTGTTGAAATCCCCTTGCTCACAGGCAATTAGCATGCTCTCCTAGATGAAATATTTTGGGATACAGTTCATTTTGCATTACCCAGCCTGGAAGACCCATATGGTACCTTCCACCAGCAAATTACTTTTTTTTTTTTTTTCCTTTAACATGGAAACCACTGTACAAACAACTTTGCTTTTGTTACAGGTTTTCATGTTTGCCTAGGGCTTAATCACGAACAAGACTGCTAATTCTTTGTACCTCCTGCAGCGTTGACGAGGTTTATCCAAGATAAGAACAATTCAGCCCCTTGTTCCGCCACCTGCCAGCACAAGACTGTTGCCAGTGATTTCCTCCAATAACTCAGGGGTTTTTTTTTTGCAGCTGACTAGGAAAAGCAAATACTGGTTTTGTTTTCCCAGCAGGCAGTTTTCCTTGGTAGGTGCAGTAAGTGACACAGCCCGTGGGGCAGGCTTTGGCCTTCTCTCTACCCAAGGCGCAGGAAAGAGGGGAGGACAAGCTACAGGCCCGGTGGCGGGAAATGGATTTCTGGGGACAGAGGAATGTATTTGGGGGTTTAAGTAACTTTGGGGGTTACTTACTGCAGTGGGAGGCCCTCACTTTCCCTAAGGCCAGCAGCTTTCCCCGTTTAGCAGCTCTCCAGAGCAAACGGCCCTCCCCTCCCGTTCAGGGCACCATCGGCACCAGGGAGGTGTTGAGAGCTGGGCCCAGCGCAACCGCCTCAGCAGTAACCACTGCCCTTTCTTATCCCGGGGGGCAAAACTGAAAAATTCAATTTAAAAAACAGGCCAAAAAGCACTATTATAGATCACCATTACCACTCAAACCAAGGTTTTCAGGACAAAAACCAAATGTCTCTGTTACCAGGACTCTGCTAGCCCTGCTCACATACAATATTAATGTCGCTCCCAGCTACACAAAGGGTGTAGCAGTTGTTATCTTCAAATAGTAACAGCAACTACTTTAATCTGTATGTTGCGCAGCACTCCCCTCACCCTGGAGCAGAGGATTTACAGCGACCTACCCCACAGCATGGTAAATCGTGGCCTAGGGACAACTGGCAAACATTTGGGGCGCTGGCCAGGCTCTCGGTTGTCACCCTGCTGCCTTGGGTTCAAAGCAGAGCCAGGCTCTGCTGGGACAGTCACTAAGCTGGTTCTCTCTCATCAATTTCCAAAATAAAGTCAGTGCTGCAAGAGATTGCAAAACCTCTGCCTTTCTTCTAGTAGGGCTCACAACATGCACCAGGTCCTAACTACAACCCACTGCATATTAAATTTTTTTTAATTAAAAAAAAGTTACATTTACAAGATTTTCTCTCCATTTGGAAAGGACTACGTAACAGTAAAAAAAATTAAGATTTTTTTTTTTTAAAGTATATTCTAGAACAAGTATCTTGTATAGTCTTCGCAGGTGAAACATGTTCATGCTTAGTTGGCTCTCTGCACAGTTCCCTCCACAACAGAAACAGTCACTAAGTCCACTATTTCCCTGTTTTCATCTTTGGCAGAACTATTGTGAACAAACCACCTTTTTTAAAATTTATTTTTCATGACATATAAATAGCAGATGTGAAACCTTAAATCAAGTGTTGCAGCAGTAACTTTGCAAGCATTCAAAACAATTACACCTACTTGTCACACATGAATTGATGGAAGATGCAAAGAACAGCACATAGATGCACGTTTGCTCACAACAGCATAAAAATGGGATTAATAGGAAACACTTCGTTGTTTGTTTAACTTAGACCTAGCCTAGCACAGTATGACAACCATGTAGAAAAGTCATAGTGGACCACCTTGTGCCCATCTGTGGGGCAAAAAAAGCCAACAGTTTTGTTGTAAATCTGAGGGCAGTTGTTGTCTATTCAGCAGAGAATCTTCAATTATTTAAACATAAATCATATTTCATTCATGTGAGCTCAGCTGAATCTCACGTGGAAAAAAAAAAAATACTGGCAAATTAATGTGAGTCAGGTTTCAGCCTAATATCATACAGGCAAAGATGGATGCATTAGAATTTCAGTATCAGTACACAGAACATTATGAGATTAATTAAAAAAAATCCTGAAATGCTAAAGTGTTCACAAAAAAAAGTCTACAAAACCATTCAGCAGAGAGCTTTTGTGTGAGGGAGCTTGATCCCACATGGGATCTTCCATCTGAGATAGCAAATATTACTACACTGTAGTAATAATAATGAATTTTGGCTTGATAATAAAGAGTGTACTCATTCAGGAAGGAGACCAAGAAATTACTGATGTTATCTGACCCACTGCCTGTTTGAGGATGAAGTATTAAAAATATATCACAGTAACTATTTGATGCCATATATGGCATAAAAAAATAAATTTCTCTGTCCTCTTCCAACAGAATGATTGTCCAAAACCTCTTGTCATGCAGAGAAGACTTCAGTTGATTGAAACCATCTACTACCTCTCCTCTACATTCTTCTTAAAGTCTAACACCATATCATCAAACCAAGCTGGCTAGACAGAGAAAGATTTTCCCAAAAGAAGCAAGTTACCCAGTCTGTGATTACCTCACAGAAAATCACCCACATACGGGAAGGGTCTCATACTGCTTACCCAGAAAGCTGCTGTCAGCAAGGGATCTTCTGACAGCCTCTGTGGGCCAAAAGTGGTCAAGCAACAGAAGACCTAGAAGGAACACTATTTTGAAGATCTATTTAATACCTAGGGAGAAGTGGAAAAAATTGAGATGCTTTCATGTAGGACCAGATGATCTACGCACAGGAGCGAGCTCCTCTGCTAGCACACCAAAGCGAGAGAATCCAAAACTGCCGCCCAGTAACAGCTGATCCTCATGCCTTTTAGTGGAAGATTTGCAAAGGGCAAAATTGAGGCAATGGCTCAAAGTACTGACCACACAGGAACACATTCGAGACATTCAGGAGTTCTTTCTCCCACAGAAGTCCACTAGTACTAAACCAAAACACTTAAAAACAAACAATATTCTGTAATTGACATTAAAATACTTTATTGGCTAGACAGAATATGCAGTATAGATAGAAATATAGTGAAATACAAAGTCCTCCAGAATATAATGTAGAAAACTCACAATCCATACTTCTACATCTTATTTACATAGATTGCCAAATGTATTCAAGAGCATGAATTAGGTCATATTTTCTTTTTTTTTTTCTTGAGTGCATGTCTAGTGTAGTCCAAGGCCTTTTTGTTTCTTCAACAGAAAATTGCACAGCTACCTTATTTCCTCATTTGGCTTGAAATCTGATTAAATTTTACATACTCTTTTCTCCCCTGCTAGATCCTTTCAAGCTTGACTTCTGTCTCTTTTTCTCCCTTTGTCCCAGTATGCGATAGATTTTTTTCTTAGCCTCCTTTTGCCTCTTGAATTTCTGTTCATCTTCCTTCTGCTTAACTTTGAGATATTCTTTAAGCTGTTCTCGATGTTTTACTTTGGCTTTCCTTATCTTGTAATTATTCACTGTACTCAAAGCACTGAGTAGGGCTGATATCTAAAACAGAAAATGGAGAATCAATATACAAACAGTTCGGTTTTGGCAAGCAAGAAACAGTTTAACCTCAGCAGAGCACCATATAATGAATCAGAGATTAAAGGCAAGTTCCTAATTATTTCTGCACCTGTTACCCAATTTCTAAAATGGTTTAATTATTTATCTTGTTAGGAAGTTAATCAAAGGTTTAATTTTCGTGAACTCTGATTTTGCTTAGATACTATTTAAAAGGCTATGCCTGGTTACTAATTCAGAGCACTTAAATTGCAGTCTGGATCTTCTTGCCTTTGCAAGTGCTCTATAATTCTCAACTTTTAAAGTAGATTATTTGCTTCAAGTCCTGTCTTTGTTAATAATGCACAACAATGACAAGTCAAATAAAAGACTGCAGTTGCCAATTTAAGTCACCCATAATGTGAGAGCACTACATCTGACTGAAATACCTTGCAAGGGCTGTGACAAGGACAAAAGTCATATTTAGGCTTCAGGTGACCTACTAGTTTAAAAAATAGATGCTGTCCACTCAGCAACAGTTCCATATACGTACTGCATGCCAAAAAGGAACAAACCAAAGTGCAGGTAGTAATTTTTCACTAGGAGCACATACATCTTTAGCACTAGCCGTAGATTCAAGTGCTAAAACAATAGTTAGAAATGGTCTAAGCAACACGTTCACCCTTCAGGAGTTCTTGTTTCAGAATAAGTGATAATTACCTTCTTTTCATGAGGCTCCCTGATAACAGCTGGTCTCCACTGGTCTTTTGGAGTCTTGCCTTTCTTCTCAAGATTCTTGGGCTTGTTCTTAAAAGGCAGTGCCTTCTGCAGTGCTTTAGGAATGTGGAGCTTATTGAAATGCCTTTTCTCCCTCACAATAGGCTAAAAGAACAGATATAGAACATAAGTAAGATTCATTACCTTAACAAAACCCTTCATTTTATTTTCCGTCTATCAGGGAGAAAAAACAAAACATCACAAAAAAATCCCCAAACCCACCACCCACTCCCACCCCTGCAAAAAAAATCCCAAACCCAGAAAAATATTCTCTGATGTTCTTGCATCGAATTGTGAATGGTATGTTCACCCCAAATTTACTATGACAGAAGTCTCAGTAAGCTTTTGGAGAAGACTTCTACCCTGCAGATTACTTTATAAACTTTCAGTGACCCACAACAATCTGCTTTCCACTGCTTTATTCCCATCTCATGCCAGAAAAGACTGTGCCTTGTGGATAAAAATATGAAGTCACACATGCAATATGTATGAATATGTACTTAAACTGCTCTCAGTTTGCACAGGTCTGAGGCAGTGCAAATTTGACTGTGGACACTGTTGATTTTGTGTTTTTTGTTTTGTTTTGTTTTTTGAGGTATTTGTTGTTGGCTTTTTGTTCGTTTGTTTGTTTTAAGACATATCAAATATACCTTGTAGAGAGAATCTTTGTTTTGTTTCAGTTTAATGCCTAGCTCATGCCTCAGCTGGCCTGTTGTCTTCATTCCACTCCAACTATCTTTTTCACCTGCTGGCTTCAGCAAGGATGTTACGGGGTTATAAAATGTGGGGATAGAAACAGGATACCAAGTTCTCACAAAGACGATATCTGAAAGGAAAGGAAATGTTACTTGGCTTGTAACAACACAGTTCATCACATCCACATTCTCAGCAAAGATTGCCTGAACAGAATAGATAACTAATATCTAGACCACGTGCTAGTATTGTGTTTGGTATATACACCAAACCTCTTCAATGTTAGGCAAAAGCAATATAACTATTTGTACACCTGCATTCTGATAAACCTCATCAAGTCAAACTCCTGAAGAGCAGCCAGCTGAATACCACTGTATTCATATTCAATTAAAGAACTAGCAACAGAGTTCACATACGTATCCGTGCCTGTACTATTACTGACAACAGTGATTTGCTTTTCCTCTATTTTTATAAAAGAACTAGCTTGCTTTTATTTTGCACCACAAAAAATTTCTATCGGTTTAAGAAAACAGAGGTCACAAAGTCAGATAAATACAAACTCACGTTCTCAACATCATGGTGATGCTCAGCAAATATAGCAGATTACTTAGCCCTATCCACTGCATAATTTCTTCAAAAGGTTAGGGAAGAAAAAGTTAACTAAAGTTACAAAGCCATTCTTTGCATTTCTCAGAAAAATGTCCTTCTAGCACTTGTACCACTAAATAAAATTCATCTTCATGTTCAAGAAAAGCATACCATGCTGTGTAAAACGCTTTAAACACTCAGAGAAAGAGTGTTTGTCCAAGACAAACTTTTTCATAAGCATACCATATGACTTCTGAGTATAACTGAAAGAAATCCAACATAAAGTGTCCTTCTTTTTTAATTTCATTCTGCATCTCACCAGGTACTTCATGCTCTTTGAATTCATATCTCAATTATCAGATTCCAGAGATTCTGAGACGCAGCTTTTCAATCTGCGAAGCAGGATGAAAGTTGTGTGATAACTTACATGGAAAGTGCAACTTACCACTCATCAGCAACTTGTCTTCAAATGTTGCTCTGAAAGCACCTACTGGAGTTCGGAGGGCCTTTTTGATCTGTCCTCGGATACCACTCACAGTACGAATCGCTGCACCTTCAAATTTAGCCACTTCCAACTGAGAGTTAAACATTCCCTGAAAGTGTAAATTACCCACCATCATTCAAGATGCTAAGTCTCTCTCTGTGACCAATGTAGGCCACAAAACCATCAGTAATTCCCACAAGCATATCTTATAAAGAAACAAAAGAACATAACATTGTTTTTATACTAAGAGTGCTGATTATGCCAAAAACCTACTGAACTGACTTTAAGGTAAGCTACTAAAAGCGATCTGCTTAGAGGGATATACCACAGACAAGACTTCTTAGCATTAAGTATGTACATTTAAAATTCTAAATCAGAACATATTTAAGATAATCTGTCCAGTTCTCTTTTGAAGTCATTTGCTGGAACACAGCATACCTTAGAAGCAAGTAAGCTGCCTTAAGTTGCTAGCTGTGAGACTCTAATACAATATCGCTCTCCAAGGTTTGTGCTTCTTTCATAAATCACAAGGAAGTCAGGAAAAATTCTCTGTATGCTTACTGCAAACACTTGAGTGCCTCGCTGTTGAGATCAATGCTTACTCGCTCACTGCCCCAAATGCAGAATAACCTAACCTCTTCCTGGGCCTGAAAGCCCAAACAAGGACAACTAGGAGATCAATGAAAATTCACTTTTGCAACACATGCTGCCACAAACACTTTTGTAACTCTAATTGTGAAGTCCTAAGCACTGCTAGAAGTTATCTTTGATCCCAGAGCTGAAACTCAGTGGGATCAAACTGCCTGAATGGCACCAGGGACAGGTTCACATTCTCCAGAGGTATCTGCCACTGTGGGAACCTAATCAGTGGGTTTGAGGAAGGAAGGAAGGGAGGAAAACAAAAAGAAAACAAACAAACAAAAAAGTCATCACATTGATTGTGAGCCAGGACACTGTTCCAGAATTTTTGTCTAGTTAACAATAATTCATATTCACTGGCTAATGACCAGTACCTTTAGAGACTGCACCGAAGAGAGCTCAAAAAAAAAAACCCAGCCAGTACTGAGATCCAGAACACTATGCAACAATTACGAGGAACTTCTGCCTCAGGAAAGACAGATGGAGTCCCAGGTTACATTCTGTCCTAACATTGGTTTTACAGTATACATACTTACCTTAATAAAAGAAGTGTTCTTAAAAATTTTGAATGGAAAACCAGTTAGCTTTAACTTCTTTACAATAGTTATGGATTTATCTAAATCGAGCACAACTCCTGTCGCAGCAATCCGGAAATCAGGCTGAAATGTACAGAGATGAACACTGATGAATGTGTATTTACCGAACAGTGAAGAAATAATTTCACTGATACAATTTCACTGCTTTTTAGAGTTTGAGTTTAGATTTTATAACCTTTACAGGAGTGTAACAGCATGACAAATGCAAACTGATTTTGTACAGACTAGTTGAGATACAACTGACATAACATTCCTACCATTCACTAATGAATGTTTCAGAACTGCCATTCTAATTACCTTGGAAGCAATCTAAGAGTCCTTGCTCTCTACCTCACTGTTGTCTTTTAACAAAACAGAATCCTTCTCAGGAGAAAGTCTCAAAGGAGAAACGCTTTGTGCACTGCTGACAGTCACTATATTATGCTAGGGACATAGGATGAAAATAGCCTTTTAATACATGTAACAAGATGACTGCAGCAGGACTTAACAAGGTATATTTTAGGAAGGAGATAATTATCACTGCTCTGATTACTGTTGTGCTCATTACAATGCCATGCAAAGCTTTCATTATACATTGTATGTAAACATAAATCTACCTTTGGGTAATATATATGCAACAAACATCATATTTGATAAATACTGTTTCAACACTATTTAAATTGATTCAGATACCCATAAACATTCTAGCAAGATGCGGAGAAATCACATTGAGGGCAATGTTTTTCAACAGGAACATGGCTAACTCATCCTGGAAAAAGGTTTTAAAACTTATATAAATACTTAGCACCTGAAAATCAAGTAGGTATAAATCCTTCCACAGAAAATACTAAAGCAAGATTTGTAATTTTCAGTGTAGCAGATGAAAATTATTTTTAAAAAAGCTTTCATCCAGTTTCTTATCTCATCACAGTACACCTTTCAAAAGCTTGAGTCCACCTACCTTCTCTGTTCCTATAACATCACTGCTTTATCATAAGTAAACCTTCCTCCCTAAAAATTCCTCCTTCCTCCCTAAAAATCTATGTATTTTTAGCCAAAGACCCATGGAAACCAGTAATCAACATTCTGTGATAACAAACCTACCGTTGTGCCACTGACAGACTGAACTGCCAAAAATCCTGTCCCCTGAGGAGTGATGGGCCCTAAAAGAAAATTTAATTTAAAAATTTATGAAAAGCTTTACTACACGACATCTAGCCTCTATTTAAAGTCATAAAGCTTAGAAATACATACCAAATATTCTCAATAAATAAAACCAAAGAAAAGTTTAAAGCATTCAACCCATTACTCACATATTTAGCCCCATGAAAGTTAAAGGAATGGTTAACAAGAAGTTACTCAAGTACAGAAGCATTTGCAGGGCTGGGCCCATAATGTGTGCAAGTGCCTCTGCATGCAGCCAACAAATCAGGTACTTCTTTGATAGGACACAACCTAGCAGAACGCTCAGAATTTTATTAAAAGTCAAGTAATTCACAAATCATTCAAATAATTCACAAATAATAGGCAATCGCCTACTTTCCCATACTATTTGGTGTTATTTTATATTCCACAGGGAACACAACTTTTTAAAGACTTCTCATTCCAAAAGCCACTGGCTGTATTTCCTGATGCATCCTGTAAAGCTTGAGAATTTTATAATGATTAAGTGACTCAGAATAGCAACTCCAGAATGCCCTCACCCCAAAAAGCTGCTCCACAATGCATATGTTGAGGTGTGTACTTCAGAAGCCTATGACGTCCATTGTGATCTTCAATGTAGAACATGGGGATAGTCTGAAATCGTCTCCACCCTAATGAGAGGATTAAAGGATCACGTGTCTTAAGTATCTTCTTATACCATCGGTGCTTCTTCAGGCGTAACTAATTAGAAGAAAAGATGAACAATGCTGTTGCAGGATAATAACATTAATTCTGAAATTCAGGTCTTTATTTTCAGGAATTATTTAAAGCAACTTCCATCTATGCTAGATTTTTTTTTTTTTATTCAGTAAACTGTATATCTTTGAGCATTCTCATTAATACTGGGTTGACTGGAAAGATAAAGTGAGTCTGTATTTCACTCATTTTGCAGTCACGTTTGTATGCATGCAAGCATGTATTCTATTTATATATATATATATATATATGTATATGTATGTGCTAGCAACTGCTCTATAGGCACTTTTCCACAAACCATCAATGTCAAGAGTACAACTTACATTTGCAATTCAGCAATCACAATATCAGAGCTTAGTCCTCTGCAGATGAACATTAAACAAAAATAAAACTTCTTCCAGTTACTCAGGTTAGCCTGTAAAAATTCAGTGTCTGCTACTGTGGAGAGTTAACTGTGTCAAAAGTAAATCTCAAGAGACAAAGATGAAGGTTTCTCTCTGTGATTACTGTATCTTTAAGAAACAAAAAATAACAACTGCAGACACTCTGAAGCACACCTGTATCAACATAAAGTACACTCACAGCTTTGGCTACATACCTGTACATATCCGACATTTCCTTCGCTGTTACCTAAACCACCCAGGATAATAGGATAATGAGGGTCAAAATTCAGGACAAATTCACATGGGACATTCTCAATCTCTATTCGAACATACATCCCAGGCCGGAAGCCTTCATACTGCACTCTGGTCTCATCATCTTGATCTTCAAATTCTTCTCGATTAAGCTATGTGACAAAGAGAAAGTCACCATGTGTTTTACAAAATTCAAGTATTAACAACTTGTTCATGAGGTGCTAGTTCTATTTAAAACATGCTAACATTTATATAAATCTTTTGGGAAAGATCTGATAGGTTTTGTGACTTTCTATTCAGAGCAAGATCTCTGCCACCATGAATTCCTTCCAATTTGAAATCCCAAGTGGGCCTGTTAGTCTACTTGAAAGACAATACCCAAGAGAATGAAATGACTGAGTGAATTCTGATACACCTTTCATAATGGCAACTTTGGATTATAAAGATACAACTGTCAAAAGTATGGTTTTGATTTAGGAGCCCAAGTGCCTTTTAAAGTTAACATCCTGATCTTTAAGGTGTCACTTTATGAGGAGGCTGGGCTCCTGTCTTACTCAGCAGCTTAAAAATATTTCTGTGCATCCTCACACTGTATATCGTCAAAAGGGTCTTAAAAGACTCTCCTGTACCATATGAATGTAGATATTGTGTAAATATTTAACAAGATATCCTTGTGAATAACAGAAGCCTCACCATTCTCTTCCAGCTCCTGATATTCAGCTACCTGTAAGATGCCATGTTTAAGCGAACTAATTATCAATTTAATTTATCAAGGTAGTGAGATATGGAACAAATCTTGTGCTCCAAATTTATTTTTCTAGACGCTTTCATGCATTCCCAGTTTGAGATCCTTGCCCTTCCATCCTGCAGTAGGAAATACATAGCTGATATGTATTTCTGTAACAGACCTCAAGTGAAACGGTTGTAAAATGTCTCATGTTCTTTTACTAGAATGTCCTTCTTTGCTTTCAGTGTTCTTACCAGCATACCAGGTCTCATATGATCACTTGTGACAGAGGCTAACGTAAGAAGGTAATGATTAATTTAATGACTATGTAGGGCAAGATTTTATCAGAAAAGATGGCAGTGAAGTTATCAGCAGTGTAAAGCAATGTTCTTCCAAGTTAGCCAAAGAAAGAAGCTACTTTTAAGCTTACAAGATTTTATCTAAAAACCAAGGCCTGGAACCAAATCAACACCTCCAGTTCTGGATACAGTTACCCTGAAGCCCGCTACCACATGGACAGAGCAGTGGTCATCAATTATTTTTTCCTCAAAATAACCTGACAGCTTGATGAAAAGACTGCCACACAGAACTTACTCATTCGTTAAAAACATTGCAAAAAATCACACTAAAAATAATACTGGGAAAATATTTAACACAAATTAGTATGAAAAAGATTTCCACCTTCCTACACATAAAAAAAAAGATGCCTTTTTTTTTTCTCCCTGCTTCTCTCTCGTATTTTGGATTTTTTTTGAGGCCTGTCATGGTAGTTCCACCACTAAACGACAAATGGATAACTGTTAAAAACTTTTAAGTAGATGAAGTTTAGATTACACATCCTGACTTATTCAATGATTTGGAATAAGGTTAACTTCACACCAACTTAAATCAAGCTTTGAGCTGTTTGGTTTTTTGCTTCTTTTTCTTTCCAGCTAATGGAATCAAAAAGTTCAACCACAAAAAAAAAATTGCAACTATGCATTCTTTGTGTGTACTTTCTGAAGTAGCTCCAGAATGTCATGTGTGTCTCCAGGAAAAAAGCCTTTGGGCAAACTCTGTGGGTTTTTTTTTTTGAAGATGTACAGGCAGATAAATTGCCAAGTTAACAGCTTGTACCTGTGCTTGTTTATGCATTTCTTCTTTAAGATTATCAAAGTACGTGGCATCCCCTTCATCATACTCTGCATCAAACATTTCTTTCAGTTTTCGTTTCTTGTCCATGCGCTCCTTCTTCTTTTCCTCCTCCTCGGGTTCCAGTTTGGACATTTTTCCATCTTCCTCCTCTGCTTCACTTCCAGACTAACCAACAGTAAGTTATCAAATGTAAAACGGTTCATTGAAAACAACCCATTCTGATTGACAGTTTAATATATATAAAGTCATATTTTGTCATAATGCAAATTACTAGACACTTTAAAAATATATCAATTTTTGTAGAAAATTAATAAGTTGTTCATACAAGAAGATGTAACTTCAGCAATGACCAAAATATTTCATGACCAAATCATATCCCTTGTCACTAAGAAAACTTCTTGACTTAACATTTATTTGTCATGGAACAGACTCTACAATTGACCTATCTGTTACTCTACAGCTAAAATAAACACACATAATAAAGGAGGAAAATAAAAGTAATTGTTGATAGCATTGAGTAATACTGCGCTAGAGGTAGCATTCTAGAGGCCAGAAAGGAGGAAGTTTGTTCACAGATCATTTGACAACTGCCAAAATTATGCTGTTACCATCAATTTTATAGTGAAATGCAAAGCCATCAAGTTGCTTAGTCTGAAAAAAATCTGATTGTTCAATCTGCATTGTCACAGACAACTACAGCTCTGTTCTTGGAAGATACCCAAGTCACAGCACATAATTGCTTCCATAAGTCTCTTTTATGCAGATACAAGGAACGACTAGGAAACCATGTCAGTTTTCATGATTTGTTGTGTTTAAACAGAGCTCTAATCTTCTGCATCACATGAAATGACATGGTACAAATAGTTATGATCAGATTTAGTTTTAAAATACTTCTCTCATACCTCCAGATCCTCTCTTTCTTGATTAAGCCTGACACCTACTGTTAAATAAGTGAGGTGACTTCTCCTACATAATTAACTTTAAACAACAATTCAGTTTGATACTAAAAACATGTCATTCTAGATATTTACAGGTTCCAAAGTCCATAATACATATACCTTTTCTTCCTTGTTTCCACTGATTCATGAAAACTAAATTTATTACATAGGACACCTATCACTTGATCAGAAACTCATACATATGTATGGTGCTAAAGAACATAAAAATATGTCAGACCTCGTCTCCTTCAACAGCGGGCTTTCCTTTGTGCACAACACCGGTTTCCAGATCTTCAAAATCTCCATACAGTTCTTCTGCAACAATAAGCACCCAAGATATCTGACAGTTAACCATTCCGTTATATTGCTCCACATAATCTCTCATCTTTTCAGGATTGTGTATTTCTCGATACTGCTTTGTAAATATTTTTTCTTCCCATCAACAGTTTTATAAGTCTGTTCTGCCCTAAGTTTCAGCTGAAAATTGTTAGCTGAACTCCCGTGACTCCTCTTTTTCCTTTACATACTTTTAACTTTATGATTTAAAAAATGTAAATAAAGTTTTGGATCATTCCCAAGGACCACACAGCACCTTAGTTAGCAGTCTAATGATACAACACACCAGCATAGCAATCACGCTCCTATCTTTAATTTTAAAAAATAAAAAAAGTCAAAACCCCAGAGTGGTGGTGGATGCCCCATCCCTGGAAACATTCAAGGCCAGGATGGATGAGGCTCTGAGCAACCTGATCTAGTCAGAGATGTCCCTGCTCCTTGCAGTGGGGTTGGACTAGATGACCTTTGAAGGTCCCTTCCAACTCTAGCCATTCTATGATTCTATGATCTAAATATAGCAATTTTTAAGTTAAAAGCAAATGCTTATAGAAGCCTGTCAAACTACAATCATTTTGCGTGTAAGATACAGCTATATTATTAAAATTGTCTAAGTATTTCCTAATTTAAAAAAAAAACCAAAACCAAACATACACCTCCAAAACATCTGAAGACGGATCTCACTTTCACTCAAATGTGAATGACCAGTTTGTCTTCCCATTCAAAAAGAAATTCTGCTTCTTTCTATCAAGACCATTCCAAAAGAATAAACCATACCTAGAGGATGAATGGCTACACTCAGATACATAACTCAAAGTTAGCATGGCCATGTGTTGACTAAGGACTTCCTTTCCTAATTTAAAATACACACTCTGTTTTTCAGAATGTGCTACTTGCCTACTGCTTGTACAGAGATTTACAGCAATGTTTAATTACCTTAGTATCTGTATAATACTTTAAGTAATAGTTTGAAAAAAATGGCAAGTGTGTCACTAATGCAAAACATTCCACATGCTAACTATGAAGTCTTAACTCTTCTTAAAAATCCTGCATACATTAATCATTTTTAGAAGTCTTACACATACCATCTTCCTCCAACAACTTCGCTGCATCTTTATCATCTTCCCACTTTCCAGTAACAAAGCAGTCCTGGATACTGCTCATAACCTGCAAAATAAGTGTCATTGTCTTGCACAGTTACAGCTTATCAACAGAAACGTTCTCCAAAATGATCCCCACGCCTCCATCATCTTACCACCTTAGAGATAATCTGATATTCTCACACACAGCTCCACATCAAGACATCATTACCAAAACTACACAATGCCTCAGTAAAAGCAGGAATGTGAAACCAACTCAACTCTTGCTCAAAGGTCTTTACACTAACAACGTCTCTACCCTACATCCTATTTTCACTCATTATTTCCCTCCTTTTTACTTTTCAGTAAATAAATAATTATGATCCACCAAACAGTCAAGAAAACCAAGCATTAAATTGACTTATTCTAACTTCCCATTCTTGTAAGAACAGAGCTGGGAATTGGTCAGCTAGTAAATACTTCTAATGACAGCAAGTAGCAGAAGATATGACACTCTGGCCATAGCTCCCATAGGTCCATTTCAATGACAGCTCAGTAGTAATTCATGAGACACAGCCAGGACATAACCTGGAGAGGATATGCAGACGCAATTATCCAGTGGCGTTACCTCTTCTAAATCCCAGTCTTGCAGCTTTTCTATCAGAAATTTGGAACAGTCAAGAGCATTAGCCTTCTGTTTAGATGCTTTGTCTGGACGGCTGACGCGAAACAAACCTCCAAGTTCATCATCTGCATCCTCACTCTCACGGTCCTCATCCTCAGCTGCTAAAT
Source organism: Tetrax tetrax (assembly GCA_009806455.1). Classification (NCBI taxonomy): domain Eukaryota; kingdom Metazoa; phylum Chordata; class Aves; order Otidiformes; family Otididae; genus Tetrax; species Tetrax tetrax. The sequence continues at coordinate 614,962 of WHYT01017865.1, forward strand.
GAAACACAAAAGCTGTGATTATTTCCCCCACAGTACATGGATTACATTCCTTAACAATCTCTCTTCTGCCTTACGTTTCACAATACCTGCAGTAGTTTCAGGGAAAAAAAGATGCAAACTAAAAATAGTTTTAAATATGAAAGACTGAAGGAAAAGGTACACTGATCCAGTGTAAGAAGTTCAATTAACACCCTCACAAGGACAAAATAAGATGAGCAGCAGCCAGAGAGATACTATACACTATGATCACAGTGAACTTCAGTTGTACAGTTCTTCCAGGTGGAAACACATAACTCATTGCACAAAGTCCACATAATTCAAATTCCTTTGAAAAACCTGAAATCTCATTCTATTTGCATAACTGGAATAATCTGAAAAAATATTGCCCAATAAGTAAACATACGATGTTCATTCAAATCATAAGTAGAAACAATACCAAAACAATCTGTGAATACAAACGACGTTAAGCTAGTCTGTAAATCAAGAATACTGGACTCGAGAATCTGTCAGCAAATCTTCCTACTCCTGCACTGTAGAAGCTTTACAACACCCAAATTCTCACCCTCTGTTCTACAGATGTTCTACATGATGAGGTTTGTACACTCAGACAAATACCGGAAAAGTTGTGAATTAAACAGGACAAATTACATAAATAGCAATTTTCTCTTCCTTTCAAGCCAGTTAGCTTTCTTTTTTCTTGACACTCTTATTACAGACATTATAAGTCACAGCTAAGAGAACATTCCACTTTCAATCAATGTGAGACAGAAATTCCGGAAAACAGCCAACAAAGGGCATCCCTTTACAAAACACATCAGCAACAACAATAGAATTGCGTAAGATCTACCAGATAACTATATAAATGACCAAACTTCAAATGTTTGGGGGAAATAGTTGTAGCAGAAAACACAAGTAACAATTGAGTAGTTCAGAAAATGAGCTCAAAATGCTTTTTATTGGAAAAGCTAAAACTGTCTTTCTTACAATTACTAGTGAAAATGAGCATCAGCAATTTAAAAAGTATAACTCTCCTCAAGCCTCCCATCAAAAGACAGCACTCAAAGATTCAGACTCGTAAACTTGGTAACAGCTGAAAAGCTACCATATATTAAGATACCATATATTAAGTACAAGTTTCCAAACAGATTTGTACCTGTTCCATATACAAGTTTACGAAGATTGGGAGTTGAACGTTGCTGTCTTAGAAAGGCCTGAGCTGCCTTCTGTGTAAGGTCCTCTTTCCATTTAAGTGCACCTGAAAAGGGGAAAAAAAAAAATAAATGCATTCTACCTCAAAAAAAAGGACAACAGTTAAGAGCTACACAAATAATTTAGATAAGAATATGACCACAATAGGCTTCAGAAGTGTAGACACAACTCAGTTTCTTTTTTTCATACTTCATCTATACACAGAAATATAAATTGTGGCTAACAAATTATGTAACTTATTTTTTTTTCTGATGAGTCCTAGTTTTAGGACAAAATTTTAATATATTTTTAGCAATAGTAATCTATTTAGTTATTTTCATCATGATACATGTCTTCTTCACAGACTTGCAGAATTGTTGAGGTTGGAAGGGACTTCTGGAAGTCATTTTGTCCAGCCCCACTGCTCAAGCAGGGTCACCTAGAGCAGGTTGCCCAGCACCATGTCCAGATGGCTTCTGAATATCTCCAAGGATGGAGATTCCACAACTTCTCTGGTCAACCTGTTCCAGTGCTCAGTGAGTAGTTAATACATTTCAGTAATATTCCCCCAAGAATGTTTTATTCTTTCTAAATGCAATAGAGCATCAGAATTTGTTTAACATACACAGCCATAAAGATTGGACATGTATGCAGAATCAATTAAGTTTGTAAAATGAATCACCTCAATTTTAGAGGAAGGAAATCCAAGACCTGCATACTACATTGCAAATCAAAGGCTCAACAGCAGATAATCCCAGGTTTCCTAATATTACGTTTGCCAAGTTAACAACTACACGTGTGTGGCATGAGTAATATTATGGAATATTAAAATTACATCATCCTCTAACAATGAGTACAATTAAAAATAGATAGTAAATTTTTTAACATTTATAGTCTACCTATTGTGTCAGTGGAAAAATCTATTTTTTCTTCATATTCCTCTTCCTCTCTCAGTAGATTCTCCATATCATCATCCTCAGCTTCTACACCTTTAAGTTTAGCTTGTTTAATACTATCAGCTTTCTTGGCTTGAGTGTGCCGAATTCCCTTCCTATTTGACTCTTCAACTTCTAATTCATCATGGGATCCTTCTTCATCATCAAGGGAAGAGTTTTCAGCCTCAGATTCTGACGCCTCTTCTGCTGTGCAGTTTCCCGAATCCGTAGTGAGCACCGCTTTTCTTTTTAGACTGTGTTCTGAGATTTGTGGTCTCATTTCTGTATCTTCACTATTTATTTCATACTGCTTAGATTCAGCTGCTCTTTTGCTTGCAGCCTCAAATTCACTATCTGAGCTTTCATTTTCATAAGTCCTTTGCTCATCCTCCTCCTCCTCATCTTCCTCCATCTCATTCTCTTCAGGGGCAGTTTTTTCTTCTTCTCCTTCAGAACTCACCTCAAGATCGTCATCACTATCTGCAAATGCAGGCAGTTCATTCACAGCTGCCTCTTCAGCCACTTCTGTTTTCAGACGTTTGCCTCTTCCAAGAGCCATCTCTTCTACTAATAGCTCTCTATCACTTTCTTCCTCAGCATCATCTTCATCATCACCATCACTTCCATCCTCAGACATTCCTGCTTCTTCTTCTTGGTCGTCTTCCTCATCACTCACTGCATCATCATTTTCTTTCTCCTCTTCTTCAAATAATGCCCTTCGACGTACTCTTCCAGTCTTCAAATCCATCTGTCTCTCTTCTTTTGGCATCACAAATCTGTTTTCCCAAAGATCAAATTTGGGGTAAAATGGTAAAGTACAAGGACATTTTAATTAAACAATGAAGCTTCATGTTAATATTTAATTATTTTTTGTTAAAAAACAGCGAGGTTATGGAAAACATTAAAAAGGCAAGGGAGTTCTCTAAGTATGGAACTCCTCTTAATTCAAGAATGCACACTATGTTATAGCCGTAAATAATTTCAAGAAATTTCTTAATTTTCCATGGAATGAAAATAGGTTATACAATGAATTTTACTGAAGATTATGACTGCCATTCTCCAAAACTCCAAAGAAAAACACCAAGATGTTACTTAGGGCTACATCAGCAAGGAATTCCTGGAAGGCAGGACTATACTGCTTGCAAAACTTTTCCAATATCAATTATTCCTATCTCAGAATACCCATGTAGCATATGAGTACTCTCAGAAGAGGAAGAAGTCAGCAAGAAGCCATTCTAGTACCTGTGCTCTGTTGAGAATTTTTCCTAAATTAGAGCTTGAAATTAGAGATTCATTCATGCTCAAACACTGCTCAGCATTCAAAACTTACTCTTGTCCTACATCTTCTGACCCTAAGGGTCTGGAGTCCATGAAGAGAGAGACCTTGCTTGACGCCATCTTAACATCAATGGCTGAATGTGTGGAGATGAGGCTCTGAACAAGTTCGTGATTTGGTCTTACTTCCTCCTGGAAAGCCAAGATTTTTTACTTTTCAATTAGAAGGAATAAACAAATGTCTAATGAACAGCTAACAGAATCATTAATCTGCCTAAGCCACTAGAAATATGCACATGCAAGAAAAAATTCCAAAGCATTTAAAATAAACATTTTCTCAGAACAGCAAGGTCTCCCTTCCCCTCTTCACATTTCAAGAATGCATACAATATTAACACAAGAAAAATTAAAGAGGGCCTCCTCCACGGTATGCAACCACTACAGTAAATATCAGCAAGCACACATTATCATAGACTCAAGTTTATTTCTTGCAAGAGAAAAAACAGCTGAATTCAATCTGTTTGTATGCGAATGTTTTCCACCTCTTCCTTTAACCAGTCAAATCCTGTAAGTGCTCTCCCACAATCATCACTTTGGATAAATAACGATGCATTATTTTGAAGCAGCTTATTTTTAAACACCTATTTTGACTCTATGGATAAAAACTACATTTTGCAAGAGAATTGAAATCACCAAGAGCATTCCCTTACCTCTTCTTTTTCATGAGCATGGCTTCCACCAAGGTCAATATAAACAGCATCTTTGTCATACACAATGCCCCCAACTCCTGAAAGAGGGGCATAAACTAGTTTCTCTTTCTCATTTAAAGAACGCTTCTTCTGCTGTTCAGGTAGAGCACAGGGGTCTGGTAGGAAACTCACATCACTCACGGTAAAGTCTCCTACACCTGGGATGACAGACAAGGGAAGCAATAAGGCATTCACAAAGTTTTGATTCTGGAATTTGTACAGTTGACCATGAAGAGATTACAAACAACAAAACATTGTAGCAAGCTTTGTATTAACATCCAGTTCTTCTGCCTTACCACTGAACTTAGAGAAGCATATGTAAGTTCACCAGAATACTGAAAAGCTTTGGGCTTGTTTGGTTGTTTTCAAATGAGAAAACCAGCAACTCACTTTTCCGAGTAGGTCTGTAAACTTATTATTAAAGTATTTATGAATTTAAACTTTTAAATCATTCACTTAAAATATTACATTTATTCCATGAATATCAGAAATTCTACATAAGCCAAATTTACTCTCCACTACTATGGCTGGTATGTTTTGCATGTAAAGCACTTATTTTAAAGCAAAACACCTTTGAAAAACTTCAGACATTGCAAATATCGTGTTTAAGACTGCAACAAAATTGCACAATTAAAAGCAAACTATTTACCAGGATTTATTTTTACAAAAATGTGTATTATGAAAAATTATTTCCAAAAGCGTAACATGTATTTAGAAAGGTGAAAAATCTATTTTATAGTGTACCATTTAAAGATACAAATCATTCCACAATAATAATAGCAACAGCTATGTTGTTATTCATAGATCAGTACAAAAAGTTTTAAGAATCTGAAAAATTACCTGGCATGTGAATTTGACTCTTGTTTTTTAGGTGTGCTCCTCTCAAGTATCCATAAAGTGATATCTTCCTGTCACATTTGGGATTGATTCGAACATCTTCTGGGTTTGTCAACTCTTCCATTCTATCCAACATTTAAAAAAAAAAAAAGTTAGAATATCCAACAGTCCTAATAGTAACTTTTGAAAAAAGATAATTTTAAGAGAACTGTGGCATCACTGCTGCCACTGCATGCTCTGCAGACTCTAATAATCAAAACAGAATTATCATAAGAAAAAAAATCCAGAGAAAAAGAGATCGTTCAAAAATACTTATAGCTGTATTTTATAACTTGTATAGTCACATTCAACAACATATTTCCAGAAGATTTACTGACATTTCACTAAATACGTACTGATTTCTGAGCATATCTTAATTAATGTTTATACGTTTTCCACACAAAACTCTCCTCAAATCAATTTTGCTATTATAGGGAAAACAAAATAACCACTCTAAGACATCTGAGAGACACATTCCCTGCAGCCACACAGTACTGTCTCTTCCCTAATAATGGTGGTGACAACACAACAACTACAACAGGAGAAGGGAGAGGAAAAGATTGGCTGTTTTCAGGCTGATGAGGGGGAAGCTCCTTCCACAGCTCCTTCCTACGCTGTACAAGGGAGGCAACACAAACACGCAGCCAAGGAGGAGCATGGGACACACGTTCTGGCTGCAGATCAGCTTAAAACTGACCCAACAACCAAAACAATTCCAACAGTTACAGCAACCTAAAACAATGTTACTAAAAGACCACAGATTTTTTTTTTTTTTTTCCTCACTTGCTTTGTGTATTTTGCAGGACTTGGTATGATGTTTACCTTCTCTGAGATTTTTTGCTAAAGAATTAGAGCTTTGAGAGAGACTCGTTCTAGGCACCTTGGATTCTTGTGGAAGTTTAGTCATAACTAAGCTTTCTGGCATAAAATATGAAAGGTGAGTTAATTACTCAGGTAGGCACAGCCACCATCAAGTTCACTCTCATGTTCCAAAAAGACTGAATCAAATGCTATATGAGGAGATGGAGCAAAAGGGATGTTCCAGGGAACTCAAGAGGACTAATTCACCAGCAGTTCAATTGCTGGACTATTTCTTTTCCACGGAAATTCAATATAATCATCCACAGGCAGGATTTTTTTTTCATGTATTTCAAAAGTATTTACAGTATACCAAAGGACTATCTACATGACCTGATTCAAGTGAAAACTGGCAAAAGTTACTGGCACAAACCTGAAGAGTATGCTTTCATTTCCCCAGAGCTGACTGGCTCTACTATTACAGTTTTTTTAAAAAAGCAAGGTGCTATCTACGCTGAGACAGAAGAACAGAGAGAAAAGCACACACCTGTCTGCAAGAACATACGGGTGAGATGTTTGCCAAGTAAGAGGTCGGAACTTCATAACTGAGATAAAACGCCCCAAATTGTGAATTTCTTGCTTTTGATATTCTCCGTGAACCATGCCAGACAGATAAAACAGCTTAGCACCCTAAACACATTAAAAATACATAAAAACATTAAACATGAATTTAATACATACAAAACTACAAATAAAAAAAAAAAGGTAATGTACTTCTAATTTGTAAATAATAATCAGAAATTGCAGGTTACAACTGGTCCCAAAAGATTAAACTAACTAGTTGACTTCAACATGAAAATTGTCCCCTAAATCTTAGGAGAAAACAATTCACATCCAGAAAACCTTGTACAATGGTTAATTTGTCTCTCAGACCTACAAGCAGATCCTCCTTGCACAGCACCTACGTAACAGACCTCTTTCCTTGTATCACACATTTAGGAGCTAGTCACACTGGGACAAAGAATAATTATACAAGTATTTTAGCAAATAGAAGAAAGATTACATAATCTGATACAACATCAGCATTGTCCATTTATGGTATTACTTAAAAGATGTAAGAACACAACAAATACTTAGGTACTGCTCCACTTTTAATTTAGCTTCCATAATGCAAAATATACAGAAAAAATGAACGTCATACCGGATACACTTCAGTCCAGAATCTGTGCTTTAACTTCTTTTTAGTCTTCTTTAATTGTTTGTTGTTCTTGAATGTATCCAGGTGGGTAAGAACTCCCATAATTTTGGGAAAACCATGTACCTGACAAATGTTCAGGAATTCAAATGTTTCCATCTCAAATCCAAAACTGGCATCAATAAGCATTAGAACCTGAAAACACAACACCAGCATTTCACTATAAAAATACCACGGTGCCCACACAAACTAATTTCAAGGACCACACCTTTTAAGTCATCAGCTTCTTGGAAATCAAAGTCTTGCAGAAAGTTTTGTTCTTTATTTTTACATAACCTGAAAAATCAAATCAACTTTGGCTTTTTAATTAAAGTATGGATCTCAGCTGCTTCAGCAGTTAGCGGGGCTTAGGAAATCAAATCTCTTCTTCCCGTCAATCAAACCTCCTTATATAGATTTGACTTGCTCGTTGTCTCCAAGAAAACTACAGAAGAATAAGGCTGATCTATGAATGCAATAACATACAGTATCACAATAAATTCATCTGTTCAGACCTTAAAATATGCAAAATTGAGTACCTGCCAGTATTTGCGGGAACGTCTGAGAAAATTCATCAATTTTTTATATCTGTGTCTTGGATGCACTCATGCCTCTAAGGCCAAGTCTTTTAGTAAAATAAGACCAGTTTACTTCACACATAGAAATTACTGTTATGCATCACTAAACCGCACTGACACAGGAAAACAGCACCCGACAGTCACATGAAAATCGATGCAAAGTTGTATCAGGGCCTCAGCATTTAAGAACTTAAAACTCATGGGAAGTGATGATAGAGATCTGCAAGCCATTATGTAATCTCAGCCTCCTAACAATAAAACCAAACAGATTCTCAGTATGACCATGTGCATGCAGAATCTCAAACATCCGTCACATCTACTAAAAGAAAACCTCTGTATTTTTTGATACGTCTCCCTTCCCAAGCAGAAAACATGCAAGTAGAACGATATCTGGCTTAGTGCACACATGTGTTTAGATATTTAGACAGTTAATATTTAGATAAGGATCCCAAACTCTGATCAGCTATGAATAATATACTCCACATACACATGTAAAGTAAAATTCTAAGCAGACAAGTGGACTGTGAATTGGGTGCCCAAGATCAGGTGATGTAGTCCACTGAACCAAATAGACAAATAAATTATAATGGTGACTACAATCCATTTAAATCAATCTTATTACTAGATAGCGATCTTTAAAGATGGAGAAGTCAGAGTGCATCAAATAAAACTAACTAGTAAACTAATACATATTTATACTTTATACATTAGTTGAAAACTTCTTGACTAAAAACAATTTTCAAATTTTGCATGCTTTGATCAAATCCCTTAATGAAAAGTCATTTTATGGCTTCGGGTTTTTATAAGATCTTCCACCAAAAGTTTACCAGTTGCATTAGCAATGAAGTTCAGTTGCATTTCCCTTCTTCCACATCCTCCCCACCACCACACACACTTTATTAGCCCCTACTCCCACGATAAGGCAAGTCCTAGGGGTTGTTCCAGAATATTAGGTTAATTGTCGAGCTTAGCCCTGTTCTCTCTGAAACCAAAGACAGTTTTGCCGTTGATAGCAAAGGGTGGAGAAATCAGACATTGGTGCAGCCCAGTCAAAAGCAGTATTTTCAATATAAATCACAGTAGAAATCACGTGCCGTTGTTAACTTACCAAATCAGCAACTTTAGCCAGGTCTATCATTGTGTTAATGTCACATCCGCATTCAATAATAGTAAGCCTGCGTTTTTTACCTGAAAACAGAATTTTAAAAGTCAAAAACTGAAACAGAGGGAGCAGACTAATCAGTCCATTGTTTTCTTTTCAGGTTACATTCCTGAAGTTCCTAAAGAGTATCTGGGACTCATATTTTTGTTTTACATATAGGCTGTCCAACACACACCTGTAGAAGCGCCTGTTTTCAAATGTTTGTTTCTTCTAAATTTTAACTTTTCAGTTTGAAATTATCGAGTATATGTTTTCAAAAGAGTTGTCTGGTCTTTTCCAAGAGCAATGATAATAGCAAAAAAAAGTTGGTTTTGTTTTTGATTTTCACTTTGGGGAAAAATAATATCTCACTTCTTTTCTCTTTAGTGCCCCAGAGTTAGAAGTGTGGATTTTATCTTACCATGTATTTTTGTTCTTTTGATATAATTAGGAAGAATATACCCTGTTCTAGCCATTAAAAAAAACAAACAAACAAAAAAAAACCCACAACAAACTATTAGATTTACATGTTAAAAAAAAAATTTCTTAACACATGGTTAACTTGGCTTGACTAACTTGAGTTAGCTAACAGAACTTCAGACAACAGGAGTAACAACACATGAATTTTCCTTTCCCTTTCTTCTTTCCCCTATTTGTCAATTATTCCTTGCAAAAAGAGATCTGTTAGTTAAAATCTCTGAAGAGTCTACCTGGATCAAACACACATTTGTGTGTCCAAGTGATCTCCCTTACAAATTGGTTCCTTATGCTGCTGTGGGCTGTGCTCCCCCTAGAACCTCCACGATCCCCCTGGTAATATGCAGGGAAAAGCGTGAAAGGAACAAAACTGGGAAAAAAAGCCAGAAAGGAAAGAAAATTCTACAGAACTGAGATCCTACCAGGGTGGAAAACAAGTTTACAGGGACAAGTCACCCAAAAGCCTAAATCTCACTATTCTTTTACTAAGTATGCCTGATAACACATCCAAATGATTTCTTAAAGACAGCCAAAAATTACGAGCACATGAGCACATGAACATGTCCCAGCTCTAAAAGCAAGACAAAGGAGGAGTGAAAAATAAGCATTTCCATTTCTCATGTCTTCGTTCTCACCTGAAACAATTGTAACAGGACCCCGGATTTCAACGAGTTTTTGCCTTGTGAAGTTCTTAATGAGACATTTGATTAAGGTGCTCTTCCCAACCTTGGGAGGGCCGACTACAACCACCACCACAGGAGGTGGCTCCAAAGGAGTTCGGTCAACCACAGGAATGTGATGCTTTTTAGTCTTCAAATCCTGAGTTCTGAGAAGAAATTTCTAATCAATAAATTCAAGAACTTAAAAAAGGGTAACATTTATACTCTGAAAGTTTTCAGTATTTACAAAAGCTTGGACACAAAGGTTCACCAAGAGCCCAGATACTAATATATATGTGGAACTCCCACCAAGTCTAAGGAGCTATACAGTTTTTTTCATTAAGACTAACACAGCCGTACCACGTAACACAGATGCAGAAAGCATCACACTGCTGACACATGCATAAACTGCAACATGACCTGGTGAATTATGAAAGCTATGTGCGCACTCTTGTGAAAATTACATTACTTGTACACAAAGTAACAAAGAAACCCCAGCCAACACCTATTCATCCACCCAACTTTGCATGCCCTATAACCCATTCCCATTTCTTACCTATGGAAAGTTCTGGCCATCCGCACAGCGGACTGGACCGTAAAGGCTTTGGGATTTCTCTTCCGTGCATTCTCCTCATCTCCTATTCCTAGGTCATTGAGATAACGTTTCCTTTTCTTCTCTGCCTTTGGCCCACTGTGCTTTGCACGATGCTTCTTCTTCTCTTTTTCCTCCATTTTACTCTTCCAACAGTTCTTTACAATCAATGTAATGTAGATTGCTTCTATGTGATACTGGGCACAGCTGACATAGGAAGAAAAGGTAGTTAGCAGATCTAACATATGTACCCAGTGCACCTGTGAGAGAACAGCAGCACCGTGTAGGCATTACTTAACCATCTGCAAGAACAGATAATTTATATTCTGCCTGGCCACACCTGAAAAGCGCCGCAGCCCACCCAGCGTAAAGCAGCACTCCTGGCTGACCCCAGGCCCCGTGCCCTGCTCGGGGCTCGCCCTGTGCCCGGCGGGACGCGGTGCCCGGTGCCCTGTGCCCGGCGGGACGCGGTGCCCCGTGCCCGGCCGGCAGCCCGCTCCCGGCGGTGCGGGCCAGCGCAGGGGCAGGGCTCCTACCTTACCCCCAGGAAAGCCGATTTCCAACGCCACCGCGGCAGGGAGCTGCCGGACACGCCGCGAACCGGCCCCACGCCCCCTGAGGAGCGGGTCCTGCCGCGGGGCTGCTCCCCACGGGCCGCGGCCGCCGCTGCCCACCTGTCCCGCCGCGCCGCGCCGCACGGTCCGCGTGGGCCCGCACCGACCGGCCCGCAATGGCGCCCTCCCGGAAACAGCGGCTGCGTCCAGAGTTCCGCGGGAAGCAGCAGCAGCGGCGGAGCCCTATTGCCGGCACACACGGCGGCGGCCCGACGGGGCGCGGGCCTGTCTGCTCCCCCGGCGGGACGGGACGGGACGGGACGGGACCCCTGGAGCCGGCCCGGGCCTGCGCCTGATTTCTGAATAAGTAATGTTACCAGGAATGCTGTGAGGGCCCGCGGGAGCGGCCCGGCGGTGCTTGCCCCACAGCCCCGGGGGCTGAGGAGGAGTGCGGCCTCGGGGCCTCCCGCCCGGCCTTCGGACTGGCTGCTGCGGCCCCAGAAAGTGACGTGAAAAAGATCCTTTTTGAAAAAAAATAATTCCTTACCAAGGATTACGGGGGGGCTTTCCAGCGCTATGAACTCAGAGAAAAAGTACTTGGACGGGTTCTTTTCTGTGACACCCAGCCCCCGCCCCATAAGGACACGACTGGGCGTGCAGGAGTCAAGGTACCCCCGGCAAGAAGTGAAAAGAGTTATCTCCGGCCTGTGCCTGCGCCTTAAGGCAAGTCCTCCTGAAGTTATTTACGGGTATGGGCCCTGCTTAAAGAGGTGAAGAACCCTCTTCTCCGGGGTAATTTGCCTTATGCCAAGAAACAGCGAGGAGCAGAGCTGCTAAAGAGGTGTCTAGGGCATGGACTGCTGTCTGTGATGATCCAGCCTCCCAGGCGGGCGGCTTCCAGTGAGAACTCGCAGCTGCAGGGGCCGTGGCTGTCGCTCTGATCCTGCTGCTGGAGGAGGTGGCTGAGAGGAAAGGAATGTACTTTGCAGGCTCCTGCAAAATGAGGAACTCAAGACACCCAGTAGTGGGGTAGGCCCAGGCTGACTGTAAACCACATTGGTAAATGTGGGTCCTCACTCCCTCTCTTTGACAACTTATGTGGAAGAAAACACAGTTTTCAATACTCAGCACACAAAATCTTTTC
>WHYT01017865.1:637082-655625 GCA_009806455.1 Tetrax tetrax
TCTGAGAAGAAATTTCTAATCAATAAATTCAAGAACTTAAAAAAGGGTAACATTTATACTCTGAAAGTTTTCAGTATTTACAAAAGCTTGGACACAAAGGTTCACCAAGAGCCCAGATACTAATATGTATGTGGAACTCCCACCAAGTCTAAGGAGCTATACACAGTTTTTTCCATTAAGACTAACACAGCCGTACCACGTAACACAGATGCAGAAAGCATCACACTGCTGACACATGCATAAACTGCAACATGACCTGGTGAATTATGAAAGCTATGTGCGCACGCTTGTGAAAATTACATTACTTGTACACAAAGTAACAAAGAAACCCCAGCCAACACCTATTCATCCATCCAACTTTGCATGCCCTATAACCCATTCCCATTTCTTACCTATGGAAAGTTCTGGCCATCCGCACAGCGGACTGGACCGTAAAGGCTTTGGGATTTCTCTTCCGTGCATTCTCCTCATCTCCTATTCCTAGGTCATTGAGATAACGTTTCCTTTTCTTCTCTGCCTTTGGCCCACTGTGCTTTGCACGATGCTTCTTCTTCTCTTTTTCCTCCATTTTACTCTTCCAACAGTTCTTTACAATCAATGTAATGTAGATTGCTTCTATGTGATACTGTGCACAGCTGACATAGGAAGAAAAGGTAGTTAGCAGATCTAACATATGTACCCAGTGCACCTGTGAGAGAACAGCAGCACCGTGTAAGCATTACTTAACCATCTGCAAGAACAGATAATTTATATCCTGCCTGGCCACACCTGAAAAGCGCCGCAGCCCACGCAGCGTAAAGCAGCACTCCTGGCTGACCCCAGGCCCCGTGCCCTGCTCGGGGCTCGCCCCGTGCCCGGCGGGACGCGGTGCCCCGTGCCCGGCGGGACGCGGTGCCCTGTGCCCGGCCGGCAGCCCGCTCCCGGCGGTGCGGGCCAGCGCAGGGGCAGGGCTCCTACTTTACCCCCAGGAAAGCCGATTTCCAACGCCACCGCGGCAGGGAGCTGCCGGACACGCCGCGAACCGGCCCCACGCCCCCTGAGGAGCGGGTCCCGCCGCGGGGCTGCTCCCCACGGGCCGCGGCCGCCGCTGCCCACCTGTCCCGCCGCGCCGCGCCGCGCCGCACGGTCCGCGTGGGCCCGCACCGACCGGCCCGCAATGGCGCCCTCCCGGAAACAGCGGCTGCGTCCAGAGTTCCGCGGGAAGCAGCGGCGGCGGCGGAGCCCTATTGCCGGCACACACGGCGGCGGCCCGACGGGGCGCGGGCCTGTCTGCTCCCCCGGCGGGACGGGACGGGACGGGGCGGCCCAGCACCGCCCCGCAGGGACCCCTGGAGCCGGCCCGGGCCTGCGCCTGATTTCTGAATAAGTGATGTTACCAGGAATGCTGTGAGGGCCCGCGGGAGCGGCCCGGCGGTGCTTGCCCCACAGCACCGGGGGCTGAGGAGGAGTGCGGCCTCGGGGCCTCCCGCCCGGCCTTCGGACTGGCTGCTGCGGCCCCAGAAAGTGACGTGAAAAAGATCCTTTTTGAAAAAAATAATTCCTTACCAAGGATTACGGGGGGGCTTTCCAGCGCTATGAACTCAGAGAAAAAGTACTTGGACGGGTTCTTTTCTGTGACACCCAGCCCCCGCCCCATAAGGACACGACTGGGCGTGCAGGAGTCAAGGTACCCCCGGCAAGAAGTGAGAAGAGTTATCTCCGGCCTGTGCCTGCGCCTTAAGGCAAGTCCTCCTGAAGTTATTTACGGGTACGGGCCCTGCTTAAAGAGGTGAAGAGCCCTCTTCTCCGGGGTAATTTGCCTTATGCCAAGAAACAGCGAGGAGCAGAGCTGCTAAAGAGGTGTCTAGGGCATGGACTGCTGTCTGTGATGATCCAGCCTCCCAGGCGGGCGGCTTCCAGTGAGAACTCGCAGCTGCAGGGGCCGTGGCTGTCGCTCTGATCCTGCTGCTGGAGGAGGTGGCTGAGAGGAAAGGAATGTACTTTGCAGGCTCCTGCAAAATGAGGAACTCAAGACACCCAGTAGTGGGGTAGGCCCAGGCTGACTGTAAACCACATTGGTAAATGTGGGTCCTCACTCCCTCTCTTTGACAACTTATGTGGAAGAAAACACAGTTTTCAATACTCAGCACACAAAATCTTTTCCTCTATGAACAGGAGCATTTCACGGGTAGTAGAAGGATAGTCCAGTACGGAACTTGGTTCCTGCCCCACCTCTTCCTCAGTGCCACCTACTTGTATCACAGCAGGGATGCTCATGGCATGCAAGTCTGGGGGAAGCAGCTGCAAGAGTACCTCCTGCATGTTGAAAAAGCATGTAATTTGTGTTCTGGCATCCTCCATATCGTAGCAAGGAGTGAAAGTTTACAGAAATGTCACAAGTGTTGCATCTGACTGCATTGCACAGATTTTTCTTGTTTGTGAAACACATGCTAGGTAAGTCTGTTAAAAGCAACTTCTAACAAAATAAATAAAACCAGTAACTTACAGAAGAGCTCTCCCCTGAGCAGTAGGTAGCTCTGCGATGGGAGAATGATTTTTTTTTCTTGGACTTGCTCACAGGAAGTATTCAGAGTGTGTTCTATTCCACTTCAGTGTTAGAAATGTGGGTTTGCTGCTGAGGTGAGTGTGTTCCCTAGACCAGATGAAGGGCTTGTGATGGCTGGTATTATGAGAGCAGCCAGGAGTGACAGCTCAACGCCAGCGCCTAACACAGCTGCCTTGGTGCGGCTTTGTGAGCTCTGACAGAATGGCAGGGTGAGGGGGGGGAACAGCTGGACACACTGCAGGGACCAGGCTCACTTCAGAGAATCTGTAACGGTGACCCTCTGACTGTTTACCTCAGACCCCTGCTAGGTGAGAGGGTGCTGGTTACCGTGCATTGGGACCAGCAGGGCCGACATGTTCTCACCACAGGAGAACCCGGTGCTGCCTGCCAGGTGGCCTCTGACTCCAGGGAGGGACCAAAAGCCCACATCCTTGTTGGTTTAGTGGGGCATGTTATTTCTTTCAGGTGTCCTTTTTCAACTCACTCTTTCTTTATGAAGCAAGGCTGTTTTGCTAAACACTTTTGAACATCAGTTTCTTGTTTTTTTCTTGTATGGGTAAAAATTATGATTCTTGTTCTGTCTGTGCCTGGGAACAAGTCTCACTTCTCATTAAATAGCTCTTATGAGGGGAAGGGTCTATGTAAATTGAGAAGTCTTAATGTACAGTTTTTAAAGTTTACTAAAGGAGTCATATATACAATCATAAATACAGTCACCACCTTGCACTTAGCTCTCAGATACAACTTTTTCTGATCAAAGTGCCTTGCAGCTATTGTCTGAAGCTACAGTTCTTCTGTAGTAGATGAGTCTGTTACAATTCTTCAGGTCAAGGCAGAAAAGTTAAAGGACTTCTTCACAGCCACAGCTAAAAATTACTACAAAAGCCAGGACTTCTTATGTACACATCTCGATAGCCAGCTTCTTCAGAGAGATACTGACTTTATTTATAAAATAATGGTCTGTGTTTAAGTTTTATTTTTATTATGTTTCTTTTGTTCTATAAACACAGTAATTAAGTTAATAACACATGTATTAAAAGGTAGGCAGAATTAAAATATTCCAGAGCCACATTTTAAACACAAAAAACTATTTGCATGTATAGTTTTCAGCATCCTAGGCCCAATATTGCTTTAATGCACAACCATAGCAGCTCTCCAGAGATACACATGAAGAACACTTCGATGATTACAGTGGTCTCCCAGATGGCCATGGATCTTGAGAAGTCTAAAAATAGGCTCAATGTGCGAAGTGCAAAGATGGAACACAATTACTTTTTTTTTTTCCATGAGTGTGGTTCTACAATTTCATTAGCACCCAAGTAGAAAACCTTCATTTGGCAAATAGAGAACTACAATTTAAAAAAAAAGACAATTTGCAAAAAAAAATTATACAAAAGGAAATCACAAAAATATTGCCTTTTAAAAGGCTACACGTGGTCATTTTTAAATGAAAACACTATACATCAAGTATCTAGGAAAAGACCATCAGTGTTCTTTATCAGCAGCACACCTAAACCGCAAACACACCCAGTGAGCCATCCCCAGCCACCACCAAGGCTGCTTTTCCCAGTGCTTGCACCCCGCTCACGTTAACGCTTTCTCCGCTAAAAGCTATAAATAACTCTGTTTTCTACAGATTTCTTAAGTTAAAGTAGGTAAATTCTGACCAGGATAGAAAGAAAACCCAGTGCAGTAGGGCCACAAAAATCAATGCTATCGTCCCAAGCCTCCTGGAAGATTTAATGCAGCACAGTCTGAACATAAGAAGAGTAAATCTTCAGTACTGATGCATTTGTGAGGAAAATCAGGCTGTACAAGCAAGTTAACATAAGGCTGCCGATAACCGAACGCATGCAGGAATACTGCAAGCAGCTTGGTGACAGTTCCCGCAGGACGGGGCAGGGAGGCAGCACACATTCACCAAGTTACCCTCCTGTACCCCTTGCTAACTTTGCTTATCTGCCTTCCCCTTCCAGACAGTGCACAAAGCTCAGAGCAAGGACTGCACACTCGGACCTGCAAAACCTCTAGCCACTTCGGACAACACCGCCAATCGAGCAAAAAACCCATTAATTTTTTATTGGTCAAACAGACCTACCGTCACGGTTTCATGTCTGACCCAAATTACAGGTTGAACTCTGGCCACCAAAAGCAAAAAGGTAACTTTTTGTCCCACCTTGCTCCCCATTTTGCTCATGCTCAAACAGCGAATCTAACCCAGTTCCCAAAATTTCATTTCTCACACCCAGCCAATGAGGGTCATACTCATTTACTGTCTCCAGCAGCTGCTGCCCATATGATGGGGCTGGAGCAGCAAGCATCCCTTGATACCCCCCTTCATGTTTTGGAAGTACCGAGGGAGGACTAGCATGACTAGCCGCAACCAGAGGTGGACTGTGCCTCATCTGCTCAAACTCAAGCTTAGATTCCCCTTCACCATAATTAAAAGTGGAGCCCTTCCCAAAGGGAGGAGTGTTTGACTTGATATAGAAACAGCTCTCATCGCCCAGGCCCTGGTTAGCACCGAAGCAGTTTAAGACAGGCCTCCTACACGTGTTCTCTTTAGCTGCCAGGTACTGATGATCTTCTGTACAAGACTGGAAAACATCTGTGTCTGAGTAGTAGCTTTCAGGGAAAGATTTCTTCAGGTATGGATATTCCTGCGCCTGCTGCACAGGGAGTGAGAGTTCGGGGGGGCTCCCCACGCTTCCCGCACCCAGTGGGACCCCTTTTCCCACGCAGTCCGAACCGAAGTGAGCCGGGGTCTGACCTGGTGCTCCGAAGGTGTTGTCCAAGCTCCTGAAGTGAGCATCGAGCCTCGAGTACGGCGGCCCCGAGTAAGCGAACGGCTGCCCGGCGAAGCCCTGGTTGCCTCCTGGCAGGCCGGGCTGCGGATAGAGGAGGCGGCTCCGGTCCGGCCCAACACCCGGCGTCGTGCGGGGCCTCTCCTGGCAGCCCCCGCCGCAGCGGCTCGGCCTTTGCTTGCCACAGGCGCCGGCTTCGCCCTTCTTGTGGTTCAGCTGCCGCGCTCTCCTGTTCTGAAACCACACCTGCGAGGCCAGCAGAGGCTCAGCGCCCGCCCGGGGGAGGCCGCCGCCCCGCCGCCCGCCCGCCCTCCCGCCCCTCTCACCTGGATCCTGGACTCGGGGATGTCGGTGAGGCCGGAGAGCTGCTCCCGCAGCGCGATGCCGGGGTAGGGCTCCTTCTCGAAGGCGCGGACCAGCAGCTCCAGCTGGGCCTTGCTGAAGGTGGTCCGCTTCCGCCGGCCGCCCTCCCGCCCGGCGCTGGGGGCTGCGGGGCGCGCCCGGGCCTCGCCTGCGGGGAGAGGAGAGCGGCGGTCAGGGGGCACCGCGCCGAGCCGAGCCCAGCCCCGCCGCGATCCTCCTGCCCCGCCATCACTACCACCAACCCCGCCGCGATCCTCCTGCCCCGCCATCGCTACCACCAACACCCCCACCAACCCGCCCTGCCCTCCCCGGCCCCGGCCGCACCCCACAGAGGCCTACCGGTGCGGCCGGGGCTGGCGGGGAGGCTGGCGAGCTCCATGCGGGCCGAGGTCTGCGGGCGGTGGGGCGGCACGGGCGGCTCCCCGCCTTATGAGCCCTCCGCCCCGGCCGTTAGCGACCCCCACCCGCCCGGGCCGGCCCCGCCAATGGGGCCGGGGCCGCCGGGCCTCCTAGGGTGACTCAGAGCTGTCTCCCACACCCCCATTGTCATCCCATCACCAAAATACACATAATGAGGTCTCGCCCCATCCAAGGAGCCAACGCGTCTCCCAGCGAAGCCCCCGCTGCCGCCACTAGCCCATCCACCTTTCTTTAATTCAAATGGATAATTTAATGAAGTTATCTGTCACCTTTGGTTCAGCCCTCTGAGAGGGCTCCCCTTCTCTCCGCACCCCAGGCCTGGGGCTCTGCTGGAAACGCGGGCTCCTCTGGATGCGGGGAGGCCTCCACCCTGCCCTTCTCCCAAAGGGAAACAAACCCAGCTCCTACTGCGCCCGTGTGACACGTCCTTGCCTTCCCCGTTTAGTTACCCCGCTCCTGTCCCCATCCATGGGACTTTTCTCATCAACTTAACCGCAGTAAATGACACACTGGTGGCTTTACCAGACATTGCATCAAACCCCACCGTTCACAGTGAAGGACAAAGCCTCTCCTGGCACGCTCTGCTGTCACCTGGACAGAAGGAGCTGTCTCCCTCCTGAGTGCCTGTTGAAGAACTCAGTACAACCTTTTCCTTTCCTATGGCTGCTTTTTTTTTTTTTCCTCCAGACAGCTCCACTCATCCAAGTCATGTACAGAACAAGCAAGGTCTCTGCTTTCAGCCCAAGGTGAAGTTATGACCAA
The DNA here is from genome assembly GCA_009806455.1 of Tetrax tetrax. Lineage (NCBI taxonomy): Eukaryota > Metazoa > Chordata > Aves > Otidiformes > Otididae > Tetrax > Tetrax tetrax. The sequence goes on from WHYT01017865.1 coordinate 643,977, forward strand.
CATATTAATCTAAAAGAGAGGCCAGAAATATTATTTAAGAGAGCGAAGAGTGACATAAGGACTTACAGGGAGCAACAGTTGCAATGCTGAAAAGGATTAGATGTTAGAACAGGACTAGAATAGCAGCAAATCAATTAGTCAATGTAATAATTTGTCAAATGAGGGCATTAATGGCTATCACTAAAGGTGTTCAAGAACAGCAGCATATTACTTCATGTATTTTTCATCTCAACATGTCCCCATTCATTTTTCAGATTTGGGACCTAATCCAGCTTGCTTTGAAGCTAAAGGGTACAGGGACAAAGTCTGCAAGCTGTTCTGTATAATTGTATTCTGCAGGGACCGTTATGTCCACCATCCATGCAGCCACTTTTGGGTGGAGCTGGGCGAGGGTTTTAAGATGACACACACCATCACAGTGGTTCACAACAAAAATGAGTAGCCTCTCAGACAGGGGTGATAATCAGCCCCTGTGAGTCTAGTACTCCAGAGACTGGATTCCTTTAACAGCTCTGTCCATAAGGCAAGATAAGTACTCAGAAACCACTTTAGAATCATAGAATCATAGAATGGTTAGGGTTGGAAGGGACCTTCAAAGGTCCAACCTCCTTGCAAGAAGCAGGGACATGCCCGACTAGATCAGGTTGCTCAGAGCCTTGTCCAACCTGGCCTTGAACGTTTCCAGGAATGGGGCATCCACCACCTCTCTGGGCAACCTGTTCCAGTGTTCTACCACCCTCATTTAAAAAAAAAAATTCCTAATATCCAATCTAAATCTACCGCCCTCTATTTTTAAAACCATTACCCCTTGTCCTGTTGCAACAGGCCCTGCTAAAGAGTTTCTCCCTGTAGCCCCCTTGAGGTACTGGAAGACCGCTATCAGGTCTCCCCGGAGCCTCCTCTTCTCCAGGCTGAACAGCCCCAACTCTCTCAGCCTGTCCTCATAGGAGAGGTGCTGCAGCCCTCTGATCATCTTCGTGGCCCTCCTCTGAACCTAAATAATGTTTACCTAAATAATGTTTTTAAGCAGAAGTGTACATGAAGGCAGTGAGAATTTCAGAGGGTTGACAGCAGTGTGTAGTCCAAAACATCTGGAAACAACAACTTCAAGCAATTTCTCAGTATTCCTCCTCCTTCTCCTACCTTAGCATTCCCATAAGCCTGGACCATCATAGCACAGATACAGCCCACAAGATTTCTTTTCTCTTCTAGAGCTCCAGGATAGTTGAGAGTTTTTCCTGTCCGTGTAAACACAATAACGTTTGTATTTAAGCAAGAATTTGCATGTGGATTAAGGCAGAAAAGCAGACAGGTGGCAAGTGGTTCAGCAGTTCTAGGTACAGTCAAGGTGTGCTGCCAGTCCTTCAATTGGAGTTCACTTCGTATATTCAGATACATATGCAGGGAGGAGTGGATGAAGGCTCAACACAATAAGCAGACATATAAATAGTTTGCATAGTTTTATTGATAGTCTTTATAGCAAATCCAGCTACAGCTATTCCTTCTTGTTCCAAGCATGCAGGGTGCAATTCCACCTCCCTTTACCCCCCTGTATGGCTTTGCACACAGTCCTGTGCATGCCACCTCCAGTGTACGCTTGACTAGAAAAAGAGCCAACTCACAGAGCTACTCCTTCCAAAAACTGATCACCTTTTTTTTTTTTTTTTAGGTTAGTTTTTGGTGAGCTCAATTCAAGCACCAGCATGGGATGGGGATGCAAAGGAGCAGATGGTAAAAGAGAGTTGAGGAGCCCCGATTTAAACTGCTACAAGAAGGTATGGAACTGGATATGACCCTTCTGTCTCTCTTCAATTCCAGTACAACTGTCTGTGAGGTGCATAATAAACTGGATCAAGGATACCAAGGATGTTTATAGGGTACAATGACAGCTTACTCATTCAGTCTGGCCACAGCGAAGGCCAGAAAAAAAAAATGCTGTCATTTTTCTTTCTAGATTTCCAATTTTCATGACAGAAAACATCATCTCTTAGGAATAACCGCAACAGAAAGCTGCAGGCAGCCTGCAGTATTGATCTCAAAAGGAGAGGGAAGCCAACACAAACATATACACATCTCATAGCCACAGCCAGTGCAGAAGAGATAAGGAGGAGTCAGCAGAGGCTTGCACCGACTTGCACTGCTTGCTAACAGTGCCTGTCCATCACTGCTAGCTAGGTCAAATAGACCAGGCTTTTGTTAACATCCCCTGGCTATGGAGAGAGCAGTTCACACTTCCCCCAGTTATTGTTTCAGGCACTCTGCCGGGCAGCCTCTTTACGCCCTTCATTTTCAAAGATATTCTTTGCAATGCTAATTGATAGAGACTTAGATTGCGAGTTCTGTTTTTAAGTGAGATTCCAGGAAAGAAGATGGCAATCTTTGCCTCCCCCTCCGCTTCCCCCCCTGCTGCTGAGATACGGTTTTTGCCTAACGTAAGAGCTAATTTCTGCTACAGCTACAGTTTGACGGTACCCTAATCTGGGGAACAGCACTGACCAGCCCTTGCTGCCCGTGCTCCTTTGGCATCATCACGCATGTCAGTCAAAATCAAAACATAATCAACTGTTTGTGAGCTCCCCCATCTCTTCTCTAAAGTGTATCAGGGGAAACAGTATTTTTTATTCATTTCACAAAGGACTATAAAAACAGATGTCAACAGAATTGAAAAGGGGGGAATGGGAAGAGCGTGGGGAAAGAAGCAGAAATACTGAAAACACCATGCTTAACAAAACCAGCATCTCCAGTTCATAGGTTGTCTTCAGGCTTCACCGAAATCCATGGAATTTTGCTATGGATTTCAGTGGGGTCCAAATGCGGAAACCCTCTGTGTCCCCTGCCAATGCCCCTTTATGCCAGAGTCGTGGTATAAATGCGCCTATAGAGAAATCCAAATCACATGTGGAATATGCTGAAAATACGGGGCTGGGGGGCGGGGGGGTGAGTATATTCATGTAAATGACACTTAGGAGAGGCAACACAGTCATTAAAGAGGGACTAGACAGAGCGCTTTTTAAAATGGCTCTGAAAAAAGGTTTGCATCTATCCTAGTCCAGACCAGGGCACCGGGAGCTCCTCTCCTCTCGCCCTCCAGAGCAGCCCCAGTGTTAGGAGGTGCGAAGGCGGCCCCACAATCATGCCAGCATGAATGGGTGCCTAATTACTCAGTGCGGAGTGGGCTCTGTCACCAGGCGCCTGCCTGGGGAGCCTTAGGACAAGCACAGCCCTCTAGAAATCCCTACATCAAACATTTTCTAGGGCAGTACAATGCTATTGATGTTTAAGCACAACTTTCATCCTGTAGGAATCAAGATCAATTTCACTAGTTGGTCTTCAGACTTTAACAGCTCATAAAAAAAGATGCTCCTGCTCTGCTTATCTGGAGTGCATCTTTAATTATCTTTTGGTACACCTTTTGCAGCCCATTACTTACGAGTCAACACTGCTTTAATTATGGGCTGGCAGTAAAAGGCAGCTCTTACATCACTGAAATAAAAATGCTACAAAGCAACCCTGGAGAACTGCGAAGAGATTTCATGTTCAAATAGAAAACTGTGGAATTCGGCAAAACAACATGGATTCTTTTCCACAAAGATTTCTCCCTATGCGCAGTACTGTCATAGCCTGATGCACCCAGGAACCGTCCAAAGAACATGAGCAGCCAAGTGATGGTTGTGCTCTCAATCAGTCTTCACGGAAAGGAGCATTTGCAGCAGCCTGTCTTGTTTTGAAAATAATTCAGTGGCCAGACATGCACACTTCCATGATGCATCAGGGCAAGCAGGATGGAGGCACACATTGCACCTTGAGCAAAAAGAGGGTGAAATTTATGACAATCCCTGTTTTCTAAGAGCATTCATTCCCCAGTCCAGAACTGGCTCTTGAGAGCTGTCACCTGCACCATGGAGCTTTCCCTTACAGTAAACATCTTTATTATGCCAAAGCATTGCTCTAGCCTTTTTTTCCTACCTAAAATGAGTCTTTTTTTTGAACCTATGTAAAGTTTTGGCTTCCAAAGCATCCTCTGACTAGGACTTCCACAGCTTAACTATTTGTTATATGAAAACTTGAAATGAAAAATTACTTTAATTTGTTCTTAATATGTCATCTGCTAGAATCACTTGATGCTCGCTGCCTCCCACACAAGAATGTGAAATGACCTCCGCTGGTTCCAGCGGTTCATGCTGCCCATTATTTCATCAAACCCCATAACTTTTCCCTTTCAGCCACCTCTTTTCCAGACTGAAGAATCCCATCTTGCTCCCCATAGCTGGTCCACGATTACTTGCCCTATGGTAAATGCTCCATGCCTTTGATCATTCACGTTGCCCTTTTCAGAACTTTTTCCATTTCTACTGTATTCTTCCTAAGATAGGAAGACTAGAATGACCCTCTGTATTTAAGATGTAGATGAAGCATGGTGTTTTAGGAATTATTATGATAATGGGTTGTTCTCCATTGCTTCCCTAATAACTCTTAATGTTTATTTTGCTTTTTTGACTATTACTGAGCTGGCATTCTCACAGAACTATCTATCAAACTCCAAGATCTCACTTCTGAGTTGTAATGATCATCTGTTGTCTGAACCTGAAAATGGTTCTTTACTTGTACCAGTCATTATGCTGCCTACTAGTGAGTTTATTGAGTCCCAGGACAATCTTGAAAGAAATTGTCATCCTTTTCAAAGAGAAGACTGCCTTAACTTCTAAAGGAAATAAGACTCCAGGTAAAACAGAAAAAACATTTGCAAATTTTGTGTCTTTATGAAATAGTAGCCCAGTGGTCCACAACACCATTCATATTTTTTTTGTGGGCAGTAGAAAAAGCTCTTAGGAGATGGCCATAGGAAAGGAAGGACTTGCTGGGAAGGCAGTGATTAGTGCTCCCACTCTCACATAATACAATGTCTCCTGCTCTGGTGCAGGGATATCTGTCTTCTGGGGGACAGATCCACCTCACATAGCCACACAGAACACTGATCTAGAGTTCGGACAGGCTGAGCCTGAGCCTGTAAACAGTTAGGATGACTACAGGGAAGGGAAATCAGCAGAGTCCGCACCAGCGCAGAAACGGGCTGGGGTAGGATTTCCACTTTTAATAAGCTTAATGCATCAGTATTCTTGTACTCCTTTGAACGCTGAGTAGAAAAGCCACACAGGAACCCATGTGGTAGCAAACCTGTGTTCACTAAAATCCTGTCTTAAGAAACATTAAAAAATGGTGTATAAAATATCCTCCTGAAATCCAGCCTGGGTCCCCAGAGGATTACTGAGTGCAGTTCAGTCTGGCAAGCCCTCGCTTGCTGCAGCACCACTGAGATAAATTCTGTTTCATTTAAATGCAAGCAGTACTTCATGCCCAATACGGTCAGGCTCATGGTCTGCATTACTTTGTGGTAATCCTTTCCCTTGTACTCCCTGCCGTCTCCTTCCCTGTCTCCTTTCCTTTGTAAGGGACTGTCTGTCATTGTCCTCACCCAGTTTGTGCCCCATGACTGATCAGCTCCAGAAACACTTGTGGACTCTTAGCACCTGAGAGGATCAGACCTCTGAACTGCAGATGTGTAGGACAAGGACTACATCTTTTTCTTGTGCTGGCAGAATATAAACACACCCATGTGATAATATAGAAATACTACAAATCGCAACATCATAGTCAGCCAAGCTTGATTACGATAACTAGTTGCCTAAAGATGAGTGAATTTGGCCTTAAGGCTAGTCTGCTGGGACTGGAGACAAGTTGTCTGGAGTCTTCTCCTCCCCGTTCAAAGAACTATTGCTCTAACCTTCCTTGTCAGTCCTATTCCTTCTCATCTCCCAAATAACACCCCCACCCACGTGGTTGTACTGAAATGTGCTTCCCACCCATCTCACCCGTCTGCTAGTGACCCCATTTATTTGCTAGATCTGCACTGGCTTTTTTTTGTACTGCAGCTAGCTTTTCCATCACAATATTCCTGGCCAGAAGACTGTCAATTGACACAACTTGTTTATTAACTGAGAAACACAATAAAGATGCGTTAGCTGGTCCCGAAAGTCTCCCCAGAACAGTGAACTAATTGGAAACCTTTCCTTTTTATCAGCACTGCACTCCTGTGTTTACTACCATACATGTGAAGAACTCGGCAACCTAAGGCAGTGTCTTTCAAAATAAGAAGCAGAAATAAAGAGTTAGGAATTCCTTCAGAGAGAAACAAGAAGTGATGTCAGATACCAAATACTACGTATCATTACTATGTATTAAAATACACATACACTGTCATCAAGTGGTTAAGGGACTTACTCCTCTGGCCCGTTTTAACCACTCAGTCTATGATGCTGTAGGATGCTGGTATGCAGAGTCACGGACCCTTATCTGTATGTAATCCAGTTTTGAATAGTCTAAACTACTCAGGTTTTCCCAACATGACCAATATGAAAAAGGCTGTCTAGTCACATGTAATTTATCTTTGCAAGGTACATTCAGTATTATTAAACAGCTTCCCCAAATGACATTAAATATTTTTTGCACATATACCTTTAAAAAAATCCTGTCAAATACCTGTAGCATATATCCAATTGAAAAAAAATCCACCAAATACTTGTAGCATAAATCTGAGCTTTGTAAACTGAGATTTTAAATGGATGTTACTTGTTACTCTTTAATTTTTTAAAGCTACCTCACACAATAAAAGAAACCGATCACAAAATATTTTTAGCAGGACTAAAGTTACTGACTTCCATCAGACATCAGTAAAAGTAAATACAGAACTGTAAAACACACAACTGTGATCAAAACTGAAGCTCTCTGTGCAACCTGGACTTCAAACTGGTGAGCTTCGGCTGTGTATGTAGAAGGGCTTATTAATGCAAAGTTGGCTGAAACACATTATGGTAAAAAGTCTATTTCACCTTTCTGTTCCTTTTTAATAACCCCACAGTGAGGGTTAGGATGAGCATAAATTAATCTCTGACGTAAATTAATCTCTAAAATGCACAAACTGAATTTGTAGTAAAATCATTGAGAAATTCATACCTCTATAGCTTACAGGTATTATTTAGTTCTTAATCTTTGCAAAGAATAAAGTATTTGGCTGTGACCTTTATAGCTGACAACTTCCAAGACTTGAATTATGCTCACAATTGTGTTAAAAGTGTGATAGAAGAGAACTAGTTTTATTAAACATCCAAGGAATCCATTTACCTATGAGAAGGATGCAGCAGAGAAATGCATAAAGGTTTATTTACTTGTAAGTCACAAAGGATATTCATTACAACAAGAAGCAGAATTACTATAACCCATTGTTTCTTCTTATGCATATCTCATTACTCTCTAAATTTTTTGTAAGTATGGGAACCTGCTGAAAGTCTTGACTGTTAGCCTCAAAACTGTAATGCTTGTCAAAATATAACATGAAATATTTCTAAAGGATGTACTTTTCCTTAGATTTTCTAGTCTTAGAACTAAAAGATTAAAGTGAAATAGTTTTTACTCCTCATTAAAAATTAAAAATGATAGAGGAAAAGTTAACTAGTTACATTGGGAATCAGATGGTGCTTGCAGTAGATTCATTCAGTATTGTGTCATTTAATCCTGATTAAAAAATTTTCTATTGATAATTCCATCTTGTTAGGTAACTTTCACTGAATGCATCTCATCTCGTTTATACCAGCTTCAAATCCAGTTTAAAACTGGCTGCAGTTCATTTCCAAGTAACTTCCTGAAAGAAGCCCAATCCCTTAATCCTCACTTACACAGAAAGCTGCTGTTTGCACAAGTCACATCGCTGACTCCAGTAGGATGACTCACGCCATAAAGATTGGTCTGAATTAGACTAATCCTCCCCGCCCCCCTCCTTTTTAAAAAAAAGAATTTTAAAAGACACAGAAGAGCTAACATGTCTCTATCTAGTCTCTGGCATCTACCAAGAACACCAAACAAAAGAGGCAGACTACCTGGCAAATAGCCTTTGTACTTCCCGATGAAAGTGAGATAGTCAATATCTCTAAGTTAGAGATAGCAAATGTTTCTAAACTGAAGGGGGAACAAGTTTTCTTCACTACTAGGTACAACTGAAACTTTAGTATTTGAAAAGTATCTAAGAGAGTGATTTACTGATATAAACAGTGTGTGAAATGAGCCAGTTATGACTTAGGGATTAGGCAGGATGAATGCACAAGTCCATTTTATTGTTTTTCCACAAAACTAACCCCTCTCAGTTTACATACCCAGTCACTATGGAGACCTCAGGACCCTATGGACACAACTTCAGACAAAAACTTTTAAAAAACTAACATAGTTGTCTTAGAAATCTCAAAGAGGATCATACATCCCATTTTCATTTTACGGTATGGTTAGTAACCCTACCTATTGATCCCATAACAAACATCTCTTTTGGTCTTAGATTCTTAAAAAGTACTTGTAGCTTTAATTACTAACCTAACTTGAAATCTAAAGCACGTGATGCAAGTGAAAGAAAAATGTTTGTACATAATTGTGAGGGCACACGATGTGCCGATTGCTAGCTACCAATATCTGCATGTTCTCTAGCACAGGAGAGGTCTGGGAAAGCACAGGGAGCTGTGTTAATCCTGTTGCAACAGAGATACCTGTTCCAAACTCTACATCTGCATCTGGCTTCCAGTAAGCACGGCCAGAGCTGCCTGAGCTGGCTGCACTCAGCCTTGGCGATATTTTGGTGGGTAGCACGCTATTGAGAGCTGCCAGCTCGTAACAGCATGCCAGGTCTTCATTCAGTCACTTTGTGTCACTGATGAAGAGAAAAGAAAAGGAAAAAAGCAGAAATCTCAAAAGTTATGGTGAAGTAAAGGATGCAGAAATAGTTTTATTTCCTGTAAACTTGGCAAAGTAAATTTGTTCTGCATTTTTTTTTCTATAATTCGCATAACACTGAGATTTGTATTTTCTAATTTAGATTATACTTGTCAATAAATGCAATTCACTGACAAATAACATTTCCAGTGTTGAAGCCACAAAGGTAGCTAACCTATTGGTCCAAAATATGAAGGCACAAATGTAAACATTTTGTAAAACATAATAGAGAAAGCTTTTCATCTGGACTCTGGAAAATGACTCCCTCAAAATTAGTTGTAAAAGTACATACTAACAACTCCTACGAAACAGGAAAGACTCATCATTGAAAGCAGTGGATTCGCTCTCTTTTGACATCTCCAAATTTAGATAAAATGCCCCTTGAAAAATATTATTTAAGTAAGTGCAAGTTACTGAGCTCGGTTCAGAGAAACAAGGTAATATTTAATGGCTTGTGCTGGCCAGACTATAGATGATGCTACAGGACTTCTGGCTTTAAATTATGAAAACTGGACCTATTTTTATCTTCTTAAATACTCCAAACACTTTAATACTCTTAAATACTCCTTTCTTTGTCAAAGGAAACAGCATTTTTTAAACAGTCAGGTCAAAGACACTGCCCTGGATTAGAAATGAAACCGCAGAAAGACCACCCTCGCTCACTGGTTTTGTGACCATGGTCTATCCAGGACAGGAAGAACATCACTTAGTGGTACTGAAAAGGTAAATCAATCATTGTTGGTGAGAGGAGTAAGCCATCTTCTGCCTAAGGTGACAGAGTGTGGGCAGTCCTCACTGGCCCGTGGCAGAAAGGATAGTATGACATCGTCTCTGACCTCACTCGGCTGCTTTTGGCCACCAAAGCCAGCCTAACAAAGCAGATGTCCACGGAGATGCATGAGCAGCAGAGGTGTGTGCCCCCCCCGGGGCAGCAGGAAAGGGAAGGGTTTGAGGCCCCGTCCCCAACTGCGGGTCACACACCCCACGGCGGGGATACAACCACCACCCTTCTCCTCCCCCCAGCACCCTCCTGCCTCAGCAGCGCCCGGTTGCTGGCAGCCCAGTTTCTTTCCCGTGGACTTGTCTGCCCTCTCCAGTCAACTCCGCGCAGCAGCACATCCAGCCCTTTAAAAAAAGTCAGTTGCTTTTTCTTGACGTTCTAATAAAACTCCTTTAATTGTGCCCTTAGAAGTTCTTCTTGGTGTGTGGGCAGAGCTCCTTGTGTGGGGCAGTCCCAGGCACTTCTACCGCAAAGCTCGGGCCATCTCAGGATCTCAACACAACCTTTGCACGTGGATTTACAGACAGGCGGAAACAATTTGCATAGAATGTTGTAAAGAGCAAGAAATTAAGTAATGAGCTACCAAAATTATAGGTAGATTTTTAGAATTTTCTGCCAGATACCAAGACGTTGTAGGTGGAGCAATGCACTTTTCCCGGCATTGCCAAAGCGACCCAGGCAACCGTATGCCTTGTAGATGGTATTCCATGTAGCCAACCCCGATGGTTTTTATAGACGACATGCCAGCAACAGTTTTACCACTGCAGGAATTTATTATCAAACTCTCCTGTAATCTCCCTGGAACACTTCAGCAAAAAAAAAAAAAAACCCACAGCGCTTTGGGTAGGAATAGTGGGGAATTAAATACAGAGACAGGAAAACAGAACAGTCTCAGGACAGAACAAAACTAACCCAAACATGCAAAGTCAATCCCCTCTACAATGACCCTTTTCTGCAAGACAGTGCTCATGCTGGAAAAATGTCAGGACTTGCTGCATTAGTTGTTGAAGAAAACAGCTTTACAGGCATGTGATTAACACCTAGTTACAGAAGCAGCTGTATTGAGCCTTCAGGCAAGGTGACAGAACAGCGCAGTCATTCTCACAGACACTTCTCAATTTCTCCTCTACCCTGTCAAAGTCACTGTCAAGCAAACAGGTAGCAGAGCTCTTAGGAAAGCACGAGACACCCTTCCCCAACATTTCTATCTGTGGGCAGCTTTCCCAAGGCCCTAGTGACTTATTTTGCCAAAGTCCCTAAATGGCATGGAGTAGAAAATGCTGGATTTAATACGCTTTAAATTAGTAGTTTTCAAAAGGGAAGGTATTAAGTAGCATTCTAGGGGTGTCTCATATACATACACATATATAATATAGCATTGTATATATGTGTATTTGTATGCTTTTTTTTTTTTTTACCAGTAGTTCAAATAATTTATTTAATATAAAGCATGGATTTCAACGTGCTTTATAACCAGTTAAATCTCAGACACAGAAGAAATTAACTCGGACCCTTCTAGCTCCTCTTTTAGTTTACTGACCTGAGGGCACGATGTGTGTAAGAGGAGGCCTGGCCTGCCCCCGCCCAGCTGAGACCCCCTGCACCCCCAGTAATTCTTCCCAGGGCTCCTCAGCCCGTTGGAGTCCCTGTCCCCCCAAAGTCCGAACTGCTCAGCGACAGAAATGCCACTACTTGTTTATTTTAGGGGGAGAACTGCTGCCAGTCCGTAACCCACGGGCGGGCTGCGCGCTGCACCCCCGCAGCACAGACCCGTCCTCCGCGCCCTCCCGGGCCCGGCGGCACCCCTCGGCGTGGGCCCCTGGCCTCCCTTTCCCTCCCGCTGTGACCGTTCACCGCTTGTGCCGCAAGAGAGCACCGGTGGGTTGTGCCCGGCCGCTTCAGGTGACTTGGGGCGCAGCCGAGTTCCTGGCTACCGACAGGCGGCCGGGCGCTGCCTCCGCCCGCCCCAGCCGCACGGCCTTCCCCGCCTCCCCGGCCGCACTGACCCCCCCCGCCCCGCCAGGCGCAGTGGCATCGCCCGCCCGTCACCGGCGGGGCGG
>WHYT01017867.1:0-35412 GCA_009806455.1 Tetrax tetrax
GAATATCCTGTGTAGTTTTTTTTTTTTTTTTTTTTTAAAGTTTCTATATGAAAATTTGTAGACCAAGTTTGGCTAATCAAGTGATATTATATATTCTGAATCTATACATGCAGTTGTTTTCATAGAACTAGATGTATAAAAACTTGAGTAACTCAGGAGGACCACTGAAAGTACTTGTGGAGGTAAGGAAGATAGATTTTGCACACTAAACTAAGATTAACTTGTACTGGTTTCACTAAGCATTCGGCCTTTTGCCTTAACCTAAGTGCTGAAAGTTTTGGAAACATGCAGTGGATATTTGAAATGGCATGTCCAAGCATATTGCATGAGTTATAGTTCTTCTAACTTTCTCAGTGGACTTTAGTTTCTTTTAAAGACTACACATGATTTTTTTTTTTTTCTAAGATAAGAAATACACCTCACTTTCTAGGTTAAAGTGAGATATCACTTCTGTGCTTCCAGTTTTACTTTCTCTGCATAATGCATCTCAGATGCAACAGTCTTCCTAATTTTCAACAAAATAAGACATGTTTTCTTTTCATTAGGTTCTGGGTATCCTGGTTGATTCACGTAGTAGAAGCCTTCTATGGTGTTAAGTTATGCCAGTAAGTTGTTCCCTCCCCTCACCCCAACAAAGATTCTCTGAAAAGGATTTCTGATATGAGCAACGTAAGCTGCAGACTGACTTTGGTGGTTCTCAGCAGCAATATTAGTTCAGAGGATACCAATAACATTCTTGCTGCAGTGATAGTTTGCTGTCCTCAAGAGATTAGTGCATATTCTGCTAGTAGTTACTGTTGTACAGGATGGCAAAAGGAAAGGATGGCAACTTGCAGAACTGGCAGCAGCAAGATTTGCCAGAGCTTGTCTGTCTGCCTCTGAACTGTTCACTGGGTAACATTGCACTTCAGGAAGCAGAGGGAACAATAGATAGTGTAGAAATAGTCTGGTAACTTTAGGTGTGATAACTTAATCAGATCTTGCCTCATCAGAATTTTGAGACTGCTAATACCTGCTTAAATGATTGCATCAATATTGTGAGAATACAATTGGACACTTGTGACTGTGTAAGATCTACTTGTATCTGCAGGTTTGCAGGATAAAATACTTTGAGCAATCAGACTATAGAAGTGAGGCCAACTAAGTCTTATGTTAGGATAACAAAGTATTTGGAAAGGTATGCTGTCCAAACACATCATCCTTCTGTTCATTTGAGTTTTGTTTGTTATAATTCAGAAGACTGTAGATACTGGTTTTCATGCTCTACAGCATAGATGGCCAGTCTGATTGCTGTGGTAAAGAAGTTTTAGAGTAGTGTTTAAGCCCAGAAGAAAGAGTGAGCATAGGTTGCTGCCCATCTTCTCTTCAGGCACGAGCACCAAACACCATATGCTTTATGCTGATGTAGAAGTGATATCTACTTACGAACATCACAAGGAAGGCATGAGAAAGAACTAGGGAGGAAGCAGATACAAATTTGTTCGTCTGTAGTAGTACTGTCACTGGCTGTTGGCCTGTACTTCTGAGTATGATTTCTTCAAGTAAGCTTGCTGATTATATAAGCAGATACATTTCTTAAGCCCCAGTTTTCTGGTTTCTGCACTCATTTGGAAGTTATAGAAAAGTTTTTCACAGCTATTAAGACAATTTAGGAATGAACATTGAGAAATGTTGTGTTAATCGACACTTGCTTCATAATGATTTTGTACGTGTAGAGGCTATGAACTATTAACAGCTGAAGTGTTCTAGCAAAGGTCAGTAGAGGGAGCTCCCTTGTAAACTAAAAAGTTGGAGCACAGTTGTGCTTGACAAAATTGTTCGCTGGAAATGTGAAATCTGTTGGTTTTGCTGTCATGTTTATACTCATTCTTTTCTCTGAAAATTCAGTAGAATTTCTCAACAACAGCGAAGTGGAGGAAAAAGTGACATTTTTCTGTAATGTACAGGAAAATTCACATACGCTAAGTTAAAACTGACATAGGAACGTCTGCCTCATAAATCAAGTCAGGTGTCTTCAGCCCCCATACCTGTTTTTCTAGCCACAAGTGCAGGTGACTGCCTCTCCATCCTGCATTGCACAGTAATTGTCAGGCCTCTTTGCCCTGCTAGGGTTCATCTTGCCTTCAGTGACTGGAGGAGCTGTATACAGATGTGTGTGAAGATGAGTATTCAGCTACTCTAATTTTTTGGTTCTTTGAACATAAACTTCTAGGATAAGTCATTTCAAAGAGCATAGACTGAGATTGCAATTTATACATTATTGAGGAAATTGTGTGCCTGAAATCTCAAAAAGAACCTTTGTTCTATAGATCACTTAAAATTCACTAACATCACAAGAACTGGTATGTTCAGTTAGTACAGGAAATAAGTCTAAGTAGATTGAAATTAATGATGCTAAGTTCAAATGTTCTAACCAAGTCTGATGTATAAAGGATGGGTAGAAATATCTTACCTTACTCAGTAAGTATCACTATATAGTCTGCAATACTAAGTTTTTTTGACGCATTTTATGCTTTTGTTAATGTTACAGATCTAAAGGAATCACTGACCCAGCTGTTCAGTTTCAATGGTTCATCCAGACACTTTTATTTGGGTACGCCTCCTTTGGTCTTCTGGTGTCTTACAAACCTTCAGCCAGGAAGCACTACTAGAAGACAGCGAAAGAAGCAACTTCGCACATTCTTCACCCTCAGTTTTCAGAAGATAGCCTCACCTACGTGTCTAGGTGCTGTAATTACCTAAATTACATTCCTGCTACATGATGCAGTGCTGTTCGACCCAAGTAACTCCGTTCTTACTAAACAAGACAATTGTAATTCTCGGGGCCCTGTGGATAGTTCAGTAGAAATTCAGCCCTTCAGTCTTGGCACTGCCAAAGTTTAATCCCATTTATTTTGCAGGAAGCCAAAAGTTGCTCCTCTGCAGTTCTTGACATAGACTATATACTCTGATTGTCATTGAAAAGTCCTTGACAACTGGTAGTAGTGGTTGATAAATTACCTTAGCATGTGGAAGGATTTTCTTCTACAACAGGGAGAGTTATTTACAGCTACAAAGCAACTTGCACTTGTTTTGTGATAGGATTTAAATTTACCTATATTTTCTCTACAGGACATTTTACTTGGGTTTTGTTGTTGTTATTAGAGCCTGGTCTTTGTACTTTGTTTTGTCAACTTATATTCTTCCACAAAGGACAGACCACTTTATTGCTGCAGGCACATTAAAAAGACCAATTCTCAGTTCAGGTTGAGGTGCAGTGATGAGCTTAGATACATACAGCACTTTAACTTGGTTTAATACATGTGCCTTACATTTCATGCAGCATAGAATCATAGAGTAGTTTGGGTTGGAGTGGACCTTTAAAACATGGCCTCATCTTTTGAATGAAGATTTTAATCTTTTGAGGTAGCCTAAAGTAGTAATCCTGTAGCTTTGAGGGCAGCTTTTTCCAAAAGTAATTTATTATCCAAGGAAAAAAAAAAAAATCAATTAGCATTCCAAAACCTAGCTGAAAGTTTTGTATTTATGAATGAAATTAGATGTAGTCAGTAAACATACACCATGGTTTCCCAGATCCTGATGTCCCAAAATGTATCGTTGAGAGACCATCTTAAGCACCCCTCAGAGCACTTCCTGTATGCGTAGCGAGCCCTTTATCATATTGTCTTTTAGTTTTGAATATTTGAACAAGAATTTAGCACTTCTAAAAGTAATAACTATTTAAAATACTAACTATAGTGTGGGGAGAAGTTTTACCACACCACCAGTGGTGCTACTGTTCTGGAAGAAAGGACAAGAAAAGGTTGTTCTTCCTCTAACGAAGAGCTCCACAAGGCAGTAACAAATAAACTTATGCCTTGTGCAGTACCTGCAGACTGTAACACTTCTGATGGAGAAGTCTTATTCAAGCACAGGTACATAAAGTTTTTGCTTTTCAGTGGGTACTAAAAGCATGGAGAACTGAAGGCTTTGAAATGGTGGTTGATTTGGTTTTTTGTTTTCTTCTTAAATGGGAAACTGATAACATTAACATTTTGTAGATAATTAGAAACTCATGTTTAGTGGCTAGAAATCCAACAGGAATGCCAAGACCCCAAGCTATGTTTTACTGTGTAACCTCTTATCTTAGTCTGTGACCCTGGAATAAAGATTTTAAAATAAGTTAACTTCTTGTTTTCTTTTTAATTTATCCTGGAAATAAATGTCTGTACAAAATATATATGCATCATCTTTGCATCACTATCAGTATTCACACTTGGCACATAAAGGATCAGCTGGCTGCATGTTTTCCAGAGTAAATCCCACAGGAGTCTATTTCTAACAGGGTAAAGTATTGATGTGACTTGTCTCTACGGCGCGGGGCGGGGGGGATTCGCCATGGCACTAAAGCACATGCAGGTATAATACTTGGTGTTTCAAGATGAATTCTAATTGAATACTTTATGAGCATTAGCTTAAGAATCTGAAGGGATGAAAGGAATAACTTAAGTTCAGTGTTTTCATGACAGCGTTCCTGTACAGAGGAAAAGGTGTAATGATAATACCAAGGCTAAAGGCTCAGGAAAGGTGCTTAAAGACTTTTTCCTTCTTTATAGGTATTTTTGTCTGTTCTTGTTTCCCACTGCTCACTTTCCATCAGTCAAGATGTAAATAAGGCCAGAACTACTACACTGGCTTCCCTTCCCACCGCCAGTCTGGACAGCAAGCACTTGTCATGCTCACCCTACGGCTTTCGCAGCCCTTACGCAAGGGCTCTGGAACAGCCGTAGCTAAATCACAGCTTTGGGAAGCTGGCAGCTGACTGTTTGACTCGACAGAAGTAGAAGGGCTTCTTTTCAGAGAGGCAACAATAAAAGCTTCCTCAGAGCCCAAAGAAGCTATACAATTTTTTTTTTTTTTTAAGTATTCAGTTAAGTATTTCATTTAAGAATTCAACTGCCTTAGTTAAGAAATATTTCCAAGTTAGAACAAGTTTTATCCGGACACTGCTGGCATCAGCAGATTTTGAAGCCTCTCTGTTTTTTTTTTTTTGTTTGGTTGGTTTTGGGTTTGTTGTTGTTTTTGTTTTGTTTGTTTGGTTTTTTTAAGCTTGGCAGATCTCAGCAGCTTCTCTGGAGGCTGTTGGGCATTGCTTATCAAAATTTTTAGAAAGCTGCTACATTGTATTCCTCTACCTTAAAACATTTTATCTTCCCTGCCCTTGCTTGGCAGCAGTTCAGTTTGTCCATTTGTTCAGAAACCAAAAAATATTTACTCTCAGCCTCTGTCCCAGAGCTGTAAGCAGCACAGATGCCTGCTTTCTAATGTTTTTGAAACCCATGAGATTCCCAACTCAAAATTCAAGAAGCATGAGATAAAATGCTGACTGGCTTTCAACGTAAGATACTGTTGATGAAAAGAAAGAAACCTGCAGAATGATAAGATTCAAAATAATATTGAGATATTATTTCTGAATATTTGTTTACGGTGCCCCTAACATCACAGCAAGATAAACACACCATAATACTTTACAAAATTATTAGTTTAAAAAAAGCCATCAAAAGCGTGAATCCAGATCACCAACTCACTAAGCCCAGAGAGACACTCATGGCTAGTAACAGGCTGTTCAGCAACAGTGCTGGTTACACCAGGCATAAGCATTTCTCCAGGCTATCCTAACAGGGACAATAAAGGGTTACTCTCAATCGCATAGAGCAATTATTTCCACTGCAATCAAAATACCCTTTCCACAACAAAAGGGGAAAGCAACAGAAGTGTACCCTGCAGTCTTACAGCAGCTCAAAGGCTAGGCTGTGTCAAACCACCTCCCACCTCAACACCCAACCCACCCAGCCTGCCAAAACACTTGCAAATGTTAGTACTTCACTGTAAAAAAAACAAAAACAAAAAAAACCCAAAACCCCCCAACCAAAACAAAACAAAAAAAACCCCAAAACCAAACCACCACACCACCCCCCCCCCCAAAGAAACCCAAACAAAAAACCAAAACCCCCCAAAAAAACCTTTCAAAATATTACTTCCCACCAAAAGGAAAATCAAATGAAACTTACAGGAGAGCTTTTACTATTAAAAACACCACTAAATATTGCTCTCCAGAGAGATAATAACATGGCACAACACACGTACGGTGCCAGGCCTTACAAGGTCCCTGCAACTCCAAGCAGAACCACAGGACGTGTGTGGCTGGGAAGGAGAAAAGGAGAGGAGGAAAGAGAGGTATGAGGAACACCACTGTGCCGTTTATCAGTGCTCTTTGAGACTGTTCCCTCAGAGAAAATCCTCTTAGGAGCCCCTTGAGGGAGCAGACAAGAAGACCAATTTACCAAGTTTAGAAACCACACAAGTTAAAATGTCCTTCTAAAGACACTCCAGACTTCTTATCAAAGGAAAAACACACGCAAATAACACCGTTCTCCACAAATTTCAGAAGCATGATTTAAAAGTTCATAATGGTAAAAAAAAAAAAAAAAGCCCACAAAAAAGCCCCAAACAAATAAGAGTACCTGCAGTTAGAAGATCTTTCAGACAACATCAGCAACACAGCTGAGCCTCCTCACCAACCGACCCTTCCTCCTCAGGGCCAGGACAAGCCCTTCATACCCTTTCTGGGGATGCACTCAGGTGCGGTTGATGTGGCTCTGCCCCTTAAAGACTCTTCCTTTCTTCAGAGAGATAAGATGCATGGGCTTAGATGTATAGCCCATAGACAAGCTGGGCTTATAAGATGTATAAATTGTTGTTGTGTATTATTCATTATTGAGTTACTTCAAAACATTCATATTTTATTAGAATGCTTTCCAACCACAGCCACTGATTTTTGCTTTATTTAAAATAAATAAATAAATAAAATGCCTTTAAACAATGGGAAATTCACCAGCTCAGGGGGGCACGATATTCCGAACGATTCTCCCACTGTTGGGATGTTGCAAAAAGTTGGAAGCACAGGAAAACAAAGGTTTGTAATAGAAAGAAGCCCTGCACACTTTAATATCATACACATGGCAGATTGCTTACAGTGAAACAGACAGCAAAGAAGGTGACAGGAGAACCGAGGCCATCAAAAAAATGACAGCCCAACCCCAACGTCTTGCGGTTTCCTTTTCCAGTCACTAAACCACATACCTAGGTCTGGATCTAGCAAAAGTTTGATGCAGCACATCAAACGCACTAACTGCATTTTGGGATGGGAAGGAGGAACACACGTTTCTAAATCTTCCAAAAGTAGTAGGCTAGATGACAAGGTGCTGCTTGTGAGGACACGCTGCCTGCACGGGGAGATTAATTTCTCCTGATGCTACATGAACATGTACTGGCAGAGCTTTAGATGTTAATCCAGAGTTAACAGGACCTAGCTGAAGAAATTAAGGAATCAATGTGGGAAGAGATTTTGTTTCAATTAAAGATACGCCTTGTTTGCATCAGTCCTTGGAAGAAATTGTGCTGTGTCCCTGACAAACCTAGCATCTGTAGGACTGCTCCCAAAGCTAAGTAGCTTAGCTCTAGTGGAATTATCGGGGTCAAAGCACCCTCTTCCTCTATAGACAAGAACACACATTTCAGCAGGTGGAGTCTGCTGCACCCTGAAATTGAAGGACTGATTTACCAAAGTTCACAATATTTGTGATGAGTATCTCCAAGATTCAGTTCACCAGATGGCACGGACTTAATTCATCCACACAAGCCCAGCCGAGGATACCTCTGCACCCAGACTCTACACATCGCCCAGGAGCACAGCCAGGTACCAGCAAGGTGGCATTTGCACCCGGCCCAGTACGTGAAACAGCGTCTCTTTCCAAACCAGTAAGGAGAGACGCCTACCCAGCCGCCCTGCTGAGCAGCCGGGCAGGCTCCCACCCCACTCCTCAGGGCAAGAGCAGCAGGCCTGCCCAGCTGCACTCACCTCCCCAGCAGCCACAGCTTGGCGTGCGCAAACGATATGGATTTCATCTCGATGTCAACGACAGAGAATGGAAAAAAAAATGAACCCCGGATTTTTGATGGAAGGCTGCTATCAGTACCATATGAGAGAATGAAAAAACTTTCATTGCTGATGTGGCATACATAGCATAATTCTAATTATTTTTCAAATAAATACAATGCTTAGATTTACATTTTGCTGATTTAACAATTTGAAATTTTTACATAATCATTGACTTTTTTTTTTTCAAGGTATATAAGAACACTCTATATAAAAATACTTCTTTAAATGAAACATTTAAAAACATATTATTAGATCTTTGAAATGCCATAGTCCTATTATATTTCATAATGCAAAAATGTTAGCAGCACATATATTTCAGTATTCTCTCCAATTGCATACATTCATTTAAATGTTTCATTTTGATTTTTTTTTTTTTTTCCTCTGGGAAGTATTTCATCTTCACTTTAAAGCCAATGGGCTTGCTTAAAGCTATATATAATGGAAATAAACTCTGGCATTATTACATTCACATGTCAAGTGTTTACCACTGAAGAGTGATTTATAATTTATGTTTTTACTTAATACAATAAAAAGAAAACCAAACTGCATATATAGGTTTGAAATTTTAAGTATTTCTAGACATCACTTCCCCCTTTTTTTTCTTTTTTTTTTTTCTTTTTGTCCCCCAAAACACATTTTCAGAATAATATAGTTTCAATAAAAGAGATGAGAGGATAATTAAATCCTTTTTTATAGTGGATTACATCCCCAAATCTGCTCTTTGATGATGTGGTTCATTGCTTGTTTCAATGGAAGTAGCACGTACACAATATGTAGTCGGTCATCACATACAGATTCCTTAAACTCTTCTGACTGTGAAGAAAGGAGTTGTGTCTGACAGGCTGTGATTTAGAAGACATGTTCTGGAGACCAAGCCCTATAACCATCGTTCTGGGTGGCAAGAAGGGAAAGAAACTAACCCTTGTGGCATCAATAATTTTTAGTTCCATGTGCAAACCAACATGGTCCTTTCAAAAACAGTGAACTATTGTTTGTCTACCATTTGTGAGAGTCTCTTCTCTACTCCTGCCCCTTCGTCAGCCACAACAAGAAGGAACAAATGGACTGTTTCCCAGAAAAAAAATACTGCAGAGACAGCCAGAATCCCGCCCTCTCCGTTCCACCTTGCGGGCACAAGTTAGGTGGGGTGGACAGAGCTGGATATCCATAAGTAGTAGGTAGAATACAGATGAGGTCTGCATAAGATCGGATAAGCAGTTCATTCCTTTTAGTCCATAAGGACCCTCAGTTTAGATGCTGTAACTCTCTGGATGATGCCCTTCCTAGCCTACAGATGGACAAGAATTACGAGAGGGCAGAGAAAGCTCTCGCCTGCAGTGCATCTGCTCTTCCACATGTGACTTCTTCATTGTGCTTTAGAGACAAAAATTTCCCACTGCAGAAGCAGGAAAGGAAACGTACTAGAAAGCCCATTCCTAACTGCAAAGGAGGACTAAAGATGGAAGCTCAAACTATAAATTGTAATATGACAAAAAAGGAGTGACACTAAGGGTCTGAGCATCTTCCTCCCAAAAAACTGTAGTAACAGTTGGTTTTCATGGACATTTAGCAACAGCTCACACAGCTCTGTGCATGGGAACTGGAATGACTCGATCTCACATAGCCTATGGAGATGCTCCCTCTGACCTTGCTGCATTTTCAGTTGGGGTGTGCTAGGGCACTGCTAAATGTGTCATATTTATTTTATATACTTAATTGTCAACTTGATACACTACAGGCAGGATTAAGACCTCTCATTAAAACACCTACACCCAAAATTCATCTCAAGCCTGGTTAAACTTACCCAAGTGGAATGGTATATACTGGTTCTGTTGCAGCTGGCCTTAAATTGAATTTTGCCCAATCAACTGTTGTATGCACACTTAGAAATGGGCCTGAATTTCTCTTGCATTTCTTGCCATCCCCCTCGGTTACCTTATTAGTTGGTTTCTGCCTGTAGTGATGAAAATGGTATTTAGGTCAATGTGTTCTTTGTTAATTGCATTAGCCACGTGCCTAAGACTTAGGCTTCCTCTGCTCCAGGCACTGCCTTTGGCTATTAACATGTGGTCTTTAAATATATTTCACTCTTAACACTGTACTTAATCTGTCAGGTGCAATGGATAGAATCTGTTTTAGGCAGACTAAGATGATCAGTGAAATGCTGATTACAAAATTCAGATGGGTGGAGAGACCCCTCTCTCTAAAGAAACACAAGCCATTTTATATGATACTTTTTATACTGAGTTCCCAAAAGCAGAGGGAAGAGTTACATTTGTGTTCTGCATATGAGGTCTAATTATAATAAAAATATATTTTTTTTAAATTGCTGCAATGTCTTTTGCAACTTTATAAATAGGATCATTTTCCCTTGGGAAATAAACTGAATACAATGGCTTTTCTCTTCCAAGGTTTTTTGTTGTTGCTGTTGTTTAAATCACATTTTATTAGCATAATTTTTCCACACATGATAGCAAAGTTCAGAACAGAAGTGTGTTCAAACCCACACCCACACATGTATATATCTCCTGAAGCAGATTCTGCAAATGGAGAACTGCTTCTGTCTTGGAAATGGAAATTACTATACCAGTATTATTGCAAAGTCCAGCAGAAGGAGCTGCATTACTTTAACTAGGTGCATCAAAATCAAAAGACCTTTGAGAGGTCTGCTTTCAGATGTAAAGAAAAATGCCTTCTTCTTGTTTATTTATTGAATGCCATTGAATCCTACATCCTAGCCAAAATCCAGACAGCCAGCTGATAAAAATTTATTGAATTCCAACACCAGCAGAGACTAGAAGTTTCCCTTAGCTAAGCTTAAGGTCTGAGTTTAACTTTATTCCCAAGGACATTCACTACGTTTTGAGCAGGAAATAAATATCCTGAAACTATTCGCTAACTGTTCAGCTTTGAAAGATAATATTTGTTCTGAATGCCTCAAGATTAGGGCTCTGTAAAATACTTGTCAGAGTATTTTGTGCTGTGCCCATCACCGCTCTGTCCAGGCGGCTGTGGGATAGCGTTCCAGAAGTGCGTTCCTCAGCTGGGCTGTGTGGATCTTGTCTCTGGTCTCCACAGTGCAGGTGACCTGGGAAAAGAATTAGGAACATTCCTGACGGCATGGCAGCAATCTCAGACAAAGGCATTTCCAATTCAATCCTAAAATACACTCGTAAAAGCAAAATGATCAGTTCAACACAAAAACTGGACCTCACAGCCCTGTCTATGTGGGTAAGAAAACTGATACTGCAGGCATCTGTGACTCTTCCAGCCCTTCTGCACAGGCTAAAAGCCTTCCAACAGCCCTTCTTTTTATTGCCTTCAAAATTTGAAGAAGATAGGCTGATCCTCTGCTGGCTCCTGGGCAAGTACTTGTCTGCTGTCGGCCTCTCTAAAGTCATCCATCCATTAGCAGCTTCTCTTTTCCATTCCCAGGGGTGCGTACGTGGTGCTGCAGCCACCTCCATCTATCCCTGACTCTTACCTCACCCCATTTCCCATGTTTCTGGACAGTGTTTATTCCATCCTTCAAGCTTTTTATTTTCTTCTTCTCCTCTCTCCAATGGAATTATCCCCTAGTCCTTTATCTTCTCTGCAGTATTCTGACTGGTTTCAGGTACTCACACACCTTCTTGGTTTACTCTGGTCTTTTGTTTGCTCATCGATTCACTTCTAGTTTTCTGTTATGGCTGTTACGCTGCTAAATCAAACTAAACCCAGGCAAACCCAATCTAGATAATTTTCTTTTTATTCTTCACTTGCCTCCACAAGTATTATTGAGAATCCTGTCATGCAATCACTGAAGATGATAACTTCAATGTCCTTCTTTTCAATTCTTATTTAATCCCTCTTTTCTACATACTCACATCTCTACTGCGTCATTTGAAAATCTGGGCATTATCAAAGGCACCAATGTGAAGGTGCAGAAGGAAAAATATGCTTCACAATTTTAGACTACTAACTTCTGTCACCACTGACCCTGCTGGAATTATCACTGATGTTGACAGTGCCATGTGGAAAAAAGACCTCACAGAAACATGGAAATCTAGCAAGGAAAGGATCCAAGATGAGTCACACAGCAACAACAGAGAATTTATTGTAAAGAGAATAGAGAAAAATCTGGCCCTGGTAACCTTAAGGTGGACTGCTAGAGACAGATGCCCTGTATAATGCTCCTATCAGAGCTGAAAAGCAACAAGGCAAAAAATAAAATTGTCTCTACTCAAATATATTTATGAAGACATTTCTAAGTAAGAACTTTGTGAATTCGTGTTTCCAGGAACGAGCTTAAAATAATAATAAACCTTTAGCAAAATTGTTGAATGAGAAGACAAAACACTAACTCCAGGTTATTCTAAACAGCCATGAGCTCACTCAATTAGAAAACTGGCTATAGCTTCTTACTGTCCATCAGGAAACGAGCCACATTTCTGATCTGTTTCCACAATTCTTCACCTCTTTTCCTGAACAGAGTTCTATTCTTGTTTCGTTCTCTGGAACACAAATTAGATGCTAATTTCTTTCTCCTCTGAAAAAATGGGATTTAGTCTTGAGAAGAAGACACAGAAGAGAATTAATAATGAGAGAAGAGGAGAGAACACAAAGATTGGGATAAGTATCTAAAGGATATCTAGGCACCAAAGTGCCAAATACCCATTATCCATTCCATGGCTCAGATAAAATCCCTAAAGCTTTGCAGTCATATCTTGAAGAGCACATACTCATCTCTCACTGAGTCTGTAATTTCAAAAAGTAAACTTTTTCCCCTTCCCCAGCAATCGTGCCTGTTTTGTCCTCAGCAAATCAATTGCTGCATTCAGAACCCATCTGCGCTTGCCAGGTTCAGCTTTGAATATTTGGCAGCAAGCAGTTGCTCTGCCCTGGGAGAAAGCATGGCTAAGCATTTGATTTATAGAACTAACTATCCTCCTCTCTGCCCTTTTCTTTCTGTTAATGATTGAAGCCAGACAAACTTGGATAGACTGGAGCCAGAGAGCTTGTAAACAGTTTGCATAAATATTGTCTTTTTGTTTGGTCACGCACAGCATCCAAGACGTGATATGGCCATTAATACGCTGCATTATAAAAGTGATAACAACAGCAGCAATAATAAACAACTCCACAAGTTTACCTGATTATTTTTACACTTGTCAAATAGAGGAAGAGAGAACATTTGCTCACAGCAGGAGCAAACAAAGAACCACTCTACACTTTAGAGCAGTTACAGATCTAAACAGCAAGGAAGGCAAGAATTTGCTTTCTTGCTCAGATTAAGCCAATTTACACTGCAGTTTTACCTTCACAGAACTCCTCTCTCTTACTTGCTTCACATGGGACGTAGGATTTACACCAGTGTCCAACAGGGCAATCCCCATATTCACGGAGGGGTGTGTGAGGATTCTGTTTATCTAAGATCAATGGTTACCCAGGCACTACTGGCTACAGGAGGTTGCATACCTACTGATGAGCTAAGAGTAAGTGCTCCAAATTGGTCTTATATAAGAAGAAATTACAAAACCTATTGCCTGGTGTTTCTTATGCTTCCGAAAAGATAAGCCACAACAACTAGAAAAAACTTTGAATTTGTTTCAAACCTATAAAAGCTCTCAGTACAAGACCATATTTTTCTAGATATTTGTCATAGTTAATTTGGTAACATTAATTTGGTGTTCCTCTCAACTCTCTGATGGATATCTGTAGATTGTGCGTGCAAATAAAGATATCAGGTGGAGATGCTGAGCCAGTGCTAGAGAGCAGAGGAAATGTGAGTAGCATGACTCAAGCAAAAGATTTCAGTCTTTTGTGCTTTTCCAGGCTCCATGTAAAGACAAATCGTAACCAGCTAGTGCAATTCCTTATGTCCCTGACTCGTCCATTAAACCTTGGTATCCCACTTCTTTAATCCTAGAAACCATACTGACCTTCTTCATCTAAGCTGTTGGTCTCGGAGGAGTCACATAACTAACATTCGTGATACACCATGCTCAGTAACAGCATAGGTTTGTATGCACAAAAATCACTGGAGTTAGAAATGAAAACTTTAATTATATACACTGACTTCAGTTCTATAAACAAAGTAAGGCTTTTCATTTATATTTAAAAAATATCAACAACTGAGCAATTTTCTGAATTAAGAATAAACAGTGGTAAACACCCACGGTAGGTTACTGCACATTACAGATTATTTGGCAATAGCACTCTGGATCAGCTGCCAGCTAGTTCCCAAGGCTGGTGCAATGCAGTGCTTGAGAAAGAGAGCAACAGCTGCCACAGCTGTCACTTGGTTGTGCAACCTGAGCCCTTATCTTTTGGCACACTCTTGAATTCAGGTTGGTGAGCTTGAGCACAAACAAGTTGCCACCGCATTACCTAAGTCAGATAATAATCCAGCAGGTCTCCTCTCAGCCTCCCCGGACTCAGGTTCCTATTTCTGCAGCCGGGACAGGCTATTCTGCACCGTGTTAGTCTGCTGTGGGATGCCGTTAAAGAAAATGACCAAATTCTTTTGGAGAGCCTCAGAAGAAACGTATTGTTGAACTTCCCACTCAAAAAATCTCCATTTTGCAGATGGGGAACTGAAGCACAGAAACAGTGCCTTGCTCAGGTCACGCAGGAAACGCTTTAGGAATAACAACATCCTTCTTTTCACAGGACAATAATATGGAATATGTTGGCAACTGGGGACTCTAATCCAAAATATTCTCCTCTAGCCTTCTACAAAAGCCTTCTACGTTTCCCTGGAAACGTTCAAGGCCAGGCTGGAGGGGGCTCTGAGCAACCTGATCTAGTCAGGGAGGTCCCTGCTTCTTGCAGGGGGGTTGGACTAGATGACCTTTGAAGGTCCCTTCCAACTCTAACCATTCTATGATTCTATGATTCTATGATGATTCTAAAATGCAAGTTGGCCCAAAGGAATTTACTCAAATTGACGAGAACAGACTGAAATAATTTAATGAGTTCTGGCCTGAAGTGAATACACTTTATGGAAGAAACAGGTATTATACCACACAAAGCGAGCCAGGAAAGGCAGCACTGCTGGAACAATGTGTAATGTTATCATAAAGAAAAAACAACATTTGATTTATGAATTAGTATTTTTGTTGCACAGTCAGAGGGAGAAGTAATGTGATGGATGTTCTTTTTACAAATGGTCTCTTCTGAGTTATCTAAAACCACAATGAAGCTCCTGAGAGGTTTGCAGGGAACAGGCCAGACAACCCCGTAACTTCAAACAGAACCCAGGTCAGAGGGAAAACTGCCACCACAGCTGCTTCTCTGCAAAGCTGCTGGAACACCTCAAGAACTTGCAGGCCATCACTGCTCTGTTCTGGGTCTCTCTTGTACCTGCCAGTCTGCTTATGCTGCAGTTTCAGTGGTGAGGAGAATACTTTTCTAGAAACTTGCTAAGCTCAAAGATTTATTTTTTTTTCCAGCTGAGCTGCCTGAGTCCAAATATGAGACACCCATTAAGCAGGCAAGTGGCTGTTCTACAGCAGAGCCTTGCATTCCTTCATAGCAAAGACAATTCCTACCTTATTAAATCACTTATTGATTTTGCTCATCGACTTCTCTCTAAGTCCATAATAACAGGAAATTGAAGGGATTTAAATACTTATAAGAGGTTTAGAGACGGAAACAATTTAAGTGATAAATTGTCCCACATTGAACATGAGGCATATTGCTGATAAAGAATAGGGAAAGTTCACAGAAGCAGGTTGTAGCTTCCTCCCACGAACTGGTAATCCTTTAGGTCTCTATATCCAGTTAGCTGGTGATACTAGATTATTTTTTTTCCCTAGCTCTGATCTTTATTTCTGTCTAGATATTCCTGGTCATCTCATCTGCTTCGACAACTGTAAAATATGAAGCCTACCACTGGTTATTTGTAGGATTTGCTAATATTTCAATACTGGGACTTTGGAAGCCGTTTCCCAACTGCTCAGGTAAAAGTGAACTACTGTGTAGTCCTCTGCAAGACAAATCCAGTATGAGCCACAAGGAAAGAGAATCTAAACTGGAGTTATGAGAGGCAGCATCCAAAAGAAATTCCCATGTTGTTCCAAAGAATGTGACCAGCTGGTCCCACTGCACAAGGCACTTCATTAAGAATCAGATAAATCTAATGTAGCCATAATATTTTTTTAATTAAAAATATCTCTTATTTTTGCTAGTAAATTGTTCCAAAAATTATTTTTCCAAAAGTGTAGTTTGTACTTAAAACTTCCTTTTAGAAAGTCCTTACTACTCCATGCAATGAGACTATCAGCAAGGCTCTTCCCAGGGAGCATTCCAAGCGTGCACCAGATGAATAAACACAAACCCAGCAAAGCATTTCACCAGAGGGGGGAGGTGGAGGGGGGGAACCAAACCAAACAAACTCTATCTTCCTGATAAGCAGTGACTAGAATCCAAGTTTGTCTCCTTTGGAAATGAAGGGGTTAATCTAAAAGGATGATTAAATACTGAGATGACAATTTTGACAGAACCAATTTAGTGTTTCAAATAAGCCACTACACTTACTGCTGCGTTCTGTCAAACACTGCATCTCTATCCACAAACAGAAGTACATATTAAAGTTAGAGTGGAGTGGGAATAGCTGTAACGCCTTTCTTATTATTACCACCAGTTCAACACACAGTAACTGTGGTTCTTGGTTCAGATTTAAATGCATGTTTAATGTGCTGTGATTTACACTGATGAAAATTATACAGAGTTCTTCTCAGGTCTGCTTTAGCAGCAAATGCCTAAAATTCTTTGCTGAGACAAGGCTTTGGCACTTACAAGCAACAAAGAAAAAAGCAAAACTTTCCCCACGTGTGTTACCTTTACTATGAAAATATGTACATTTTCCTATATCTTGTTAGAGTAAATTCATTTTGATGCTTGAAGATAAATTATATGTTTTATTCTTTTTGATTACCCTTGTTTTAGTTTTCAAAGAAAAGCTTCATGATTCACTATCTGTCACCAGATAGAGTTGCCTCCAAAGTCACTGAGGTCTATAAATCTGGATCACTACTTCGTACTTCACATCTAATTATCTGATAGCCTCTCCCAGAGTGACTAAAAGCCATCATGCAAATCCAGCATTCAATTAAGTCATTCAGGAATGCAAATTCCTCTCTTCAACCCTCTTGTAGTACAACACTGTCAGATTCCTGAAGTGGACAGTCAGTGAAAATACACTGTGTTTACAGCACAGACAATAGCACATGGCACTTATTTGTTCAGGGACTGTATTTAATACAGATTCTGATAAAATTGCTTCCTTGGGAGAGGTTGCAAGAGCAATGGAAAATTGTTGTAACATTCTCAATCAAAAGTAAGAGAGGATTTTGTTTAATTTACCCAGTAGCATTAATAAAAATTACAAGTCTTACTCAATAAAAATAACATTGAAAACTTTTTAAGAGTTACAGGGTTTGTTGAATCTAGCCTTCAGTAAAAAGGTTTTTCAGAGCTAAGTTATTTGCTGAATCAAGGGATTTGTCTATCCCGTGCAGTGTCACATTGTCTTCAAGTTACCCAAACCAATAAGCCGGCCTATCGTTACTGTGCACTGCGGAACAAAGTAGTTTTACTTCTAAACACTTGAGAAAACTGATAACACCATGTTCTGAAAGACGTTTGTGAACTTCATTGCAGTCCTTTGCTATAGTCATCTTCAATCTAACCTGTTCTTTATATCAGCAAGTGAAAATACTGAGCAGATTTTTGCATCCAAGTGGGAAATTACATTTAAATGCCAAAATGGAAGAACTTGGTTACTCAGTAGCATTACTGAATTCCAGTTACGAGCCTGATTAGTGAAGATCCCTAGTTTGACTTCCACTTGTGATTTCACAGACTAAGTCAGGTTGGACTCGTACAGCAGTAGCACGAAATTGGTGGCACCATCCCTTTGCCAAACCAGTTTAAATAGAAGATATACCATGAGACAAATTATCCTTTTAAGAGATGCCATTAACTGGTAACCAAAACCTCACTGTTACTGTATCAAATACTCCACAAAGGAATAATGATTTTGCCCTGTGCTCTTTGTGGATAAGGTACAAAACTGAGACCCTAGTTAAAACCAAAGTTCCCTAAGTGTAAGGATGTTCTCCACATCGCTTTAAGGCAAATTGATCTCGGATAATTACAGCCAGCTTGCACAGCTGGCTCTTCAAGTTCTGGACGGATGCTGCAGCTTGCTCACCACGTCTGGCACACCACCACGCACGTAAGGAAGGTTTGCAACAGTAACAGCTGGAGTATTTCACCCGCGGTGTCACAACAGCAGGTAAAACAGGCCCTGCATTATTTAGATGCCTGCCAACTGTTTGGTGAGGCAAGATGCTGCATAACAGAAGAAATTATCTATCACACTGCTCCTCAAATGACTGTGCACGCTCTATTGGACTTCAACATAGTCATCTAGAGATACAGGAAAACAGAATAAACTAGGGGAGGTCAGAACTGCTAGAGAAACAGAAATTGCATCTCATCTTACCTCGACAGTGAAGAGCTCGGATGTCACAAACATGCGTTCTTGTTTGATATCCAAAACTCTAGATCAAACAAGGGATAAATTACAGATCACAACAATCCTTTGTCATTGTACAATATTTTCAGTAAGCATTTTGACAGTAGCTGTCTTTGCTGCTTTTTGTATTAGACGCTTACTCTATGCTGCAAAGGTACTTTCACATTGGAAAAAAAATGAAGGAAAGAAAAGTTTTTCTGAAATACAACAAGAAAAAACCTTTTGATTAATTAGTTACTTACAGACTTGCCTTCAGAGAACATTTGTAAACATGTCCAAATCTTTAATAACCTCTGTACTATTCTGTGATTGTATTTCCCTACTATTAGTCTGATTTACCTTGCTTCTTCCCGAGCCAAAATCTCCAATAGCTTTGAGATGTCTCCTGGGCAGTCAGAGAGCACAAGGGAAAATCTGCACACTCTGCTATCAAGGGTCAGGGCACGAGCTATGCACTGTTGCAGCAAATATAACTCCAAGTTTCCACTGCATATAATAATTGCCACTCTGAAAACACAGAGAAAAACAGAATTCTTTATAGCACCTGTCTGTGCAAAGAAATCATAAATCAAAGCCACTGTATTCAGTATCAGCTTAAGATCTCCTAGGACTCCCCTTCGATAAATACGTATCACGTGTCAGAGGGGCTCCTGGCTCTCGGTATCAACTGTGGGCAGTGGAAGCCTAGAAGCTGGCTGCATTACTTGGTCTGAAACTTTGTTTTCATTTTGCATTTCTTGGAGGTTTTCATTTTGTTAGAGATAGTTGGCTGGAGGTCTGTTTCAAATTTTTAAAATGTAACATAATTTTTCCCTGGAAGTTCTGAGTCTCAGCCTCTTAATGGTGAAACAACATGTATGTTCACGGCTTTCTGTACCCATTAATTAAAATCCATTTCAACTCTGCAAAAGGAGTGCAGAAATGTTTGAAGAACAAGTGAAGAGCTATGCGGTTAGTCCCTGATAATCTCTCTCTGCAAAGTCAAACCTGACCTCTTCAAACCCAAGCCTTTTATTTCAGCTGTGCTGAATTGAAATTTGCTGCTGTTCCGTATGTGCTTTGTCAACCTCTTCTGAAGAATTGCCTCAGCAGTATTTCAGCGTACAAAGCTGTGCATTGGAAAATTTATTTTGTCTTGAGTGCGTGTATGTTTAAATACACTCTGGACTATGTCCTAAACTAAGGCTCAATCCGCTTAAGTACTGAGTACTCAAGCCCAGATGCAAGACTTACTCACACGTTTAAGGCTAAGCACAAGGGTAATCCCATTGACTATCCGGGCAGGAGTTCTTGGGGCTGGGAGGCAGGTGTCACTGGGTGACTGCAGAAGACAGCCTAGCTCCTGTCCCACCACGGACAGGGCTGATTTCCACAAGTGGAATGAGAGAAGGCAACAGGCTGAGAAGAGCAGGATGCTCTCCTGGCAGAAGTGACCATGCCCCATGGAGCTGTGTGAACTGCCTTTCCCTGAATCATTTGAGAATACAGGGAAATGACAATATTTGTCTGGTCTCCAGGCTGACATTTGTGTTG
Organism: Tetrax tetrax; assembly: GCA_009806455.1. Classification (NCBI taxonomy): domain Eukaryota; kingdom Metazoa; phylum Chordata; class Aves; order Otidiformes; family Otididae; genus Tetrax; species Tetrax tetrax. The sequence continues at coordinate 20,040 of WHYT01017867.1, forward strand.
TTCAATACGGTCTTCTGATGTGCAAGTGGTCTTTTCAGCCTGAAGTAGATGCCACAGATAAGCCTGTTGCCAGTTCAGGGGCAGAAACTGCCTCATCACTCCTAAAAAAAGCAGCTTCTCTCCTCTCTGTTTCCTGGGACTGAGGCACTCAATCTCATGCTTTTGCCACAGTCCCCTGCGAAGCCCTGTTTGTAATACCTGCCCTACCTTTTACCCTTCAGCTCGGGCAGCTTCCCTGCAACCAATGCTGCGAGTCCAATAGCTCCTTCTGCATCAACCGTGGCTCGCTCGTACTCCAGCAATCTCAGCATCGAAATGAGGACATCCTCCTCCCTGAAGGCAAAAGAGTTGTGTCAAAACAAAACAAAAGAGCTACCAGAAGCAGAAGACAATGCATGTATGCATAACTGGATTCCTTCCATCTCCCCAGGTACACACGACCCCATGGTGGTGGTACAGCAAGCTGTGCTGCTGGGGGTGAACATACATCTCGGTCTTGTTTTGACTGAAAGACAGGGTGGCATTTTTCACTAGGACCACTGTGCTAGCTAAATCCTAGTGATAAGTATATTCTGCCAACTTTCAATAAAGATTTGGAAGGGTTTTGTCAAAGGCTGCCTTCAAGCGTTGTAGAATGCAACAAGGACAAGTTTTACATTCAGAGCATGACCAGGTACTTACAGCAGGTGAAGTTTTGTCCAAAGGGGTCAGTTTGGACAATGCTTTTAGTCATATAACTTAGTTTTAGGTAGCCCTGCGAGGAGCAGGGAGTTGGACACAATGATCCTTTAGGGGTCTCTACCAGCTTGAGATATTCTGTGATAAGTGGCATTGGGCTCAATGTCCTCAGCATCCCTCTTGGAAGAAAAGGCATCCCACCACCACCACAATCTTACAGCGTGTGAGTGACCGCAACTCTTGTCAACCTGCTCTCCACTGTACGTGAAGAACAACCATGCCCTGGTGGTACAGTGCACTTTTCATATACACCACTGTTCACTCAGTATTATTCATTTCACTGTTTTTCTTCACCTACCGCACAGCAACAACTTTATCCACAAGTTTCCCGGTCAACTGCAAAGAATTGTTGCCAAAGCAAAGTCCGCTCACATCTGCAGATTTTCAAAAGACAAAAACATGAAGCTGGCTGCTTTAGACAAGTTAAACATTTTTTTTTAGAGTCCTGACTGTTTTCTGCCCTTAATAAGTGCATTAAACTGCTGTTATATGATCTTAAGTTGCTTGGTTTTTTTTATATGACAAAAATGTGTTGGGGAACTAAAGACCAAATCTCCAAGGAAGATTTTGTCATTTTGGATCCATTTAAGAAAATTATGATTCTTCACTGGCACAGTTGCACTGTGAGAGTGACTCTGCAGCCCAGTGCTTTTCACTGTTCAATGAGACTTGAAGGAGAGAAGAACCAAGTGTGGCACAGGGTTTGTTCGCTACAGCAGGACAGGCAGCAAAGGAGTGTAAAGACAGGCAGAGCTTACAGAGAGAGTTAAGTTTTTTACTTTTAATAAAACTCCCATTTAACCCAAAGCTTTCAGAGATTTGAACATCAGGTAAACAAGATTTCTTAAATTGCTTAACAGCTGAGGGGTTTTGAGCAAATGACGTGGAAACAACTGCATTGTTTATAAACACTGTTGTCCCAATAAGAGTTTTGTGAGTCTAAATATTTAAGCACTGCATTTTCCTGGCTTTTCACAAATTAATTTTTTACATGAGAGCCTTCCCATTGAATTCATTGATTAAGAAGCTGCTTGTGAGGACAATGGTCAGATAAATATTCTCATATTTCTAAGTATTCACCTGAATATTTCATGTGCACTGGAAACAGTATTGTACCCTAGGATGGTGGTGGGGGAAATGTGGCAGAAGTTGCTCTTACAGCTTGAATTAAATTCTGACTCTTCAGGTATTTCCTTTAAAATATGTCCGAACTGAATTAACGAGAAAATAATATGGTTGGAGATATCAATTGCAACCCATATTTTACCTCCAAACGAATAATGCATTTTCTTACCTCCATAAAAATGATGATTCTTGAAATCCCGGTCTTCAATTGGGTGGCCAGCCTTTAAGGACTCTTGCAATACAGGGAAACTTTCAGATTCAACTCCCTGGGGAAGACAACTGTTGTCACTTTTCTATTGATCCAGTTATAACAGAAGTCACCACCAAAGTGGACACTAAAAAAGCTACACAAAGTTTACTCTTTAAATTAATAATTAATTTCAAATTGCATAACAACTGTGCTGTCACTGAACTTATCCTGTGGCTTATTTTGGACCAAACTTTCCCATAAGAAACTATTTCAAAACACAAAGTTGGATTTAATTTGCTTTGGAAGAGTTTTTCCACATATTTTCTTAAATCTAGCTAAGCAGTCAAGGGACAGAAGGCTTCCCTGGCTCTCAGAGGCTGTTCCCCTAGGTGAAGCCCACGGGATCAGATGGTCCCTGTCCCTAGCATATGCAGTCTCTGCCAGGATATCACCAGAAACCAGTGCAATGCTGTCACTAGTTATCAGCGCCTTTTGAAAATAGCTGTGGGGAAAGCCATCAAAATGCAATACTTTACGAGTGAAAGGAGACTTACAATTACAGAAACATGTGGGTTGAGGTGTTTGAGTGCAGCAGCCGACCCTGCCAGCAAGCCACAGTGGCCTCCTGCAGGGAAAATCACCGCGTCCAGCTTTGGCACCTGCTCGTACACCTCCAGCCCCACGGTTCCCAGACCCGACAGGTAGACAGCACTATCCTCCCTGCGGGAAGGAAGGGCACAGCTCAGCAGGGGTCACAGTTGTCAGCACAACAATAGTTCAGTCTACTACTTGAAATACATTGTTCAGCAGAAAAAAAAAAAAAAGTGAGAGTAAATCACCAACACAATGAGGGGAGGAAGCAATACAACAGGACACTGCCATCAGACAAACCATCACGTGCTGTTAGCTACTGGGAGAAAACGTGCGCCGTTGACAAACCCCTCAAATGGCCTTCAGGCTGAAGAGCACACATCTCTCTTGTTACCAGTATCAGGTGTTTACAGAGCTGGTAAGACAGAAGTTACGTTTCCATTGCCAACACTTCCTTCAGCTTCATAAATTTTAAATGTTGCAGTCCAAAGTAAAAGCAAAGTCTCAAAAGGATATCTGCTTTTCTTTATTTGTAGGTGGAATTTAGTGTTTGTGATAAATGGGAATTCTCATGAAATGTAAGCACTGCGTTCAACCTCACAAATACCAAACAGACTGCTACACGGTTAAAGTCTTTCCACAATCCAGGGCCAATACCTGATACCTTCACGTTACTCTAGAAGGCTCTGGAAGGGTAAGAGAAGCATTTAGTTGTGCCAGAACACTCACTGGTAAAACACTTTCAGGCAAAGGTAATATAATGAGCAGAATAGGGACAACCAGAGTGAAAAGATTGAAGAAAAGTCCGCTGTACAGTCACACAATTGACTTGGATGTATTTCTAAAAGCCGTTTTGTATTTTATTGAAAAATTAGCTATGATGTAAATGTAGCATGATATATGAACAAAAATATGAGATCTCTGTATCCCTGTATGTTCTGCTTTTTCTGGCAAACGGATAAGCAAACAGAATTATAGATCTGATGACTTCACTTGATTTACTTGATCCAGGGTGTCTGGATACTGGGAAGCTATGCTTTTATTGCTGTTAGACACGCACAGAGAGGCTCAGCACAGGAGCACAGAATGCCTGCAAGGTGGAGACCAAAGCTCTCTTGAGAAATTACCTCACATATATAGCAAAACACAGGAAATTCCCCAGGGCGAGAGTCTATAGAGCTACCCAAGAAAGAATGGGAGGAATGAACTTTCACTCCTGTAGCACAGCTAAAGACGAAGGCAAGAAATCAGTGGGATGGGAAACTGAACCCTTGAATTTATTGTCTTTATCAAGATACTGAAGGAGCTCTCTCCTCCTCCTTATATGTGACAAAATACATCACTGGTCTCCTGAATAGTTCTTCTGGAGCTGTATTTGCAAATAAGATTCAGAACGGAGTTTGTGGAGTTACACCTGCCATGGTTACATGGGAAACCACAGGGACCTGCAAAAATGAACGAGGACCTGGGATACTTGATGTATGAGTAAAACTTCTTTAACAACTGAAAATTCTGTCTGAAGGAGACTGCTCTGGGCATGGAGATTTATTAGCAGTTTGAATGAATGTTTCAGATAACCATATTTTCCTTGCTAACATCTAGTTAGGACACAAGTTCACTGATCAGCCTTCAGCTTTTTAAAATAAAATGGGTTATTTTATTTGCACTGTGACTTACCACTTTTGCTCTGTGAAAGCAAACATATCTCTTTCAGTATCATATGCCATTGAAGGAAAATCAAGGAAAAGGGCAGATAAATCTAAAGACTGCAGAGTTAAGTAAGCATTTTTGAGTCACAGCTAGGATTTTGGCCATTTGCCTTCTGAAATGTGTGATACAGCAGTCAAAGATGGGCTGTCAGGCTTCAGTTTCCCAACGAAATTTTGATGTGGCAGCTAGCAGGCTTTGTTCCCCTGTTCTCCAAAAAACCAAAAAGGGCTTGAAAGCTATCAGCTGTCCTTCCTAGAGTAACAGACTACCAGATCACAAATGAACAAGGACCAGGCCTGGTCAGTATATGGATACGGAGTCACACAAGAAAAAATACGGACTCGGAAGTAAGGAAAGTGTGCAATTCAATCTGCAGCACTCTGACCTCTCTGATTCACAAATCAATCTTTCTCGTATCATCCCAGAGGCACTGTGTTATTTATTCGCAATCTTCACATTGCATTTATAATGAAATCCTGAATATCTATATTAAAAAGCCCATGTTACCTAGGCAGCAATTAGGTAGACTTAATGATTGAATGCCAACTTGAAAAATCACATTTCCTTCCTGAAATTTCACAGGAAGTTGCAGTTGGATCAAAAGTTTCCTCCCTCTAATTGAGCTCTTGCATGATCATTTTCATAACACAGTATTTTAATTGCACTCAAGAAATGGGAAGAACTGACATTGACACACCCAGCTACAGGACACTACCCATACAGGTCAAACCAAAGACAGTCACCTAATGTCTGCTTCAGGAAGGAAGGAGTGAATTGTTGGCTAAGGAGATCCAGCGACTAAATTGCTAGGAATTTTTTGCAAGCTAGAATCAAAATGACATTTCAGAAGTTCCATTCTAAGGCACAGGACGTCAGCTGATGTTTTAGAGACAGCTTTGGCAAGTGACAATGAATGTTTATCAAATACGTATTGAAGACGACTGGCTACCCACATACGCACATGTGTCTGGGAAAGCTCTCCCAGTCTACACCTAAAAAGACACATTTCAGGCATCCCATTATGAAAGGCTCACAATTGTAGTGGGGTTTTTTTCTACTTTGTTTTTTTTTCTTCAGAGTGTGAAAAATTGCATCCGTGAGGTTAGAATTAACTATAATAACAGACTGAATAACTCTTTCTTGTAACTTGAAATGTAATAAATCAGACTGCTTTGATATTATTAATGGTAACATGCACATTTGAAGTTCCTCAATGCTGGATGCTGAAGTCCTTCACATGCATTGTCCTTGGAGCTTCATGAACCTGGAGAATATCTACCTTATGTAACACAAATAATTATTTGGGGAGGAGGGGAAGACTAAACATGAAATTACAATAAAATAATTTAGTTCATATGTGCAAATGCAATAGCTGATGCAAGCCAGCTGGGAGTTAACACAGCAATTGAAAAATGGCTGACAAATTTGGAAATCACAAGGTTATGGAAAGCCGTGGTTTTCAAAGAGAGCCTAAATGGGTTTAAAATTCCATGGGAGCTAGGGCACCTCATTCCCTTGGGATTCTTTGAACAAGGTGGTGCCTGTGCTGACAGACAAGGCACAGCAACCAGCCCTTATGGGTCACTTGCTGTCAGCAGACCTAACAGTGCAATTGAAGAGTACAGTTTTTAATATTGCCTTCCCAATAAACCAGAAGTAAAGAAGTGAGGACTTTCTCCATTCTGCAATCCTCTTTCCAAACAACATTACACATTATTAGTATGTTTAATGTGGTAGTGCCTAGGAGCCGAAGGGGAACGGGCACTCACTGCAGCAGAGGCCGTACAAACACAAAGTGCTGGATAAAGCCTGCAGAGTGGCAGCGATGGGGAGAGAGAATAACATTCCAGTAACATTCAGTACATCAGAATGGCTGCCAGCTACCTCATGGTAATGATTTATCCCTCTGTGCTTTTGAAAATCTTACTTAAAAAAAAAGGTAAGGAAAAATAAAAAAGAAAAGGGAAGGGAAGGGAAGGGAAAGGTGGAAGAGACTGCAGAAAGAAAAGGAAAAAAAGGAAAATGGATCAGTTCTACACATTTTTGCCTGTCTTATCTTATTCTAATCATGTTTTTATTAGACCCAGGTTGTTCAATTACCTTAAAGACTTCAAACTTAAATTTATACTCATCCTTAGCTACTTTAAATATATGTGTCAAGTAGCCTCTTAATAATCTTTTTTCAAGGCAGAATCACAGTTTTGTCAGTCACATCAGATATGCAAAAATTTTACAGCGTTAACTGTCTCTTGCTCTACACTACGCCACTGAACCCCTTGCACTAAAGATTAGTTTTTACCCACCTTACTCCAAACAGAGAGACCAAGAATGAATGCTAGCCTTAATGCTTTCTGACAGGGTTCGTAAAGAGTTAACATGTAGCCATTATCATACTAGCCCATATAATTCCTAATCAGGAAGCTTGCCTCATTTAGGGGAAAAGAAGTGTTTCATTTTGCTTTCCATCCCCAACTGTTATAGAAAGACTCATGATGTGTGCCTGGGAATATGTAACTGTCCATACTCTAGGTAATGGGAACATGTTGATGACCCGTGATCAAATTTTAATGAAACTAATTGTGCAAGTATCTAATCTAATCTTTCTAATCATCCTGAATTTCCACTTACTCTTCAAGGTAGAGGTAACCATTCTCCTGTGCCAACCTTCTTGCGTGCGTCTGGGAATCCTTAGCTGTAGAGCCATAGGAGATAACCATGGCACCGTACTCACGGCACATTTTCACTCTCGCCGGGGACGTGTTGGTTGACATGATGACAAACACTGGAATACGGAGCTCTGAGGCATGGTAAGCAACGGCCATGGAAAAGTTACTGTCCGAAGCCACGATCACCCCCTTTCTTTGCTGATCCTAAAAAACAGAGTTGCTTATTGCACATTATATAGTGTCACAAAGTTGTCCCATATGATCCTGGATCGTTTTAATGGTCTGATTTCCTTCTTTTCCTCTACTACCTGATCACATTAGGATATAATGATACAATAGATAGATGCATGTCTGGTGTGATCTCAGGATTTACACAGAGTTAAGACAGCACAAGATCAGTTCCTGTTTCTGTGCAGCTCTGGGTTCAATCCTTGTTCCATTGGAATTAGCTGCAAAACTCCAGCTGGTCCCAGAAAAGCCAGTACTTGGCCTCTCAGAGCTGATATCAGGCCCCTCTTCCCTGCCCGTAGGAAATTATTTCATTTCAAGTTTCCCTTTAATAGAAGGATTTATTCATATTATTACAAAAGTGCAGGAATAACCACTGTTTCTAGGTTGTTGTATCATGGCAATTATAATGAAGATTGCTGCAGAGACTCAATAACCTCCTATGACAAATGATAGACAAGCTGTTCACGTAATGATACTGAAATTCATTACAAAATCAATTGGTGATCTCGATTCTTCTCATCACCCATTGTAACTCAATTTCATCATCACTTCAAGTTTGATGGTTTCAACATGTCAGAACTGCAGTACACATACAAACACTTTCATCTAAATGCCACAGAAAAATGCTGATACTTACATTTTGCAAGCTTTTTTTTTTTTTCCAAATATTTTTAAGCATTTCACCAGCAGATCAGCCAAGCATAAATAAAGAAGTAACATATTTTACATTCAGATACTTGTAAGACCTATCTATGTTGTTCAGCACAATGGCTCAAAAGGCAAGAAACATTGCAATCCCATGGACATTATGGTTAAAATTGTCTTAAATTCTGCTCCATTTTTGTGAATCAGAACTAATCTATTTCCTTTTTAATGTTGACATTTTGTTATACCTGAGGCAATGATGTCAGAAGGTACAGTACACCTCGTTCCTTCACAGATCCCGTGTACTGGAGGAACTCTTTCTTTAGGTAGATGTCCATTCCATACTGCTTGGATAGTCTAGAATACTGGAGTATAGAAATGTTATTATGCAGATGTATCTAAAAATAAGAAAAATCTTCCAGATCCCATCAGCTTCCTGCTGAGGTATGCATTCAACTGCTATATATGAGCTTTAAAAAGTAAATTTCATAATCTCTTTCTTTAGAAATACATGAAAACGTGTTGTTACCTACCAGACTCTTCTGGTTTATGGAAGCAATTTTTCTAACTCACAGCAGTGAAATATGTACTCCATGCCACTATGAATCCTGAAAATAGCACTTGTTTTGGTTTTACTGTTCAAATACATATATTAAAATAAGTATTTTCAATTTTTTTCAAAAAGCACCCTATGGTCTTATATGTTAGCACTTGCCAGAACTGGATATTGAACACCCCAAAAAATAAGGTCATCTCTTAGTAGATAGAAAAGCAGCTAGAAAATTCCTTCTTGAGTCCCATGATGACTCTGCTATGGTTTCTGCCACCAGTTCACTACTGAATATTGTCCATTTTGCATCCCAAGGCCAGTACAAGATTAGTAAAGAAGTTTCTTATTTGAAGAATGACGGAAATAAAAAATATTTCCTAGGATTGCAAGTGTAAGCAGCAGCTGTTTGAAAACGCTCAGTGTTTGGAACAGAAAGAATTCCTGAGCTGAGAGGAATTAGCAAGCATAGTGTACATGTGATGCAGTGTCCAAAGGCATGACTTTTTACATTATTTTTTTTTTAATGTCAAGCCTTTATCATTTCTTTAGTAAGACACTCACAGCATGCATTGCCATATCAATTTCCTAATACCATATTATCTAAACATGAGTTTTAAACAAGCTAACTTATGAAATGGAGCTGCAGTAAGCCTGTGGGTTCCAGTTCCCTAGGCTTACTGCGTCTCTATTTCATAATTGGCTCTGTTTCTTCCATTGGCTGCCAAAGCAAACAAGGACCTGGGGATTTAGGGGATCAAGCCTTCATTTATCATAACTCACAAAGAGAGAGAGATTAAAAGACAGTATGACAACATATTTTAAATATTTATCTCAAACAGTATCTGGCAGTGTCATGCATATGGTGCATAGCGTACATGTTACTATGTACTGACATATTTTTCAGATTACAGGACTTTCAAAATGAATTTATACAAACTAAATATATCTGAAAGAGATAGTTGCTTTAAGGTATACAATTAAACTAAATACTTCAGATTAATGTTTAAAGGATTTTTAGCATATTTACAACAACATATAAAGTTCCTCACCCATAGGTGGGGCCAGATTCTCTGCTTTGCTTTTGAAAAATCCTGCAATAGGAGCTACCACTTGCTGTTCTTTTGCAATTCTGGCTGCAGAACTGAAAGAATGGAAAGCGCTTAGTACACTAACAGGATAATAGTTTCTGTCCTAAACAGCCTAATCTATGGAGAATGCCTATACAAACCAGAACAAGAACACTATATGAGAAATACTGCTTTACTGGTTCTTCACATGCTGCACTAGTTTTACCATTTTTGGTTTTGTAGAATATCTTGGATTCTAGAGTGAACAATGAGAAAATAGATTTAAGGAGATGAATCTTGTGACTTTACAAGTTGCTATGTCTTCTACATTTAAAAATATGTGTCATTAAGTCACTTTTTACCACAGAGGTGGTGTACTTCAGATTATTATTGTTTTTCTTTAATTTTGATACTCAATATTTTAACTCTTTAGGTTATTCTTTTCTGCTTCCTTTAACTGAGGCTTTTTTTTTTCATGCAGCCTAAATATAGCCATTACTTCTAATAAAGGAGGTGTCAGTGCTATTTTCAGCTGTACTGATCTGATGCATGACCTTGTAAGACTCATTAATCCAGCCTGTAAGTTTTCCCTTTGTCACCATGATCTTACCTAAGGACTACAGACAGTGTCTAACGTAAAACACACACAGCACAACCTCCATTTGGCACCCACAAATCTAACGCAAAACAACTCTTGAAGTTCCTATATCAGTAACCAAACCAAGTGCCCAATTGAATACTAATTCCTTGTTTTCCCGTACTCACTACCTCTGTTACAACCAGTCATTATGCCATAGCTCAGCTCCAGGCAAACTCCTGTGTAAGGATCCAGGACGCTCCATCCATGGTCTTACCTGCAGATTAGGAATCACCCTGCAATGTGTTTCTCCATTCAATTAACTGAATGGGTTATAGTCACGCTCACTTTTAAAATCCAAACAAATGTCCCTGAAAAGGGGCTATTACTTCTCTTTGATGAGTTAAAATAAAGGTTATCTGTATTTTTATTTCCATCACTCTGTGCTTTCAGTACTTTCCTTTAGAATCAGTGCATGAAATCTATACTAACAACTTCTGCGGGAACATTACTTTGAATAGCAACAGTCGTGGGCTATTTTCACACTAAAACAAGTGGGGATATAGGTTTTCCACTATTCTGATCATCCCAAAAGCACAGTTCATAAAAAGAGACTAAAGAAAAGTTAGCTTGTTTAGTTTGGCACAATAAATGCAGAAAGGGGATACAACCAACTTGCATAAATCTGCCAGGGACAACCCAAGAGAAAAGAACTATTTCAGTTGAGGGGCAAAGCTGCCTGAGAACAAATGGCGTGAATTGGCCAAAGAGAGCTTAACTACATGTGAGCAGGAGCATGATCAGGTTACGAAAAGTTTTGAATTACACAGATGCCTGCAGGAGCAGCAGATGGACTCAGCGGTGCCTTTTCCTGCATTAGGATGTGTGGAGAGCAAGGACATGGCTCCGGGGACGGGGCTGAGGTAGACTTTACCAGGGCTGAGATAGACTTTACCAGTTTGGCAGAAGCGCATGACGCCATGAGCCACAGGAAAGGGATGATCCAGGCTACCAAAGGAAAGGGAGCTAGCTAGTTCTGCTTTCCAAACTAAGCCCTGGCACTCTCCCTGCCCACAGATCTACCTTTGTTCAGCAAAATTAAACCCATCTAACAAATGAGACCAGAGCTGTCAATTACAGAGAAGTGCAGTGCTCACTTCTGACAATACAACTGCAAATTTGCTCTTCCTGGGACAGTTTCTGTACAAAAGCAGGAGAAGTTTCTGTCCAGAGCACTGTCTGTGCTCTCCAGCATGATAGCCTGAGAATTTTGGTGACAAACAATGCAACACCCAGAGTTTGGCACACTCTTTCTGTTCACCCAGGCCCTGGCCCCCCAACCACCCGTGCTGCACGCGTGTTTGCTCACTTTCCCCGCCACCTTCCCAAATAGGGCAGCTTTTCCACTCTGAAAGGAGATCCAGCTGCAGCTGGGCAGGATGGTTTAGGCCCAAGTCACTCTGAACAGGCAGGATATGAATGCAAAAGCATCCAGTTTGACTCCCTGCGCTCTGGCCCACACACCACCCTGCAAATTTTTTGTGCCACCTTACAGCCCCAAATGCCCTTGTAACATGCCCTTTGTCACAAGACAGACTTCTTTAGTAGAATACTACGAAACAAACACAGTTGTCCTTATTTTGGGAACTCTAAGCTAAAAAAAAACCTACCAAAAATAATCCGTGGATCAGCAAGCACCATGTGGGAACCAGGAGACCTGCTGCACCCTGCAGACCCAACCACTTTGCTCCAGGGGCCATTAATCTCAAGCAGTAGCTTGGACACCAAGATCCTTTCCCTTCAGAGGCCAGAAAGACAATCCACAGCTGGTGAGGCTGGCAGGGTGCCCTGGGTCAGCAACAGGGAGGGGTTCATTGAGAGAGCGATTTGGGGCTGCTGCTATGAATTGCCATTTGGCAGAGACACACTTCTCACCCACTGCAGGAAAAGAGGATATTAGCCACAGAATGCCTCAGTAGCCTTCGCAAAGTGCTCCCAACAGTAGATATACACTACAAATTAAACAGCTTTGCACTGTACCTCTCTTACGCTTTAGCAAGGGCTTGTACATTTATGGTCGTGTCTCAGTCATTTTCACACCAAGACTGATCGATAGGTGCATATGTTTGTGTGTGTATATTTTAAAGTCCTTGTTTTGTTGAAGACACACATGGCAGAGCAACCTGGTTACAAAACATATCCGGCCTTGACAGGTTGGCCAGGCTAGGAAGGAAAATCTGTATCTTCAAACTCTCCAGATATCTCATATATCAACTGGTTCCAAACACTGATAGTCCGACATCTCCAACTCAGGAGTTTTTCACTGGCAGTGTAATACCACAGTGCATTAAGTCTACACCTAACACGGTTTATCCTTTGTTTACAGGTCACTGCAATCTTTGAGGATTTAGGTTAGTATAAACAAGTAAGAAGCAAATTATTACTGACAGTTAACAACTAATATGAACATGAGACATCTTACACAGATCTACCTGTTGCAACTCACACATACTCTTCATTAATTTCTAACCAACTTTTATAAAGAAAATAAAAGAAATATTGAGAGAATGCAAAGCAATATAAACTCCCTACCATGCAGGGGGTTTTCTGAACCCCGCACTGGATTTTGAAAGCTGCTGCACTAATATCTTCAAAACGAATCAGCTTGTTAGAGCTTGACAGGCTGGTCCTACTGCTTGACTGAGGGATGCGGGAAAGGGCATCCCTAAGTAACTCCTCGTTACGGCTCACTATCTTCATTTCCCAGGTCTTCACATCCCCATTCAGGTAATCCTCCTCACCAAAATCTTTCAGTCTCTCAGGGTTGATAGAGGGTGGCTTCTGCGCAATAAGGCCATTTCTTATCGGCCCATCCTTACAACAGTGAAGATCACAAAGTGCTGGGGCATCTTGTTTCTTTATTTTATTGTCATCCCTAAAAACAAATACAAGAAATTTGTTAGGAAGGCTTGGATGATTAAAGGCTCGACATTTAGCATTTAAGAAGGATGCGCATCTCAGTTGCTCTTTGCAAGTCTCAAACAGGCAGGCTGAATTATTACTGTCATAGTACCTTATCTTGTAGGTGGATTGAAAGCTACTGTAACCACTCAGCTTTTAGAAAAGCCACAGATAATCTGGCATGTGAACAAACTGGGAAACTGTCATATCCAAGAAAATAAGAAAGATATAATCTGTGCTGTTTGTGCAGCCAGACCTTCCTCAGTGCTCAGTCTCAATGAGCAATGACTCCAGTTTAGTGCTTCCAGAAATTTTGGAATAGAATTGTACTTGCTGTATGCAACTCCATGTTCTTCCAAAAAGGCAAATAGCTGCTGCAGAGCATTCCCTAATACTATTAATAGAAGTAAGAAATGTCATTGCGTTGTACACGAGAGGTTTGTTTCTCTGCTCTTGCGTTCTTGCAAAGCATACTCTTGATAGTTGTCAACTGCCTTATGATGGGAAGGAAATTACTTTGATAATGGATAACAATTATGTCCTACTACAGAGCTAAAGAACTAGGACTCCTGATCTGTGAGTTAACACTTCATAGACAAAACCACCTGTAGGTAAAACAACACCGTGATGCCACACAAACATCCTTCCCCAAGAAACTTTAGAAAGACAACACTGCTACAAAAATTTTCCAGTTTTCCTACCCCCAACATCCTTACTCTACAGTGTTGAGGAGTTCATGGGGGATAACATAATGTAATGTAGGATTTTGCAGCCCTACTAAGAAATAAATGTAAAACCTCTAGGAATTTTTGGAATTTGGGGAGTAACGTGGGGAAAAAACTAGCATTAAGCACAAGATGAGTGATTTGGAAAAGAGCTGATACCACCTGTGGTGTGTGGCTGTGATTACACAGCTGGTGTAAGCCCCTCTACATGAAGGAGTCAATATTAATCTATTTGGAAGAAAGCGTTTTCTAAAAAATATACATGTTAAATTGTGTCAGAGATTTCAGCATAATCTCCAACAAAAAAATATTTACCATTTTCACAAAACAATTTGGATTTAAGTTATGCAGTTATTCATCAGCAGGGTTGGCTAAAGCAAGTGTCACGCTAGTTTTACAGCAGTGATCAGCACTGTAATATGCATTGTAATAATTTCCAAAAAGAATTGAAAAATATTTAGAAACAGCTGCTTTTTGAGCAATTGCCCCACTTTTGGAAGTGTCATCCGTTTTCTTTGTGGTCCCAATAAACTGTGCCAGTAGCTCTGCTTCCTATTACACTTCCAATTGTTCCACTGAGGATTTCACGTAACAATACGGCCAACATAAAAGGCTTTGTTATTTGAATCAAATAATATACCAGTAGCATCAATGATACTATATATCCTCACAGGAGATGAAAAAGGACAACTTCTGTAGCAAGGTCTCTCTCCAAAATCAATGAGACCAACACTAATTTTCTAAGAAACACATTAAATATTTACACATTTGTAACTTGTTTATGTTGACACTTGTGATTTAAAATATTTTCCTGATACCGTATCTTAAAGCTGATACACCCACATAGCAAGCATTCTACCTTCAAATTAAATAGCTTATCAAGTAGCGCTATTCCATACTTTTCTGCATTTTTGCTCCTTTGAGGTTAGAGGGCTGGAACACCTCATGAAGATGTTAAGCTTCCAGTGTTAGTTCTCATATTAGTTAGCTTAATGTTAGGTCTTGCATATTAGTTAGCTTAATGCAAAATGAGAATCGGATCAGACTGTCACCCCATGAACTTGTTGCAGCACAGCCTCTGGCTTAAACAACAGCTAGCATCACCTGAAAGGCCACATTGCTGTCAAGTGTTCATTCCCCACCTGCCCGCCCCCTCCCCCAAATCCCATTTTCCATATCACAGTAGCCCACACCACTCCAACAGAAGAACATACGCATCTTATCTCTAAACATACTATCTAAAAGTTTGGCAAGCATTAGCAATGAATGATATTTCTTCCATTCGCAACAGGTAAAAAGGGGATATGTAGGGTGAAACACATACGTAGATTAAAAAATTGTGATTTTTCCAGGTCAATTTTTTTTTTACTGACTGGCATTTGAGGTAGGAGATAAATTCACACTTTTTTTCTTGCATCGATTGCAATCAATTACAAAAAGCCCATAAAAAACTCCAGTACTACAAACTACAGGGGAATGTACCGCCACACTAGTGTGACATCAAATGCTTTCATCTGCAAATATAAAGACCAAAATGGCATATTGATTTTTGTCCCTACTCTTGGATTTCCTTTTTTTTTTTTTTTTTTTTTTTTTT